>BLSH010215661.1:1193091-1213773 GCA_018402905.1 Glandirana rugosa | reverse complement strand
GTTCCCACCTTTCAGACGTAGGCCCACCGATGGCACCGCAGCCTGACCATTCACTCGCGGGACGGAAGGAGGGGTGTACCCCTCACTTCTCCCGGGCTGTAGGTTTTTACGTTAAAAAAGTGACGAGGACATCGACAGGTCCCATCGGTGGCCCACCCTTAGTCGGAGAGTAGAACGGGGGACGGTGGGGGGCGGGGGTGGGGGGAGGGGTCGCGACATGGAAGCAAGTCGGAAGAGCAGGTCGTAGCGGTACGCCAGAAAGCCGGCGGTAAAACGCCGCCTGACGGCGGTAAAACGGTATCGGCGCCTGTAAAAGTCAGATACCCCGAAACCGACGCCACGGTAGCCACCCGGATGCAGACTTTCCACCCTTGGCGGGGGGTCGCTGCAGGCCCAGGGTCACCCTGCCGAACGAATCGGGAAGGGGACCAATATGGGGAATATCGCCCCGGGCCACCCGCACGGAACGGGTAAGATGCGGCGGGTCCCTGTGTTGGGGCCGGCTTCGCATCATGTTGGCCAGGTCGGGGAAAGTACAGAGCACGAAGACTCTCCATGCCCCGACCGGCTACTTGATAGCAGATCATCTTGATTGCAGAAAAAATAAAAAAGAAAAGAAAAAAGAAAAAATGGTCACAATAGGACCGCAGTTCCCATAGGGAAGCCAGGTCAACTCCTTGCGAACTAGGCATTGAAACTGGAGAGCTCCTCTGTGAGGGGGGGTTTTAATGTAGGAAAAGAGGACGGCCCCCAGGGGAGGGGCCAGCTGATTTCTTTTCCCTGCCTAGTTAACTCCTGGAAGGACGAACATAAAACCACAAAGTCATGAAGAGCTGCGTCTGTCAGTGAACGTAGGAGAAATTACAATTTCAGTAGTATGGGCATTTTCAGTACATTTATCCTGCCCAGCCATGAGATAGGGTAAGCATCCCATTGTTTCAACATATCTTGAATTTCCTTAACCTCCCTGGCGGTAATCCCGAGTGTGGCTCGGGGTGGAATTTCAGTACCGTTAGCGGTAATGCCGAGCCACACTCGGGATTGCATCGCTGGAACCAAGGCAGCGCTACTCACCTTGTCCCCTGGATCCAGCGATGTCCCCCGCCGTGTCTGCGGGCTGTGTCCGCCGCCTGATGACTCTGTGATGCTGGGCTCTGTTCCCTGTGAGCGTCGCGTCGCACGGGGACGGAGACCGGCGGGAAATTCAAAAAGTGAAATACACAGCACACATACAGTACACTGTAATCTTATAGATTACATTACTGTATGAAGTCATTTCACATCCCCTTTGTCCCTAGTGGTTTGCCCAGTGACCTGCATGAACTTTTATATTATATATGTCATTCTTTCTGCCTGGAAAAGTGTCCCTTTACGTCAAAAGCAGTTTTTGATCAGCTAGTAAACACCGATAGTAAATAAGAATCATTTGCAGAATTGAGTGATACTGATTTTTGGGGAAATTCATCATCAGACACTGAATGTGACGACAGCGACAATTCTGCAGCTGAGCAAATTTCAGTGTTTTTGGTTTGATTACATTATTGAATACATTTTATTACTATTACGTTATTATTTTTGATAATTATTTTTAGTTATTTATTATATTATAATTTATGATTTCAGGTTTCAAACTTTATCATACCGGGATGTCTACTAGACTTTTGTTTAGACAGATTTAAGTGAGTTATTCCTTAGAATTACAGGCCTACAATATATAACGCCAAATTTCCATTGCAAAATAATGGTACCACTTTCAGCACCAAAAATCTGAAATAATCATACCGCCAGGGAGGTTAAAGAGAGGAGGGTAATTAGCATTGTATAAACGTGTGATAGGTGGGCGTCAGATACACTCCTAAATATCTGACGGCATGGGTACACCATCTATATGGGTATGTCTGTTTCAGAGTATCTAAAAGGCTACGTGAAAGAAGAATGGGGAGAGCTTCAGTTTTAGAAGTATTCATTTTATATCCTGATAGGGATCCAAAAAGGGATAATAACAATTTGTGCAAGGGCGGGAGGGTTGTGAGTGATTCTGTTAAGGTTAAAAGGATATCATCTGCAAAGAGTGAAAGTTTGTATTCCCTTTGTCTCATCAGCACTCCCTTTATGTCTGGGTGAGCCCGTACAGCTGCAGCCAGTGGTTCCAGACATAAGACAAAAAGGAGAGGTGATTAAGGACACCCTTGTCTTGTACCATTAGACATGGGGGATTTTTGTGACAAAAATGTCAACATTTGAACCTGAAAAGTAGGATGGGAATAGAACACCTTCAGTGCCTCCAGAAAAGGACCCTCAAACCCATAGTGGGACAGGGTGGCAAACATGAAAGGCCAGGAAACAATATCAAATTCTTTTTGTGCATCTAAGCTCAATATAAGGGCTGGGCGATTGAACCTATTCTATAAGATCAATGGTGCGTCTGGTGTTATCCCCAGCTTGTCTTGCTTGTACAAATCCCACTTGGTCTTTATGGATCATTTTAGAAGTAATTGGGACAATCTATTGGCTAATATTTTCGTAAAGATCTTACAGTCGAAATTCAAAAGTGTGATGGGTCTATAGTTATCAGGGTGGGAGGGAGGGATCCTTACCGGGTTTGGGGTAACCGTGACAAATGAATGTGAGAATTGGGGGTCTGGAGCATGTCCTTTAAGGAGAGAGTTGTATACCATTATTATATGCGGCAAAAGGGTATGTTGAAAACTCTTGTAGTAAGAATAAGGGAGATCGTCTGGGCCAGGAGATTTGTGAGTGGGTAATTGCTTAAGTACCTGTGTCAGCTTCTTAGGAGAAATCATCTCTTTGAGGGATCAGCGGTCTCCTCCGGATGGTGTTGGAGTAATTGTTTCTCAGAAATTTGCATCTTACCCATAATGGCAGCTTTTTTAGCATTATTGTCTCTCTTTAGACGAATGCCTGTGGAAATACATTGGCCTCTAAAGACTGTTTTATGCACTTCCCATAGAGAAGTCACCTCCGAGACTGAACTTTGGTTAAACTGAAAATATTCCGTTAAGGATTGGGATAGCTGTGTTTTAGCTTTTTCGTGGCTGAGGAGGAATTCGTTAAGTCGCCAGTGACAAGCTTTAGGGAGCGTGTCGGGCATGGCCAAATCTAAAAAGATGGAGGAGTGGTCAGACCAGGTGAGTGGTCCAATCTTCGCAGACACCACCCTGGTGAGGAGGGGGCAGAAATTAGGAAATTATCTAGCCTAGAATACATTTTGTGTGCAGGGGAACAGAATGTGGATTGTCTACCAACGGGATGTTTGATTCGCCAGGAATCCAGTAGGTGATGGGATCGGAGAAGTTTGCGAAAGGATGTAGACAGAGCTTGTGCCCGGTTAGAGGTACTGGGATTAAACAGGGTCTGTCTATCCCTTGATGCAGAGTGTACAACATTAAATTCCCCTCCCACTATTGTGAAGGTCTGTGCCATACCCTGCAGAGATTCCAAGGCCAAATTAAGGAACTTTATCTGACCAGTATTAGGAGCATATACATTCATAATGATTACAGGGGTGGTCATATATTCACAGGAGAGAATCACAAAATGCCCATGAGGGTCCAAACAGGATGCTTTCACTCTAAGGGGGCATGAGCATTTAATTAAAATTGCTACCCCTGCCTTGCCCATGGAGTCAGAGGCCACAAACGAGGTGGGATAGTGTTTGGAAGCGAATTTAATGGACCCTCCAGAACGGAAGTGGGTCTCCTGGACCATGACCACATCTGCCCCGGAATTTTTAAACTCTTTCAAGCCCAGCCATCTTTTCTTGATGGAGTTCAAACCCTTAACATTAAAATGCATTACTTTCAAGGTCATAGCAATGAGTTGCTTAAAGTAGCTTTAACAAAACAGGGATAAAAAGACAATATACTGTGAAAACAAGAACAGCGTTACAAAGAGAAAATTAAATAAAGAAAAGGCCTGAAAAAAAGAAGAACAATGCCATTAGGCCTGAGATAGCTATGTAGCTCAGAGTACCAAGACCGTAGCCTCGGGTAGGTAGGAGGGACATGAAGACCTCCAAAAGGTGGCAGCTGGGGTCCCTCCCCACTCTCCAACGTTCAGCGCAGGAGAGGCGAAAACCGTAGTATGGTAAAGTCAAAGCTGATTGAAAAAGATGTGTACATCTCATGGAATAAGAAAGGGAACAGTAATGGTAACATTGACAAGGCTGCTTTCCAGAGGTCAGGTAACCAAGAAGAACTAATACAAGAACAAAACATACCGGACCATATGGAAGGAGCAGATCACAAGCCATTTGGTCATCCAGGCCAGTCATGGAGGTTGCTTGGAGGGACAGTGAAAGATTTCTTCGACTTTCCCTTAGCCGGGGTCCAAATCCGAGATGGAATAGTTAGCTGACGTGGAGAAGTAGGAAGGGGAGGGAAGTCTTCCTCTGGTAATGGAGGCAATCCCAGATTTTTGAGGAAAGCTTCACCTTCATAGATATCTCGAAGGACATGCTGGGTGCAATGTTTTGTAACTACAAGACGGAAGGGAAATCCCCAGAAGCAAGCTATCCGATGGGTTTGTAGATGAATAGTGATCGGTTTCAGACTGCGCCTTTTTGCTAGGGTAATAGGTGAGAGGTCGCTGAAGATCTGGATCCTGCCTCCTTTATAGTCCAATTGGGATCTGTTGCGGATAGCAAAGACGAGGACCTCCTTGCTATCGTAGTAATGGAAACAGACGATAATGTCCCTTGGTCTGGCTCCCACAGGTGGTCTGGAAGCCAGAGAGCAGTGGGCCCTGTCCAGCCGCCAGTCAATATCCGCTATATCAGGTGCTAGGGTGTTTAAAAAGGCCTTGCAAGTAAGGACGCAGGTTGTTATTATTCACAGTTTCGTATTTAGGAAACGAGGTTTAAGAGCAGCGTTTTCCTCCTCTAGCACATGAACATACTGGACAATATTGTCAAATTTGGTCTCTAAAGTGTCTGTACGTTCCCCTAGGTGATCAATTTACCCCCCTCAGTTCTTGTGATATTTTCCCTGCTTGGGAGATAGTATGTGTTATTTGCTGCAAAAGAGCTTGCAATTTCTCATCCAGAAGCTCAGGGGTTAAAACAGAGGAAGATGAGAGTGGGGTTACTTGTGTATCTGCAACGGATCTTGTGGAGTGGGATGCCTGTGCCAGGAAGTCCCCTAGGTGGTCCGCCGGGTCCCCCTGTGCACTCGAGGCCAAGGATGAGGGCCTAGTAAGACATTTCTCCAATGCGGAGATAGGCTGCGGCTCGCAGTGTGACAGGGGTGAGTTTTTGCCACCTAATTTTACCCATGAGATGCCCCTAGTAGTAGAAGAGTGATTGTGCATACCCCCAGAGCTGTTGTTGCAGTGTGTGCGGAGCGGGGGCCATGGAGAGCGGGGAAGGCACCGGAGCTCACTCAAAGAATGTGCACCATCTTCACCAGCCGTGCATGCGCCCAGCTGCTGACTTTTAATATTAGGACACTTTCCTGTCCAAGAATCCAGCGGTGTCCTCACCCGGTGCTGCCGCCATCCTCACTAAGGGAAACCGGCAGTGAAGCCTTGCAGCCTCACAGCTGGTTCCCTACTGCACTACCCTCTGAGAATGGGCCCACTGCAGAAGAAGGATGGGGGGGGGGGGCGAACTTCAAAACCAGGTACCCATTCCCCCCTCTCCACCCAAAAGACGCCAAATGTGGCTGGCAGCGGGGGGGTGCTTAGAAAAGCGGAGCTCCCCCTTTTGAGTGGAGCTCTGCTATACCGTTCTTATGCACTGAGTATCATAACAAAATCTCCATGTTTTTTTCCCCTTTTTTTGCTTCCCAGGTGGGTTTTCCTTTGGCTGCCATGGCAGATCATGCCATCACAATGAGCAATAGTGACAACACAGGGGAGCAATTGGAAGACAGGGACAGAGCACTGAGACCCTATAACAGGAAGTACCTGGAACAAGAACATTCATGGCAGGATTACCAGGTATTATTTAAAGGATACTGTACATTGAAAAAAAAAAAAGTTACAGTGCCTTGAAAAAGTATTCACACCCCTTGAGATTTTGCACATTTTGTCATGTTACAACCAAAAATGTAAATGATTTCATTGGGTTTTTATGTGATAGAACAAAGCGGCACATAATTGTGACGTGGAAGGAAAATGATAAATGGTTTTCAAAATGTTTGACAAATAAATATCTGAAAAGTGTGGTGCGCATTTGTATTTCGGCCCCCGAGTCAATACTCTGTAGACTACAGCTGCAAGTCTTTTTGAGGATGTCTCTACCAGATTTTCACATCTAGAGTGACATATTTGCCCATTCTTCTTTGCAAAATAGCTCAAGCTCTGTCAGATTGGATGGAGAGCATCTGTGAACAGCAATTTTCAAGTTTTGCCACAGATTCCCACAGATTCTCAATTGGATTTAGGTCTGGACTTTGACTGGGCCATTCTAACACATTAATATGCTTTGATCTAAAGCAGGGGTAGGCAACCAGTAGCCCTCCAGCTGTTGTGGAACTACATTTCCCACGAGGCATTGCAAGGCTGGCAGTTACAATTACTTCCAGAGGCATGATGGGACTTGTAGTTCTGCAACAGCTGGAGGACCCCAGGTTGCCTACCCCTGATCTAAAGCATTCCATTGTAATTATGTAATGTGTATACTCCTGCGCTTCCACTAACACGGGTATTTTCAAGATTGTTTTTATCTTGCCAGCTGCTCACGCTTTTATGTAAATCCAAACATAAACCTAGGTAAGTATGGGGTGTATGGCGAAGCGCTGACCTATAGTACAACGTATCAGACAAATTAAATAATTCTTGTGTAATAGTCAAGAGTCTGTTTGTGAAAGTAAATCATGCAATAAACTTTGAACCATATAGTGTAAATATGATCATACGTTATATCTCTCCTCTATATAATGTGAAAAAATATATATATATATATATATATCTGTGCAATAAACATTAAAATAAATATTCCATATTATAAATAATTTTGGATCTCAAGGCTGGATCCACAAACCATCATATACATTCAGGGATATTAACAATAAAAACACACTGCATGCTCACAATAAAGTGATAAGTGCTCAAACTGAATGTCCCAATATATTTGTGAAACAGTCTCTCAGATATTAATTCTGTGAAAAATGAAAAAATGTTATATATAGAAAAAGGTGCAAATAACATAAAAGTTCAGTATGCAATTGTGACTGCGTTTTTGAAAAAATATATTCCTAGTTCCACCGCTTCAAGTGATCTGATGTGCTCCTTTTAATTCTTCCAAATTCTCCTTCTTTCCTCCACCAATACTTGTGATTATCTTGTGCTTAAATGCTTCTACAGTGATTATCAGGTGATTCTTTCCACACATATCACTTCTATAAGTTCTAGCCTCTCACCTGAGATGTGCTAGAGTGCTAGCACATAAAGGTATCTTTATCCTGTGGGGTTAGAGACCCACCACTAGGGGTCCTCTGTGTATCCTCCACTCCTACTCCTCCTCTCCTTATCTCTATAGCTAGGTTCCTCCTTATATCGTTTGCAGCTTCCAGTATATCATCTCATAGGTATAAAAACAAAAAAGATAGCCTTCTCGTGGTGCAATATCATTTAAAACCATTTATTAAAATTACAGGGTAAAATAAACTCACGTTTTAAAATCAAAGTGTCTGTATCTCTCCACGAGCACCGAGCTCGTTCCTGTGTATCGCTGATAGACCCCTCTCCTACCGCCGTACGCGTTACGTCACTTCGTGACTTCATCAACGGGGAATTGTAATTATGGCTGTATGTTTAGGGTCGCTGTCCTACTGGAAGGTGAACCTCCGCCCCAGTCTCAAGTCTTTTGCAGACTAACAGGTTTTATTTTAAGATTGCCCTTTATTTGGCTCCATTCATCTTCCCATCATCTCTGACCAGCTTCCCTGTCCCTGCTGAAGAAAAGCATCCCCACAACATGATGCTGCCACCACCATGTTTCACAGTGGGGATGTTGGGTTCAGGGTGATGTGCAGTGTTAGTTTTCTGCCACAGGTTTTACTTTTAGGCCAAAAGTTCACTTTTGGTCTAATGTGACCAGAGCACCTTCTTTCACGTTTGCTGTGTCCGCCACATGGCTTCTCACAAAGTGAAAATGGGACTTCTTATGGCTTTCTTTCAACAATGGCTTTCTTCTTGCCACTCTTCCATAAAGGCCAGATTTGTGGAGTGCACAGCTAATAGTTGTCCTGTGGACAGATTCTCCCATCTGAGCTGTGGATCTCTGCAGCTCCTCCAGAGTTACCATGGGCCTCTTGGCTGCTTCTCTGATTAATGCTCTCCTTGCCGGCCTGTCAGTTAAGGTGGACGGCCATGTCTTGGTAGGTTTGCAGTTGTGCCATACTCTTTCCATTTTCAGGTGATTGATTGAACAGTGCCCAGTGAGATGTTCAAAGCTTTGGATATTTTTTTAATAACCTAACACTGATTTAAACTTCTCCACAACTTTATCCCTGACCTGTCTGGTGCGTTCCTTGGCCTTCGTGATGCTGTTTGTTCATTAAGGTTCTCTAACAAAGGGCTTCACAGAACAGATGTATTTATACTAAGATTAAATTACACACAGATGGACCCTATTTACTAATTAGGTGACTTATGAAGGCAATTGGTTTGACTAGATTTTAGTTAGGGGTATCAGAGTAAAGGGGGCTGAATACAAATGCACGCCACACTTTTCAGATATTTGTAAACAATTTTGAAAATCATTGAACATTTTCCTTCCACTTCTTTCAACTCATCAACCTCAGAAACAATAATATGTTCACTTGCTGCATAATATATCCCACCCACTTTCTAAGTGCCATTGTAACAAGGTAAATCAAAAAATGTAACAGGATAATCACTGTATGATGGTTGATCGGTGTATGCATGTATTATATACAGTGCCAGATTTATAAGGGGAAATTGCCAGGTTTCCCTGCTGGGGGGCCCCAGATTTCCTTTATAAGAAAAATGTGATAATCATAAAATTAGTTTTATTGTTAAAAAAAATGAATGTGTGGGTGTCAGGATACAGAACAGTTAAACCTGACTTCAGAGACAAAGAAAGGAATGAGGGCTTTAGGCAGATGTTTTACATTTCAACTTCTCATATTAATTAATACACACACGATAACAATTATAGACCCTTTATTTCTTTGTAAGTGGGCAAACTTACAAAATCTGCAGGGGTTCAAATAATTATATTCCCCACTGTGATATATATATATATATATATATATATATATATATACACACACACACACACACACACACACACACACACACACAAAATCTCACAAAAGTGAGTACACCCCTTACATTTTTTTTAATATTTTATATCTTTTCATGTGACAACACTGAAGAAATAACCCTTTGCTACAATGTAAAGTAGTACATTTGCTGTCCCCTCAAAATAACTCAACACACAGCCATTAATGTTAAACCGCTGGCAACATAAGTGAGTACACCCCTAAGTGAAAATGTCCAAATTGGGCCCAAAGTGTCAATATTTTGTGCGGCCAACATTATTTTCCAGCACTGCCTTAACCCTCTTGGGCATGGAGTTCACCAGAGCTTCACAGATTACCACTGGAGTACTCTCCCACTTCTCCATGATGACATCACAGAGCCGGTGGATGTTAAGAGACCTTGCGCTCCCCCACCTTCTGTTTGAGGATGCCCCACAGATGCTCAATGGGGTTTAGGTCTGGAGACATACTTGGCCAGTCCATCACCTTTACCCTCAGCTTCTTTAGCAAAGCAGTGGTAATCTTGGAGGCGTTTGCACGGTTGTTATCATGTTGGAATACTGCCCTGCGGCCCAGTCTCCGAAGGGAGGAGACCATGCTCTGCTTCAGTATGTCACAATACATGTTGGCATTTATGGTTCCCTCAATGAACTGTAGCTCCCCAGTGCCAGCAGCACTCATGCAGCCCCAGACCATGACACTCCCACCACCATGATGGACTGACTGTAGGCAAGACACACTTGTCTTTGTACTCCTCACCTGGTTGCCGCCAAACACGCTTGACACCATCTGAACCAAATAAGTTCATCTGGGCCTCATCAGACCACAGGACATGGTTCAAGTAATCCTTGAATGTCCTTAGTCTGCTTGTCTTCAGCAAACTGTTGCGGGCTTTCTTGTGCATCATCTTTAGAAGAGGCTTCCTTCTGGGATGACAGCCATGCAGACCAATTTGATGCAGTGTGCGGCAAATGGTCTAAACACTGACAGACTGACCCCCACCCCTTCAACCTCTGCAGCAATGCTGGCAGCACTCATACATCTATTTCCCAAAGACAACCTCTGGATATGACGGTGAGCACGTGCACTCGACCTCTTTGGTCGACTATGGCCAGGCCTGTTCTGAGTGGAACCTGTCCTGTTAAACCGCTGTATGGTCTTGGCCACTGTGTTGAAGCTCAGTTTCAGGGTCTTGGCAATCTTCTTATAGCCTAGGCCATCTTTATGCAGAGCAACAATTCTTTTTTTCAGATCCTCAGAGATTTTTTATGACGTGCCATGTTGAACTTCCAGTGACCAGTATGAAAGAGTGACAGCAATAACACCAAATTTAACACACCGGCTCCCCATTCACACCTGAGACCTTGTAACACTGAGGCACATGACACCGGGGAGGAGAATTGGTTAATTGGGCCCAATTTATGCATTTTCACTTAGGGGTGTACTCACTTTTGTTGCCAGAAGTTTAGACATTAATGGCTGTGTGTTGATTTTTTGAGGGGACAGCAAATTGACACTGTTATACAAGCTGTACACTCACTACTTTACATTGTAGAAAAGTGTAATTTCTTCAGTGTTGTCACATGAAAAGATATAATAAAATATTTACAAAAATGTGAGGGGTGTACGCACTTTTGTGAGATACTGTAGGTATTTATTTTCTTTTATATTTTACTAAAAAAGTGGGTATTACATTGTGTTTGTGGGCACTAAAATTCATTAAAGTGTATTTTTTTCCCTGAAAACCTGATTTGATAAAGCGCTGCACAAATATTGTGCAACATAAAAAATTGCAACAACCCCCATTTTATGCTCCCGGACCTCTGCTTAAAAAATATATAATGTTTAGGGGTTATAAATCATTTTCTAGCAAACAAATGCTGATTTTTACATGTATGAGAGAAATATCAGAATTGGCCCAAACTAGAGGTGGTTAAACCAAGTCCTAATACAACCCTTCAGTTCTTTATTCTATCAAATATAATTGATGTGAATAGGGACAAATGTATTAGAAATCATGCAGATGGATGAATATCATGTGTATGGCTATGATTCCAGTGTCCATCAGCTGGACTCCTATCAAACAGCACAAACAACCATGCCCCGATCTGTCGATATCTAAAGTTCCCGATGATTAAGCTTCGAGGGCGGAGCGAAACACGTTGTGGTGTGGCCTGGCGGGAGTCCAGGCTGAGGTTGTCATTCCACTTCTAACCACCTACGTGGATGTGTGCGCCATCTGGGATTTTCTCCTCTCTCTCTTCATCTATAGTTCTCACCTTTGTCTATGTGCTGACTTCCTTGCTGCATACAAACTACTCATATTCTTTATCAGAATTGATGTTGTTTTAAGTATGACAACATATTACAGTAGTAAGTCCCCTACTTATGAACGAGTTCCGTTCCCGGGAGCTCGTTCGTAAGTCCAACAAAGAACAGAGCTTGCAGACAAAGGCTGCTATCGCTGATCAGTGTGTTCTGGCGGGGGGAGTCACAGCAGGGGATATCGCTGCACCAACATTGCTTGTGCTAGTATGGCGATCTGTCAGTTTTTATTCTTTCAGCCTATTGAGTGTGTGTAAATAGCTTTACAGAACTGGACATCCGGGCACGTGTTCACATCTTACTGTATAGTGCCGTATAAGGGCTTAATTTATATGCTTTTTTTTTTGTATAATACTTACAATTAAAGAATGTGTTTTATGGGTGTGGTTTTACATATATTTAAGCCTGAAGGGACATCCAACAGTTCCACTGCCGACCACCTTCAATCCTGCTCCAGTCCACCTAAATGTATGCCACTTGGAAATTTATGAATATGAGGAAGGCTGAAGAATAATTGTGCCCAACAGTGCAATGTTGCTTTTAATATGGTTTGTTAAATGTGACTTGTGTGGGTGAGAGAAGATAATGCTGTAAAAGTAACTGCAGACTTACATTGTCAAAAAATCTTTGTTTACGACAAATAATCAAATATGAAACACTACAAATATTAACGCTAGAATTGTATTTCAGTAATATAAATGGGAAATACCTGGTGGGAGGCCATCATGTGCTGTTGGTGGAGGCAATGGGATTTCCGTCGATTTCTGCACGGGAGACGATAGCGCTGCTGAGCTTATTTCCGCTTTCTCCTCATCTTCCTCCTCACCATCATCATCATAATCGCCTGCCAACAACCGAAGACTTGCAACATTAACTGTAGCCTGTTTACTAGATGGTTGATCAGCCTTCTCGAAAAAGCCAGCTGGAAGCCTAGGATGAAAAGACAGAACTAAAGGTTTTCCTACAAACAGGTGCTCTCTGCAGACAGATCCTAATAAAACTCCAGGGCAAAGCTTTGGTATGCCTTTTGAGCAAGCCACGTGCCTTGCTGGATTTGACAGTTTACCCCAGTCAATGATCTGTGTGCTTTAGGGTCTGCAGGCCACATTTTTTTCAATGCCATTTCTGCCCAAGTCAGTCAGAAGCATCTCCTAAGACTGCATTTTTCTAGTGCCATTAAACCTCGTCAGCAGACCGGGTCATGCCTCATAGACCAAGGTACAGCCCAGAAGTCCCAGGAGACGTATGCAGTGCAGGTGCACCCTCTCTTTTAATGAGTCCCTTCATGCAAAATGCATTTCCAAATAGTCTGCAATGGGTAAAACAATGGGAAATGCTTGGACCTGAGCAACTAAGTTCCTTTCACTGCACTGTGCTCAGGGACTTGTAAAATGCTCATAACACTCGTAATTTACTAAACATTGTTATTACTAGTAATATACTCAAGATATCTATAAAATGTTTGTAAAATTCTAACAAAAGCAACTTTGATTCTTATAAATGCTAGTGGTGTCTGGCTTTTTCATTTGCCGTTGGTGTGAATGGTTCCTGAAAAGGAACTGCAATAAGATAAACTGATATAAAAAATTTCTTATACAGGTTGTGTCTAGGATACCATTAGAAAGGTCCCTAAATGATTTTATTGGTCATCCAAAGCTGGCACTTAACCTTTTGATTATATGCATAACTATCCAACTGAACATGTTTATTGCATTTAATTATTAGAAAACAACCTTTAAGCTCAAAACCTCACAATGTGTTATACAGTATAATGTCACACATTTTATTTCTGGATTGCTCTAGACCACTTTTGGATAAAGTAGATAACAGTTACAGCTTCTGTCAAGTTTTTACTGCTGTGTCCTCATTGGAGAAACCTACCCCCATTATTTGCCTTTGGGACTACTGTCTATGGAGATGGAGGGGATAAAAGGAATGTGTAAATGCCATCTCTTGGAGTAAAGTACAGGACACAGGAATCGATTCATAGACCGTGGGTTATGTACCGCGACATTCAGGTGAATGAAAACTGGACAAAAACTTTGCTGGGTCCACCCCCTAGTTTTCCCATATAGCCCTGCCCACTTCATGAGGTTCCAGTTTTGTTAGCAAGCAGTAAAAATGTCAGAGAAGGAAGTGGAGGGAAGTGTGTTCTGTACTGTACTCAGAGATACAGAATTAACAGATGCATTCATAGACCATGGGATGTGCCAACGCAATAACCAAGGGGTGTGCAACAATACCGCTTAAAGAGCCAGGACTGCCAGAACAGGCCCACAGGATAAAGCAAGAAGGCTCAACAGACCCAAACAAATGTTTAACAGTAGAACACCTTACTGATGGAGCAAGCTACAGCAGAGACTCAACAGTCTCCTGGTAACCAATGGTTTGGGAGAAAAGTGAAAAAGAATTTAGACAGTGGCTCTGCTCACAGGAGAAGTATAGATGCTGTATAGGCCCCAGAACTGTGCCTCAACAGGAAAATGTCCAAGGAAGGAAAAATGTATTCCCAGAGAACAGAAGCCCTCTAAAAAGGCAGCAAAAAGACTATCCAGGCAGGTGGAAGTGGGGGTAGGAAACCTCAGGGGAACCTTCAGGTAAGGAATTAAGAGAAAAGAAGAAGGGAGGCAGGTTCTAAGGGAGACATGGCACCTGGCCATAGAACTCCTGCCAGACCCCTAAAGGGGGCAAACAGTAAAAATGTTGTGCTGTCCATGAGTACATTGTGGATAAGTAATAGAAGTTTCTTAAAGGACAATAAGAATCATCATGGACGCAAGGAGGAAACCAGCTACCAGGCTATCCTGTATCCAAGTGGAAGAATGTGCAAAGTCTCAGGAAACAGAGAGGGTCAAGTAAACCAGGCCTTACAGTGTACTAATTAAAATTCCATAAGCAGGAACTCAGGATGAGGTTCCCCATCAGACCACAAGGTGGAATCACCTTACAGAGCAGGGAGCATCAACTTCCCTGAATAAAGATGAAAGGGAAGCACCAAACTCAAAATTGAGCTAACACATGGAATATTCAGGACTAGGGAAGAGAAAGCATAATGACTGCCCTAGTCCAGAAATGGGAAAATGGGCAATCTGCAGTTGTGGAATAGGTATGTCATAGTGTTTTTGGGCTCAGGACAAGGCTTTATGGCTAAACTCAGTTAGGACATGCCAAAGCAAAACAGGAGTAGCAGGGGCTCCAGGGTGTGAAACTAACTTTCTGAAGTAAAAAGGTACTTGGAATCAAGGACCTGGGAGCAATAAACTACTCTTCGTTGTTGCAAACCCGCAAAACAGAGAAAAAAAAAATTCAGTGTTAACAAAAAAAAAATGTATTCTTTTTTTTTTTTCAGACCATGGACCAAGCATAGGCTAGCAAGTCATGCTGAATGAGTGTGTCTGGAAGGAACTTGGCACCTGGACAATAAAAGGTCAGGGAAAATAACCATGGTAGGGCATTGGCACAGCCTAAAGGGAGTATGGAGAGCAGCAGTTGTCAGGTACCAGATGCCAGAGATTAGGTTTAGGAGGCCTATGGCCACAAGACTCAGAGGGATCCCCGGATTGTCTCAGGAGTTGAGGAAAGAACCCTGATAATCCACTAACACAAAGACATAGTGAAGGGAAAAATTCTGATCTTGCCAGTAAGAAAAAGCTTACAGGAATGCATGGATGAGCGGTAAGCACAACTTTTGCTAGAAGAAAAGACATTCTCTGACGCAGGAGATCTAGCTACAGGTGTGCAGGAGTTTTGGCGATGCCTAACTGTAGAGTAGAATAACGGCTGGGTCAGAGGAGAACCATTCAAGAGGGCCATTCAAGAACAGTCAGAGTTGTTGTGAAGCCACTCCTTTGTTATTTTAGCTGTGTGCTTAGGGCCATTGTCTTGTTGGAAGGTAAACCTTTGGCCCAGTCTGAGGTCCTGAGCACTCTGGAGAAGGTTTTCGTCCAGGATATCCCTGTACTTGGCCGCATTCATCTTTGCCTCAATTGCAACCAGTCGTCCTGTCCATGCAGCTGAAAAACACCCCCACAGCATGATGCTGCTACCACCATGCTTCACTGTTGGGACTGTATTGGACAGGTGATGAGCAGTGCCTGGTTTTCTCCACACATACCGCTTAGAATTAAGGCCAAAAAGTTCTATCTTGGTCTCATCAGACCAGAGAATCTTATTTCTCACCATCTTGTTTCCTTCAGGTGTTTTTTAGCAAACTCCATGTGTGGTTTCATGTGTCTTGCACTGAGGAGAGGCTTCCGTCGGGCCACTCTGCCATAAAGCCCCGACTGGTGGAGGGCTGCAGTGATGGTTGACTTTCTACAACTTTCTCCCATCTCCCGACTGCATCTCTGGAGCTCAGCCACAGTGATCTTTGGGTTCTTCTTTACCTCTTTCACCAAGGCTCTTCTCCCCCAATAGCTCAGTTTGGCCAGACGGCCAGCTCTAGGAAGGGTTCTGGTCGTCCCAAACGTCTTCCATTTAAGGATTATGGAGGCCACAGTGCTCTTAGTAACCTTAAGTGCAGCATGAATTTTTTTGTAACCTTGGCCAGATCTGTGCCTTGCCACAATTCTGTCTCTGAGCTCTTCAAGCAGTTCCTTTGACCTCATGATTCTCATTTGCTCTGACATGCACTGTGAGCTGTAAGGTCTTATATAGACAGGTGTGTGGCTTTCCTAATCAAGTCCAATCAGTATAATCGAACACAACTGGACTCAAATGAAGGTGTAGAACAGGGATATGCAATTAGCGGACCTCCAGCTGTTGCAAAACTACAAGTCCCATCATGCCTCTGCCTCTGGGTGCCATGCTTGTGGCTGCCAGAGTCTTACTATGCCTCATGGGACTTGTAGTTCTGCAACAGCTGGAGGTCCGCTAATTGCATATCCCTGGTGTAGAACCATCTCAAGGATGAGCAGAAGAAATGGACAGCACCCGAGTTAAATATATGAGTGTCACAGCAAAGGGTCTGAATACTTAGGACCATGTGATATTTCAGTTTTTCTTTTTTAATAAATCTGCAAAAATGTCAACAATTCTGTGTTTTTCTGTCAATATGGGGTGCAGTGTGTACATTAATGAGGAAAATAAATGAACGTAAATGATTTTAGCAAATGGCTGCAATATAACAAAGAGTGAAAAACTTAAGGGGGTCTGAATACTTTCCGTACCCACTGTAGGTACCCGGTAAACTCTTTTTCTAAGATGTCTTCCAGGGCAGCATCCAAGAGATAGGCTCCTCCTCCCTAAAACAGGAAACACATTAGTCCACCATTATAAAAAGATTAGCCTCACCTGTATGCCTCAGTCATAAACAAGCACTGAAGGACTACCAGTAAGCTATAGCGTCCCTACATATAACCAGAGAAAAAATCCCCAAGGTGGGAACTAGCGCTGCCCTGGAAGACATCTTAGAAAAAGAGTTTACCAGGTACCTAACTCTGTTTTCTCGAATCGTCTTCCAGGGCAGCATCCAAGAGGATATCTCAAGCAATACTTACTAGGGTGGGGATAAGAACTGTAGCACCTTGTGCCCGAAGGACTGATCCTGACTGGACAGTCGATCGATGCGGTAGTGCTTTATGAAAGTAACAAAGCTCGACCTTGTCGCTGCCCTGCAGATCTGTTCAGGAGAGGCTCCCGCTTTTTCTGCAGCTGAGGTGGCCCATGCTCTAGTTGAATGTGCCTTGACTCCCGCAGGGCCCTTGAGCACTTGTACTTTATATGCCATGTGAATGGCCATTCTGATCCACCTGCTTATGGTGCTCTTGGATGCTCTTTTACCCCTGTTTATACCTGAGTGGAGGACAAACAGGGATGTGGTCTTCCTCCAGTCCTTGGTTCTTTCCAAGTAGGCAATGAGCGTTTTCCTTACATCCAGTTTGTCATAGATCTCCCTTTCTCTGCTGGCCAAGGATTTCAGCAGAGAAGGTATGACTACTCTTTGCGATCTATGGAAATTAGACGGTACTTTGGGCAGAAAAGCGGGATCCGGGGAGAGTATTATCTTATCCGGATAGATCTCACAGTAGGGTTTTAGTATTGACAAGGCATGTATCTCGCTGACCCTTTTGTGACATGGATGATCGACTGGACCCAGACTTAATAGGTCCGGTCGATCTGAATTAGTCGTGGGTTCGTGCTGAGGGCCGTTAGATGGCTGAACCACGCTCTTTGTGGCCAGAAGGGGGCAATAAGAATGACCGTAGCTTTCTCCTTCTTGATTTTCTGAAGCACCCTGGGAAGCAGAGCCATCGGAGGGAATGCATATGCTAACTGGAAATCCCAGGTTTGGTTGAAAGCGTCTATCCTGCTGTTGCCAACTAGAGGGTCCAGAGAGAAAAATTTTGGGAGTCTTGTGTTTATCTTTGATGCAAACAGGTCTATATCGGGGGTCCCCCACTTCCCCATAATCCATGAGAAGACCTCCTGATGTAACATACATTCTGTCTGTCTCACTGTATTCCTGCTTAGGATATCTGATAGGACATTGTTTATGCCCTTTAGGTGGATAGCTGAGATCGAAAGGATGTTTGCCTCTGCCCATAACAGTGTGGACTCTGCAATTGCCATCAGTTGCTGAGACCTCGTCCCCCCTTGCCTGTTTAAATAGGCCACGGTCGTGGCGTTGTCCGACTGGATTCATACATCTTTTCCAAAGATGGCAGATCGGAAAGCCAATAGTGCTTTCTGTACTGCACTTAGTTCCCTCGTGTTTCACGAAGCTTTGGACGTTTTGCGATCCCAAACCCCTTGAGCACAGAGACCTTCCGTGTGAGCTCCCCAGCCTCGGGAACTGGCATCCGTGGTAATCTGTACTGGGTTGGTTTGTGCCCATCTGCGCCCCTCTATGTAACGTAGAGGAGCTAGCCACCAGTACAGTGACTCCTTGACCTGACGTGGTACGCTGATACTTTCGTCCAAAGCAGAAGTGTCTCCGTCCCATTGTGCCAGTATGTGATTCTGGAGAAGCCGCATCGAGGCTAACATTAGACCCAGAACTGACATTCCTCTCCTGATGGTTATCTGTTCTTTTTTCTATGAGAGACTCCACTGCCCTCATAATCTTTACTATTTTGTCTTCTGTCAAAAATACTTTTGTTTGTCTTGAGTCCAGTATGTAACCTAAGTAGGTTACTTTTTGACTGGAGTGGAGTTGAAATTTCTCCCTGTTTATCAGCCACCCTAGCCCCTGCAAGTAGGATATGGCCATCAAAATGTTGGCTTCCAGGGATGTTGCTGACTCTGCAAAAAATAGAAGGTCATCCAGGTATGGGATTACTCCTATGCCTTTTAATCTCAGCTCCTTCAGGGCCTCTGCCATGATCTTTGAGAAGATCCTTAATGCCGAGATTCCAAAGGGCAGGGCGGTGTATTGAAGATGCAGGGAGGCTGCTGGTCCCTCTATGGCGAACCGTAAGAACTTTTGGTGAGAGCTCTTTATAGGAACATGCAGCTATGCATCCTGAAGATCTATTTTGGCCATTAACACTCCTTCCGAAAGGATGTTCCTGACAGAGTAAATGGACTCTATTCTGAATTTCTTGTAGGTTACATATTTGTTGATGTTCTTGAGGTTTAAGATCAGCCTTAGCTTCCCTGACTGTTTCTTCCTGGGGAACAAGTGAGAGTAGACACCTGTCCCTTTTTCCCCTTGGGGAACATAACACACCACCTTTTGCATTATAAGTTCCTGAATGGAGTCCAGAAACGCATCCGCTTCGTCTTTCTTTTTTGGCATTGCCATTGTTAGAAATTTTGTAGGGGGGAGTCTGGTGAGCTCCAGTGCATAGCCTTCTGTTATTGTGCGTAGAACGAAACCATTTGTCGTGATCTTTTCCCATGCCGTAGAGAATTTTGCCAGCCTGCCCCTACTTGTGCACTGTCATTGGGATTTACTCTTCTGACCTGAGGGCTTGAGGATGAAGTCTACCTTCCCCTTTCTATTTTTCTGCCAACTCTGCTGACCTCGGTCTTGCTGCCAGCGTTTCTTCGTCCCTAGTCTATCAAATTTCCTTGGCTGATGAACCGTGGTTTTGCCCTGTTTCTTCTTAGACTGAGGAAACCCTTTGTTCTTAGCCGCTGTTTTGTTGAGAACCGACTCCAGCTCGGCTCCAAATAGCAGATCCACCGAAAAAAGGGATCCCACATAACCGGCTTTTGGAGGTGACATCTCCCCCCAAGCCTTCAGTCATAGGGCCCTTCTGGCTGAGTTCACCAGCACTGTGGTCCTTGATGCTACCCTTACCGTTTCTGCCGAAGCATCAGCGAGGAAGGAAGCAGCTCTGATCAGCGAGGGGATGGGTGAGTTAGCACTTCCCTAGGCGTATCCCCTTCCAGCAGTTCTTGTAGCTGGTACTGCGCAGCCTATTATCCAAGCATAAACAGACAAAGACTAGTATAATCAATGTGATGGCTCAATAGACAGTTCTCATGTGTCACAGTGTACCTGATGACCTGTGAGATGTGCTGCAAACTTCCTACACTTGCACATATGAATATTGAAAAGAGGTTATAAAATACATGTAGCAAACATCATGTGCTGTTTAAAACAAATCAAAATAAGTGGATACAGTGTTAGAGTGGTAAGTGAAAACAGTGGATAATGTTGCACAACTTGTGTGTTAATTATATGATTCAGACTCCCTCTGCTGGTGGAAGACTGTAATGTGTCTGATGTGCGAACCCCAAAGCAAGCTATATGTATATAGCAATAAAAATCATATAAATCAAACGAGTATAAAATGGATGATACAACATATAACGTGATAGTAGAATACAGAAAATCGAATAAAAAGTCCTTTTTCAAATATGATGATAATAAAATAGTAAAAAAAAGTGACTTGTGCTCCAAGTGTCCAATAAAACATATCGTGGTACGCTTGTGTAAGGAAAGCCTCTTTTGCAGGGGGGTTAATGTGTCATCATCCCCATGAAGGATTCCTCTAGACCGGTGCTCCAATCCCCCTAAGTGCTCTCAGAACTCTCACCTCTGAAATGCAGGAAATGTGCACGTAAAGGTTTCTTTTGGACCTCACTCTCCAATCCCACACCGCTTTCGCGTCACTCTTTGGGTGGTTAAACGATCGTTGCGACCGACCGGTCGTGA
>BLSH010215661.1:1173933-1192023 GCA_018402905.1 Glandirana rugosa | reverse complement strand
ACCTACGGAGGGATCGAGCCCATCGTTTATTCAGTCTGAACCGTAAACTGATACGTCCCTGCAAGTCACTAGGGTACCTATTTTTTTTATCTTCGTAACGAGTTTTCTCGGACCCATCGTCCACGTCGATTGAATTTAGGTCGGTATCGAAGGTGGATTTCCCGAGCGTGCGAGGACTAGACCAACTTGGTCAATGTTCTTGATATTCCACACACTCGGGAGCGCGATGATACACACCATTAGGCTCATTTTATAGATATCCAACGACGACATGGATTATATATACTGTTCATATATGTCACTACCAAAAAGCCTCTACCATGAAGCGTCGGATAATAGGTTCGTATTTGTCTGTTTCTGATCACAGCACATCTCACAGGTCATCAGGTACACTGTGACACATGAGAACTGTCTATTGAGCCATCACATTGATTATACTAGTCTTTGTCTGTTTATGCTTGGATAATAGGCTGCGAAGTACCATCTCCGAAAAACCATCACTGTATATACTTGTCATATATATTAGGTACAGCAGCAACCTATAGATATTTTACTCGGATTACCACACATAGTAGCGCGAGGGCTCACACACCTTATAGTTCTTGTAACTGGTTCAACCAGATCAGGAGCGTGCGAGCCCTTTAGGTGGAAGCTATGGCTGGATTTAAGTTAGCTGCACCTGCTACCCAGGCTCTTTTGAGCAATGCTTCTATTTTTTTTATCCATGGGATCACTGAACGTCCCTGCATAGTCAAATGCCAAGTCTGACTTATTTGCTACCCGAGCTAGGGAGGCATCCACTTTCGGGCATTTTGCCCAGGGTTTGGTGTCCTCTTCCTCAAAAGGATAGTTTGATGGCTGCTGGTGTGAACAGTTTTTTTCTCTGGCTCACTCCATTCCCTCTTGACCAGATCCTTTAGGGTCTGGTGGACGGGAAAAGTTCTGGTCTTTTTAGGTTGTAGCCCTTTATACTTTCTGTCATGCAGGGAGAGCTCCGCCACTTTCTTCCCTTTAATCCCTAGAGTGTCTGCTATGTCTTTTAGAAGACTCTGTTTCTTCTGAAGGAAACAGTGCGCCCTCTGCCTCTGAATCCTCGTCCTAGTCAGAGCACAGCCTTTCCTCAGACTCAGCCTCAGACTCCTCCGATCCGCTCTCTGGATCTCCGAGGTCCTCTTCACCGCTTTCTGCTAGAGGGATTGTTTTACTAGTGGACGGTGTGCTGTTCTTGCCCGTACCGGTCCCACCTTTTAATTTCTTTATGGCTGCTTGCAAAGGTGCAACGGTGCCTTATATTTCTTTTTTAAAACTGCTGAGTGCGTCTCTAAGGTAGTTCTGCAACTCTTTGGCTACAAACTTGTCCACACATTTCTGGCAGAGCGGTTTCTTCCATTCTGGAGGCAAGCAATGGCCGCACGAGCCACATTACTTATTCGTGCTTTTTCCCCTCTTCTCCTCTGGGGCTTTTGCCTAAAAATAAGCAAAAGGGACCCGAATGAATGAAAATTCCTCATACTGACAGATTCGTTACAGGGAACGAACAGGTAAAAGGCAGAGGAGACCCAAACAGTTCTCTGACTTACCTTGGAGCCGTCCTGACTAGCAGGATCTGCAGGGCAGGATGGAGAGACTTCCGTCATGGTCAGCTTCCATCATCCTCAGAGCAATGTCTGCTTTTAACTGCTTCCTGCAAAAACTCCAAGCCCTGCCCCCAGCTGACCCCGTGCAGGTTGGTGGACTCACCTGCACCTGCTGCTGCTGCTGCTGTTTGGCACGGATAGAGAATGTAGATCTTGATGTTCCATCATTAGTCGTTTTACTCCTGTCTTTTCCTATTTTCTCTTTTTCAAAAATCCCAGCAACTCCTCCGGCCGTAACATCACCGGAAGTGGGGGGTCACATTCGGCATCTTGCTCTCAGCAAGATGGCCACTGCCCAGAAGCACGTGACCGGACGGCGTTCCGGCTCCATCTTGGTACACCCGTCGGTCCTAGGCCTGAGAACGTGGGCCGAACAAACGAGCGGCAGAGCCGCCCGAGCAGGCCCGGAACGTCCTCTCGAGAGCTCCCCCGAATAGCCAGGCCCCCCCGCGGACCCCCGGGGGAGGGGGCCGCAGCCGGGTGGGGCGGTGTCAGAGAGTCCGCGGTCAGCCACCGGGGAGCGGGTCTCCCCTGCAAGGACCTGGATGCAGCAGCAGCTGGGGGTAGTGCCCATGGCACGCCTGCAGCCTGGGGGGGGGGGGTGTGGTTGCTGACCCCTCAGTAGGGGTGAAACCTCGGGCAATGTAAAAAGTCGTGCACTGCACCTGATGACCTCCTCCCATGGCTCAATCAGGCGCCCCCCGCAGATAGCACAGGGACTGAAGTACCGTGTTACAGCTCTTGGGTCCGGAGGAAACACAAAATAACTGAGGCATACAGATGAGGCTAATCTTTTTATAATGGTGGACTAATGTTTTTCCTGTTTTAGGGAGGAGGAGCCTATCTCTCGGATGCTGCCCTAGAAGACGAATCGAGAAAAAATCTTGAGGGACCTCTGCTATAACGTCTGCAGCCCACTTGGCGAGTGTGTCAGGCAATTATGGTTTTAGGCTAGAATTTTAGTCAGGAGAGGAGAGGCAAAAGAGCACTTAAAACTTCTAGCTCCCTCTGATTTCAGAAGCAGCGATAGCCTCTAGAATTGGTCAGACATAGTGGCGCATGTAAGGGAACTTCAACGATAGGACTGGAGCCAGTGCCAGTGTAAGGACTTGCTCCTGAACAATGGAATCACATTTTCTCAAGGCCTGCAGGGGACTCACTGCTGTCTATCCCGTGTGTTTTCACTTCCAAGCACCTATAATCTTCCGATGTCAAGTGAAGGTCCTGCGGGTTACTCACGGAATGCATGTGGATTAAGGGAGTTCAGTGTGTCTGGTATGAGGGAATCATGGCTTTTTCACAGATAAATCTGGCAGAAAAGTGTGCCACAGTGTAAATTTGCCATTAATTACTGTGTATCAACCAGCAATGCAGATTCACGTCAATCATGATGCCCAATGGCCATGAAACCCCGGGATGTTAATGGCCAAATATGCTCATGTCCATGTATGGTCAATGATGCCACCCAGAGACCCCACCCCCCTGTTGATATTGTAGCAGCAATTACCGGAAGATGACATTCAGCAGGAATTAACCACTTTCCGCCTGCACTATAGCCGAAAGACGGCTACAGTACGGGACTCCAGTGCCGGGAGAACGCCCATAGACGTCTTCCCTTAATCACGCTGCTGGCACACTCTGTGATCGCCTATTCTTTCGGACTCAGCTGATCACAGAGCAAGGTAAAGGGCCAATCACAGCGGCCCTTTACCACATGATCAGCTGTCAGCCAATGACAGCTGATCATGAAAGTAAACAGAAGCCGGTTTTTGGCTTTTTTCTCCTCAAGATCAGCATGAGGGGTTCGGACTGTCTGCAGGCGGTGAGTTTTTCTTTTGGCGGGTTGACAGCTCTCCAGTTCTCTCTTCACCCTTTTTCTGACCACCCAAGTTGTGTGCTCAGATAAAGGTCTAGTATGGATTTTAGGGGGAACCTACGCCTTTTTTTTTTGCATGGGGGTTTCCACTCAAAATCAATTTGCCGGGAATTTGGGGAGGGGAACAAATTATTGTTTTTAATCCCTTCTCTCTATACATTCAACTGTCGGGTATTTCCAACTGGCAGCTGAATGTGCCAGAAAGGGATGAGTCACTAGTTGTTAGGAGTGCCGGGTCTCTAACAACCAAGAGTAAGCTGTCACATTTAGCATTGGTAAAAATAACACAGCTAAATGGTTTTATCCACACTTCAGCTGGAAGCTTGATTGGTGGAACACCCATTTGTAGAGCTGTTCACGCAGGAATCTGCACAGACTGCACAACGTAGAGGTCTCCCACATATTCTTTCCCCTGCTGGTTGAATGTTCTTAGTTCATAACGTTCTTAAGGCTATTTTCTTCTCATAATCTCATGTTAGGGAATGTTATAATTGCCCAATAAAAATCAAAAAAGTATTACACACATATTACAAACATTATGGGTAGTATTTATATTTCACTTCCAAGTCTCTATGGAATTTCTTTTTATCTGGGTACATTTCTGTTATTAAGAATAGCATAATTGTGTATTTTGTGGTATTGTTTTTTTCCAACACTAGCGAATTGAGTTGGTTTATCATCAATGAACTAGGGAACCAAGTGCCTATCACCATCACAAACGAATTCATTTTTACAATGGCTACAAGTGTGGCTAACACTTACGAAGAAGTGATATAGGGGATGTGTGTGTATGGTCAATGTGTTTATCTACATGGCAGCTTTTTTGCATATGGTATATTACTAGCTAACAATGCATTATGTATCTCCAAACTATGGAATGTTCAAATGTACCTGTATTTGTTCAATAAAAATAGGATTTTTTGACTTACCATAAAATCCTTTTCTCTGAGTTCATTGACAGACGCAGCCTCTTATTCATGACACGTGGGTTTATGCACCTTTTACCAGGAGTAGACTAGGTAGAACGAAAGTTCAGAAAAGCAAAGCTGGCCCCTCCCAGGGGGCCGTCCTCACTCAGCATATAACCCCTCAGCCCTGCATAGCATATCAGTTCGTAACAAGCCGTACAAACACAACACAGAGGGGTGGGTGCTGCGTCTGTCAATGAACTCAGAGAAAAGGATTTTACGGTAAGTCAAAAAATCCTATTTTCTCTTACGTTCATTGACAGATGCAGCCTCTTATTCATGACATGTGGGGACGTCCCAAAGCAGTGTCAAACAAAGAGGGGTGGGTAAACAACAACTCTACCTAACAGAATGATCTCGGGAGGCGCCAGCCGCGCCTAAACCGCCGCCTGCAAAACTTTGCGGCCAAAAGCAGCATCCACGGATGCCGACACATCAACTTTGTAAAACTTAACAAAAGTGTGCACCAAGGCCAAAGTAGCCGCCTTGCACACCTGAGACACTGACGCTTGGTGTCTGAAAGCCCAGGAAGTGCTAATCGCCCTGGTGGAATGAGCTGTGACAGGAAAAGGGAGTTCTTGGCCCCGCACAGCATACGCATGGATCACAGTCTGTCTGATCCAACGTGATACAGTGGCCGACGAAGCCGCCAAACCTTTGCGCGGCCCTTCCACGTAGCTGCCAAATACACCCGCAGGGCCCTCACTACGTCCAAGGAATGCAGAGCAATTTCCTTCGGATGAGACGGGCGCGGACACAAGGAAGGGAGGACAATGTCCTCATTAATGTGAAAAGAGGAAACCACCTTCGGTAAGAACGAAGGAGAGGGATGCAACACTGACTTATCCTTATGTAGGACCAAATAAGGAGACCTACATGACAAAGCTGCCAATTCTGACACCCGCCTAGCGGATGTAATGGCCACCAAGAAGGCGACCTTCTGAGACAGCAATTGTAAGAGAATATCCCTGATCTGCTCATATGGTGGTTTCTGCAGCATAGAAAGTACCAAGTTCAGATCTCATGGTGCCAGGGGTGACCGTACCTGAGGAACCACATGACGTACACCCTGTACAAATGTACGGATCAAAGAATGCGTCGCCAAAGGACGCTGGAAAAGAATCGCCAGAGCAGAAATCTGACCTTTGAGCGTGCTCAAAGCCAACTTTTGATCCAGGCCTTGTTGAAGGAAGGCCAGCACGCGAGATACCGAAAAAGAACGGGGGTTCCAGCCCCCTGCCTCACACCAGGTAATATACAGGGTGGGCCATTTATATGGATACACCTTAATAAAATGGGAATGGTTGGTGATATTAACTTCCTGTTTGTGGCACATTAGTATATGTGAGGGGGGAAACTTTTCAAGATGGGTGGTGACCATGGCGGCCATTTTGAATCCAACTTTT
Source organism: Glandirana rugosa (assembly GCA_018402905.1). Classification (NCBI taxonomy): domain Eukaryota; kingdom Metazoa; phylum Chordata; class Amphibia; order Anura; family Ranidae; genus Glandirana; species Glandirana rugosa. The sequence continues at coordinate 1,186,136 of BLSH010215661.1, read as the reverse complement.
GTTTTTTCAACAGGAAGAGGGTCATGTGACACATCAAACATTGGGAATTTCACAAGAAAAACAATGGTGTGCTTGGTTTTAACGTAACTTTATTCTTTCATGAGTTATTTACAAATTTCTGACCACTTATAAAATGAGTTCAATGTGCTGCCCATTGTGTTGGATTGTCAATGCAACCCTCTTCTCCCACTCTTCACACACTGATCGCAACACCGCAGGAGAAATGCTAGCACAGGCTTCCAGTATCCGTAGTTTCAGGTGCTGCACATCTCGTATCTTCACAGCATAGACAATTGCCTTCAGATGACCCCAAAGTTAAAAGTCTAAGTGGGTCAGATCGGGAGACCTTGGGGGCCATTCAACTGGCCCACGACGAACAATACACTTTCCAGGAAACTGTTCATCTAGGAATGCTCGGACCTGACACCCATAATGTGGTGGTGCACCATCTTGCTGGAAAAACTCAGGGAACGTGCCAGCTTCAGTGCATAAAGAGGGAAACACATCATAATGTAGCAATTTCGCATATCCAGTTGAATGGCCCCCAAGGTCTCCCGATCTGACCCCGTTAGACTTTTATCTTTGGGGTCATCTGAAGGCAATTGTCTATGCTGTGAAGATACGAGATGTGCAGCACCTGAAACTACGGATACTGGAAGCCTGTGCTAGCATTTCTCCTGCGGTGTTGCGATCAGTGTGTGAAGAGTGGGAGAAGAGGGTTGCATTGACAATCCAACACAATGGGCAGCACATTGAACACATTTTATAAGTGGTCAGAAACGTGTAAATAACTCATGAAAGAATAAAGTTACGTTAAAACCAAGCACACCATTGTTTTTCTTGTGAAATTCCCAATATGTTTGATGTGTCACATGACCCTCTTCCTATTGAAAACACTAAAGTTGGATTCAAAATGGTCGACTTCAAAACGGCCGCCATGGTCACCACCCATCTTGAAAAGTTTCCCCCCTCACATATACTAATGTGCCACAAACAGGAAGTTAATATCACCAACCATTCCCATTTTATTAAGGTGTATCCATATAAATGGCCCACCCTGTAGACTTTCCAGGTGCGATGATAGATCTTGCGCGAAGTACACTTGCGCGCCTTAAGAATAGTGGGGATCACTGACTCAGAGACCCCCCTGTCCCTCAGTACCTGGGACTCAATAGCCATGCCGTCAAAGCCAGCGAGGGTAAAGCAGGGTGCAAGATGGGACCCTGCGACAGTAGATCTTCGTGAAGCGGGAGTCGCCAGGGAACATCTGTTACCATCTGCACCACGTCGGCGTACCAAGGACGCCGAGGCCAATCTGGAGCCACCAGATTGTCGGTATTCCCTCCACTTCTATCCTGCACAGTAACCGTGGTAGAAGTTTGAGACGAGGAAAAGCGTACAGAAGCCTGTAGCGGGACCATGGGATCCCTTGACCTGCATACGAAGGTCTTCACTTTGCGATTGAATCTGGACGCCAGGAGATCCACATCTGGCGCGCCCCACCTTTCGCAAATCTGGCGAAACACCTCTGGATGCAGGGACCATTCTCCCTGGTCCAGCGTTTGGCGACTGAGAAAGTCTGCCTTCCAACTTTCTATGCCCGGAATGTAGATGGCGGAGATTGCTGGCACGTGAAGTTCTGCCAACCTTAGGATGTGGGCTGTCTCTGTCGCTGCTGCCAAGCTCCTTGTTCCGCCTTGATGGTTCACGTACGCCACCGTAGTGGCGTTGTCCAACTGAACCCGAACCGGGAGGCCACGCAGCCTTGCCAACCAGTGGGAGAGACAAAGCCTGATCGCCCTCAGCTCCAACACATTGATCAGGAGACGAGACTCCTGCGCCGACCAACGGTCCTGAGCCGACAGTTGCCCCAGGACCCCCCCCCCCCCAGCCCGAGAGGATGGCATCAATCGGGACTATCGACCATTCCAGGGGGAGGAACGACTTCCCTAAGGTCAATGCCGGGGCCCGAAGCCACCAGGCCAACGACCCCCTGGTCTGATGATCCAGCCGGATCAGCAGGTCCAGAGACGAGGGAGACTTGTCCCACTGCAGTAGTATCGCTCGCTGCAGGAGCCGGGTGTGACTCTGGGCATACGGTATTGCCTCGAAGGTCGAGACCATCTGCCCCAACACCCACATGCAGAAACGTGAGGAGGACCACCGTCCTGACAACAGGGTTCGCACCGCTGCTTGAAGCGTCAGCAACTTGGCCGGAGGTAGAAATACCTTCGCCTGCACCGTATCCAATATCAGGCCCAGATATTCCAGGCGACAGGACGGGGTCAATGTTGACTTCAGTAGTTTGATTAGCCAACCGAAGTCCCGCAGTGAGGTCAGGGTGATAGCAACTTTGTCCTCCAGAGCCGGAGCTGACTCCGCTCGCAGGAGAATATAGTCCAGATAAGCTACCACAGCAATGCCTTTCTGTCTCAGCAAAGCCAACACCGGGGCCAGGATCTTGTTGAAGACCCATGAAGCCGAGGCCAGACCGAAAGGAAGAGCCACAAATTGATAATGGAGGTCCCCTACAGCAAAGCGGAGGAAGCGCTGGTGCCGGACATAAATGGGAACGTGAAAATACGCGTCCCTGATGTCTGGGGACGGCAGGAAGTCCCCCTGGTGCAGGGCACCTACGACCGAACGGACTGACTCCATTCTGAATTTGCGCGCCTTCACGAAGTGATTGAGCGCTTTCAAGTCCAGAACAGGCCTGACCCCCCCCTTCTTTGGCACCACAAAGAGGTTCGAGTAGAAGCCGCGGAATCTTTCCGATGGAGGAACTGGCAAAATGACCCCCTGTTCGGACAGCGTCTGGACAGCCTCTAAGCTTGCCGACGCCCCGGAGAGTGTCTTCAATTTGACGGGAAGAACCTGTCTGGGGGCCGAGTACTGAACTCTATCTTGTACCCGGAGGACACCACCTCCTGCACCCACCGGTCAGAGATGCGAGCAGCCCACCGGTCCGCGAACCCCAGAAGCCGGCCCCCACCCGAGAGATGGGCGGGGGCAACCCATCATGCAGAGGAGGACTTCTCTTCCGTCTTTTCGGGCTTGCGTTGCCAGGGCCGCTTACCGGACCCAGAGGCAGTCTTGCCGGGTCGGGAGCCCTTGCCCGCAGATCCGGGCGCACAAAAAAAACGCTTCTGGCCAGAGGACTTGCTTGCGGCGCTGTTCTCACTGATTGGGCTCCGGAAGAAACGTACACTTCCCTCCGGTGAAATCCTTAATGATTTCATCCAACTAGGCCCCAAAAAGCCGACCACCCTGAAAGGGCAGGTCCGTAAGGCCCTTCTTAGACGCGTGGTCACCCGACCTGCGCCGCAGCCACAGCAGGCGTCTAATAATGATCGCAAAAACAGACATTTTTGACAGCATTAGCACCAAGTCCAGTGCTGCGTCACAGTGGTAACGAAGCCCTTGCACCAGGTGGTCGGCCCGCTGCACCGCTTCAGGCGAATCCACGCAGCCCCGAGTATCACTCCATTCCATCGCACACTCCATGAGCGACTGTGCCACCATGACCGACGCCAAGGCCGGCCTCATGGCTGCCCCTGCCACCAGGAAAAGTGCCTTGGACACTGCTTCCGTCCGCCTATCGGCCGGGTCCCTAAAAGAGGGGGGACCCCTCCAAAGGAATAGTCGTCGCCTTATTCAGGCGGGCCACTGGCGGATCCACCGTGGGGGAGGTCCATTTCTGTAACAGGCTGTCCTCAAAAGGGTAGCGCACAGAAAAAGGTTTTGGCAGAGTAAAGGAATTTAGCGGACGCTGCCATTGCTTATAGACAAACTGGTCAAAATACTGGAGATAGGGAAACACCTTGGGAGCACGGGAGGGCTTCTTGGACCCAAAAGTGTAGGCAGATGCCTGTGACTCCCCAGCCTGGTCTAGCCGTAGAGAATTACGGATGGCCATGACCAGGGCGCCCACCAGCACCTTTTTGCGCGCCACCGAGGCCCCCTGGTCCTCTTCACCATCCGAAGGCTCCAGCTCTCCATCCGAGAGCTCCACGGGGGTCCCTGTAAGCCCTCCAAAGATTGAGGAGGAGGTGGACACTTCTTGGGCCCCCCCCTACCCCGGCTCGGTTCCCCCCGGGTGAAAAACTCTTCCAGAATTGAAGTCAATTGGTCCAGGGGAACCAGAGGTCCCTGCGCGGCTTGTGCCTCCGCGGACTGCTCCGGAGAAGCAACTGCCGGTACAGCCGCCATTGCGCCACCGCCGGGACACTTATGAGGCCTACCGGCCATACGCCCCCACAATGCACCCCCGCACAATGCCTTGCAGAACGATCGGGACTGCCCAGTAGGACCCAGCACCACCGCGCCCGCACCCCAGGGAGTAAACCAGCGATACTTGCTGAATGCTGGCCTCCTGCAGATTCTTGAGAAGAGGTTGCCCTGCCTGCCGATGCCGCTGCTGCCATCCCAAACGCCGACCCAGAAGAGAAAGAAGTGGGGCCAACACACACGTGTTATTTCCCATTCAGGGAGACCAACCGAAAATGGGCGCCAAAAGGCCACAAGAGGCCAAGGCCGCTCTTAAAATGGCGGTCAGCTGCGACCCCAAGAAAATGGCGGCCGGCGCCGCCAAAATGGTGGTGATCACCTCGTGACACGAGGCGAACGATCGTGCGGCGAACGAGTGGGCGGACGAACGAACGGGCGGACGACCAAACCAGCGGTCGGGGGGGAGACACCCGGGTCACCTGTACCCCTGCCGGAACGGGCACTGCTAGCCGCCCCCCCCTCCGCCCCCGGGGGGGGTGTCACTCACCCTTCCAGACGGGCGTAGCGGGTAGCCACCCAGAGCAGGTGGGGAGGGATGCTGCAGGCCATGCGACCCCTGGAGCGAGCAGCAGCCCGGTCACTGGGTACGCAGGTGGGGCGTTTAACCCACCGGCCACCCGCACGGAACGGGCACGATGCGGCGGACGCCGCCACAGCTAAGGGTGGCTCGCATCCGTCGGCCGAGCTGGGGAGATGACAGGACAAGGATATCCGCGTGTTCCCCAGCCTGCTACTTGATTGCAGTCTTCATCAGAAGGCTTGCGCAAAAGGAAAAAAGAACAAAAAATAGGGGAACAACAGATCCCAGCAGGGAACCAGGTCTAACTCCTTGCACTAGGCAGAAAAAAATGGATATGCTATGCAGGGCTGAGGGGTTATATGCTGAGTGAGGGCGGCCCCCTGGGAGGGGCCAGCTTTGCTTTTCTGAACTTTCGTTCTGCCTAGTCTACTCCTGGTAAAAGGTGCATAAAGCCACGTGTCATGAATAAGAGGCTGCGTCTGTCAATGAACGTAAGAGAGATATACATATATATTCCATGCAATATCTGTCTGCATTGACATCCCTCATTTAAAGTCCCACTTTCTCTTTTCCCCCTTTTTTTATATGTATAATAGGGATGCAGGTTTGTCATTGCGATGGTGGCTAGATCACATCCTTCTTTCTTACTTACGCAGAAGTGGTCGCTGAAGTTGAAGACTGTTCTTCTGAATCTAGAGAAAGGCCACAAAAACAAATGAATATGCAAGTGTTTTGGGTTTGTTTTTCACATGCAGCATAAAAAACTACATTAGAATTGCGTCAAACAGAAATAGTTTAAATAGAATACATTTTATAGGTAATAATATAACAAACTTCAAAGGGCCCACATCCTGATTTAAGAATGTTTTTATAAAACTAAAAATAACAAGTGAATTATAAAAATGGTTTCTGAAATATACTTCTTATATGAATTTACCTTACATTCAGGTGTATAAAAAGACCTAGGTGCCTACTTATATAGCAGCGGTATGGCCATACTGCTGTGAAAGAAAAAATATAAGTTACAACAAAGTGCTTTACAAATATACTTCGTGCTCTGCTGGCTTTGGGACTCCTAAATCATTAGACTGCTGTTATTCTTAATAGCAGAATAATTTTAAAAATCAGGGTGGTCTTTCATTTGGGTAATGGAAGGAACCTCTGTAGGACATTGCAGGCTCCTGGTTTTGGCCTGTACTTTAATAAATGAGCCATGAAATGGAGGTTGTGCTGTAAAAAATACATTGTGGTATATACAGTAAGGAAAATAAGTATTTTGACACCCTGCTATTTTGCAAGTTCTCCCACTTAGAAATCATGGAGGGGTCTGAAATTGTCATCGTAGGTGCATGTCCATTGTGAGAGACACAATCTAAAAAAAAGAAATCACAATACAGGCGGTCCCCGGGTTACAAACAAGATAGGGACTGTAGGTTTGTTCATAAGTCGAATTTGTTTGTAAGTGGGAACAGGTAAATTTTTTAAGTGTAGCTTCAGCCAATAGCATAGGGAAGGGGTAACACCCCTGTAATGTTTGTTTTGCTGTCTATGTTTCTGTTCAGAAGATTTCACCTCACTTCCTGTCCCAATGATAATTGGATTTTGAAAATTATGAGTTGTTGTGGAAACAAACCTTGGTGATAAGGCTTCAGTGGAGACACCTTTTTCCCATAATAACTCTTACAGGGGTGAATTTCCCTTCCTAGGGGGAAGATTTCCTGTCACTTCCTGTTGTTTCCCTCTGTTTGTAAGTAGGAGTTGTTCATAAGTCGGATGTTCATAACTAGGGGACTGCCTGTATATGATTTTTAAACTATTTATTTGTATGATACAGCTGCAAATAAGTATTTGAACACCTATCAGCTAGAATTCTGACCCTCAAAGACCTATTAGTCTGCCTTTAAAATGTCCACCTCCACTACATTTATTATCCTAAATTAGATGCACCTGTTTGAGGTCATTAGCTGCATAAAGACAACTGTCCACCCCATACAATCAGTAAGAATCCAATTACTAACATGGCCAAGACCAACGAGCTGTCCAAAGACACTAGAGACAAAATTGTACACCTCCACAAGGCTGGAAAGGGCTACGGGGAAATTGCCAAGCAGCTTGGTGAAAAAAGGTCAACTGTTGGAGCAATCATTAAAAAATGGAAGAAGCTAAACATGACTGTCAATCTCCCTCAGACTGGGGCTCCATGCAAGATCTCACCTCATGGCGTCTCAATGATCCTAAGGAAGGTGAGAAATCAGCCCAGAACTACACGGGAGGAGCTGGTCAATGACCTGAAAAGAGCTGGGACCACCGTTTCCAAGGTTACTGTTGGTAATGCACTAAGACGTCATGGTTTGAAATCATGCATGGCACGGAAGGTTCCCCTGCTTAAACCAGCACATCTCCAGGCACGTCTTAAGTTTGCCAATGACCATTTGGATGATCCAGAGGAGTCATGGGAGAAAGTCATGTGGTCAGATGAGACCAAAATAGAACTTTTGGGTCATAATTCCACTAAACCTGTTTGGAGGAAGAAGAATGAAGAGTACCATCCCAAGAACACCATCCCTACTGTGAAGCATGGGGGTGGTAGCATCATGCCATGCTTTGGGGGTGTTTTTCTGCACATGGGACAGGGCAACTGCACTGTATTAAGGAGAGGATGACCGGGGCCATGTATTGCGAGATTTTGGGGAACAACCTCCTTCCCTCAGTTAGAGCATTGAAGATGGGTCGAGGCTGGGTCTTCCAACATGACAATGACCCGAAGCACACAGCCAGGATAACCAAGGAGTGGCTCTGTAAGAAGCATATCAAGGTTCTGGCGTGGCCTAGCCAGTCTCCAGACCTAAACCCAATAGAGAATCTTTGGAGGGAGCTCAAACTCCGTGTTTCTCAGCGACAGGCCAGAAACCTGACTGATCTAGAGAAGATCTGTGTGGAGGAGTGGGCCAAAATCCCTCCCGCAGTGTGTGCAAACCTGGTGAAAAACTAGATGAAAAGTTTGACCTCTGTAATTGCAAACAAAGGCTACTGTACCAAATATTAACATTGACTTTCTCAGGTGTTCAAATACTTATTTGCAGCTGTATCACACAAATAAATAGTTTAAAAATCATACATTGTGATTTCTGGATTTTTTTTTTAGATTATGTCTCTCACAGTGGACATCCACCTACGATGACAATTTCAGACCCCTCCATGATTTCTAAGTGGGAGAACTTGCAAAATAGCAGGGTGTTCAAATACTTATTTTCCTCACTGTATTGCAGAGAATGGATAGCGATATCTGTTATAATGCCCCACCCTAGTATAATGAGTGCAGTGTAAGAATAAAAACATTGGGGTGGATTTATTAAAAGCAAACAGACTGTGAACTCTGGAAGTACAGCTGCTACAGAGCTTAGTAAATCAGGGGAAGCTCTGATGGCTTCCATCTTCCAATCATGTGCAAAAATACTGTTTTTTTTTTTCACTTTCTTTGCATGCGATTAGCTATTCTTTGCAAAGTGAAGTGTCTTCTCATTTACTAAGCTCTGAAGCAACTGCACTTCCAAAGTGCACAATCTATTTGCCTTTAGTAAATCAACCCCATTGTGTAAACATGAACACTTAAAACAAAAAAAGGAAAACTAAAAAGGAGAAAGCCTTACCATATAATCTCACAAAATAGAACAGAATATGCTAAATCCAATTTATATAAAACCTGCATATAATCTACTACTACTATGCTGTAGAAAGGGTTAGTTATAATTTGTTATCAAATCTAACAAAGGTAGCAGGCTGTCCATAGGCTTTAGAAGGTGCAATCAGACTGACCCAATCCGATGGGAAGGTGTATGGTAAAGTGTCTTTTCTGGGTGTTAAACCTTACCTCTTACTCTCTTTATATCCTGACTCTCTACACTTGGCCCTTTCCTTTTAGTCGCGTGTGAGGTCGGTGCAGACACAGAAGGACTACTGGTGTTAACTTTTGTGTCTTTCAGTTCTGCGACTTTCTGAAAATGAATATTGAGAAAATGTATTTTCCATTAAATGTAAAATTAGAAAATATTGAAAACTTATATAGTACATTAAAAGCTAAACTCTATGCAGATATAAATACATCAATAATGCAGATGTGATTTATGAATACATCACTAAATGTATTTTTTTAAATTGGAAGCATTGGACCTAAACATGGCCTATTATCAGCCTCTTTCAATCCTCTGCACAGCACAATTTAGAACAGAAGAGACAAAAACAGCACAAGGAGTGAATCAATTGTGTTGCTATCAAGGTAAAAGCTGTTAAGAAACACCAGAGTGGAATAGAGTTAAAGCAAAACTGAAGCTCTGCTGTAAGGCTTCATGCACACAGGACTTTAAAAAAACAGCCCAAAAACGTCAGTAGCTTATCAGAGATGTTTTCAGCTTTTACCAGCGTTATATTACCGCCGTTTTTTTGTGTTTTTAAAGGGCCAGCGTTTTTTTTTTTTTTTTGTTTTTTTTCAATTGGTCTAAAACGTCCAAAAACGTTGGGGATTGACGGTTTTGAGTGTTTTTGGACATTTTTAAGCGCTTGAACGTTTTTACAGCTGAAAAACGTCCAAAAAAACCCTCAGCTCTGGGTTTTTTTTAAAGCTCAAAAACATCACTGCTAAAAACAGCTGATAACAGCCTGTGTGTGCATGAACACATAGGATAACATGATGGAGGGTTTATTGACTGTAGAAAAAAACGTCTGCAGCTGAAAACAGCTGCTGTAAAACAGTCACTAAACGTCCAGTGTGCATCAGGCCTTACAGCCAGCAGGCAGACTGTTAATTGTGGAAGAGACATATAATGTCTCTTCTGCAATAAAATGCACCTATCTACCTTATTCCTGTCTTCTCTAGCAATGTAAACTGTTCCACGCATGTGCAGCTGATGATGTCATCCAACAAACGTCAGCAAATAAAGATGGACGAAGACCAGCACACAAGAGAAGATATCGCCTGCGAGGGACAGGACCACTGGAGAATATGTAAGTTTCAGCTCCCTTTAGTTCTGCTTTAAAGAAGTTGTAAAGTCACATAACACAATTACTTGTATCATCTCGGTTTTTGCAAGATATAAAGTGCAATGCGCGTATTTCTTTTAAATTATAATCCTAAATACCTTTTTTCACAATGCCTCTGTGCAGTCACATGATCTCCCTCTGCTCTGCTTCCTCGATCTAAGAACAGCAATGGGAGGGGCTGAAATTCCCCAGTGATGTCAGCCAGCCAGCAGAGGGACATAATGTGACCACACAGAGAAGTTGGGCAAAAAAGGGATTTTATTATAACTTACCGTAAAATCCTTTTCTCTGAGTTCACTGACAGACGCAGCCTTCTTATGACACGTGGGTTATGCTCATATTACTAGGAGTAGATTAGGCAAAAATAAAACAAAAGCATAGGTTGGCCCCTCCCAGGGGGCCGTCCTCACCTTAGCATATAATCCCCCTGCTCTGCATAGCACATCAGTTCATAACAAGCCGTACAAACTCAACACAGAGGGGTGGATGCTGCGTCTGTCAGTGAACTCAGAGAAAAGTATTTTACGGTAAGTTATAATAAAATCCCTTTTACTCTTCCGTTCACTGACAGACGCAGCCTTCTTATGACACGTCCTAAAGCTGTGCCAATCAGGAGGGGTGGGCAAACTATAATAACTGTACCCAACAGAAAAAGCCCTCTCAGGCGGCGCTAATCGCGCCTACACTGCGGTTTGTAATACTTTGCGGCCAAAAGCAGCATCCGAAGATGCTGAAACATCAATTTTTGTAAAACTTAGTAAACATGTGCACTGAGGCCCAAGTAGCCGCTTTGCACACCTGAGACACCGAGGCCTGGTGTCTAAATGCCCAGGAAGTACTAACTACCCTGGTGGAATGAGCCATGACTGGAAACTGGGGAACCTTGCCCTGAATCTCATATGCATGAGTCACGGTCTTCCTTATCCAACGAGAAATGGTAGCGGACGAGGCCGCCATGCCTTTGCGCGACCCTTCCGTCAGCACAAATAAAGAATCAGACTTCCGAAAAGAAGCTGTAAAAAACAAATACACCCGCAAAGCCCTCACCACATCCAAAGACTGCAGTTCAACTTCTTTGGGATGCGACGGGTGCGGGTACAATGAGGGAAGAACAATATCCTCATTTAAATGAAAAAAAGAAACCACCTTCGGAAGAAACGAAGGGGAAAGTCGCAAAACCGCCTTGTCCTTGTGAAGGACCAAGTAAGGTGACTTGCAGGATAACGCTGCTAACTCAGACACCCACCTAGCGGATGTAACAGCAACCAGAAAAGCCACTTTCTATGACAACAGTCGCAAGGGAATGTCCCTAATCTTTTCATATGGTGGTTTCTGCAGCACAGAAAGCACCAGATTCAAATCCCACGGTGCCAGAGGCGACCTTATCCGAGGAGCCACATGACGTACCCCCTGTACAAATGTACGGATCAATGAATGAGATGCCAAGGGCCGTTGAAAAAGAACCGCCAGGGCCGAAATCTGACCCTTAAGCGTACTTAACGCTAGATTCTTGTCCAGTCCTTGCTGCAAAAAAGTCAGTACTCTGGACACTATATAAGAGCTGGGGTTCCAACCCCCTGCCTCGCACCAGGTAATATAGGGCTTCCAGGTCTTATGATAAATCTTACGTGAGGAACTCTTACGTGCTTCAATCATAGTAGGGATCACGGAGTCCGAGACACCCCTATCCCTCAACACCTGGGACTCAATAGCCAAGCCGTCAAAGCCAGTGAGGGTAAAGCAGGGTGCAAGATGGGCCCCTGAGACAGTAGGTCTTCACGAAGTGGAAGACGCCACGGAACATCTGTCACCATCCGTACTACGTTGGCATACCAAGAACACCGAGGCCAATCTGGAGCTACCAGGATTGTCGGGATTCCCTCTGCTTCTATCCTGCACAGAACCCGCGGTAGAAGCTTTAGAGGAGGAAAGATGTACAGAAGCCGATACCGACCCCAGGGCGCTACCAGTGCGTCCGAGGCGACCGCCAACGGATCTTTTGTTCTGCACACAAAGGTCTGTACCTTGTGATTGAACCTGGAGGCCATGAGGTCCACTTCTGGCGTGCCCCACTTGAGGCAAATCTGGCGGAACACTTCTGGATGTAGGGGCCATTCCCCCTGATCCAGAGTCCGGTGGCTGAGAAAGTCCGCCTGCCAGTTTTCCACGCCTGGGATGTAGATTGCAGAGAGAGCTGGCACGTGAAGTTCTGCCCACTGAAAGATCAGAGCCGCCTCCGCGGCTGCTGCCGAGCTTCTTGTTCCGCCCTGATGGTTCACATATGCCACAGCCGTGGCATTGTCCGACTGAACCCGGACAGGGAGGCCTCGCAGCCTTTCTTACCAACGTGACAGACAAA
>BLSH010215661.1:1132483-1173923 GCA_018402905.1 Glandirana rugosa | reverse complement strand
CCTCTTGCCCTGTTAGTGCCACAGGTACAATTCTCAAACCAACCGACTAGTTGGACGTCTTTAGTAACAACTGAGGTAGGACGGCCGACCTTATGGACCCAGACTAAGACCTGTGCCACGTCCGTTCCCACAAAAATGGTGGTTTGTTCGAGGACTGTGAAATCCGTCGTCACGCCTGGGACAATAGTGCCGTCACCAGGAGGAATGCCAAGACATACGCTCACAACCCCGAGTACCACAGCTGAAAGCTTCGGTGGTAAAAACACCCTTGCCTGCACCGTGTCCAGAATCAGACCCAGGTATTCCAGCCGGCAGGATGGAGTCAACAATGATTTCTGCAGGTTGATCAGCCAACCAAACTCTTAACATGGACACCGTGATTGTCCCGTTCTCCTCCAGAGCCGCAGCAGACTCTGCTCTCAGGAGTAAATCGTCGAGGTATGCTACTACCGCAATACCTCTCTGTCTCAGCAGCGCCAGCATCGGGGCCACCACCTTGGTGAACACTCGGGGAGATGAAGCCAGCCCGAAGGAAAGTGCCACAAACTGGTAATGCCGGTCCCCCACTGCGAAGCGTAGAAAACGCTGGTGACTGTGACAAACTGGAACATGGAGATACACGTCCCTGATATCCAGGGACGCCATGTAATTCCCCTTGGTGCAGGGCGGCCACGACCAAGCGGATGGACTCCACCCTAAATCTCTTAGTCTTTACGAAGTGGTTTAATGCCTTCAGGTCTAGAACTGGCCTGACCCGCCCTTTTTGGGCACCACAAAGAGGTTTGAGTAAAACCCGTGAAATCTTTCCGCCATGGGTACCGGTACAATCACCCCCTGTTCGGCAAGCGCCCGAACGGCGCCTAGCAGCGCCTCCTGACGCCCCTGAGGGAGTCTCACGTTTGAAGGGAAGAACCTTTCTGGTGCACTGTGTTTACTGGACTTGAAGCCCTTACCCGCTGAGCCGGGTGCCCGAAAAAACTTCTTCTTACCTGAAGAAACAGGGCCCTGCCTACGGCAAAAATCCCGCCGCTTTGGCTCTGGAAGGAAAGTACTCTTCCCTCCCGTGAAATCCTTAATGATTTCATCCAACTGTGGGCCAAACAGATGCCCTCCCTGAAAGGGAAGATCTGCAAGAGCTTTCTTTGAAGCCTGGTCGCCCGACCAAGAGCGGAGACATTTTTGACAATATGGGAAGAAGGTCCAAAGCAGCATGGCATATGTAGCGGAGACCCTCTTCCAAATGTTGTGCCCGCTGCACCTCAGCCTGTGCATATTCACAAGTTAAACCAGTGTGCAGTGTGGCAGCGTGCTCGTGAAGAGATTGTGCCACCATCGCAGCCGCTAGAGCTGGCCGCATGGCTGACCCAGCCAACAAGAACAGTGCCTTAGACACTGCCTCCGTGCGGCGATAGGACACCTCCTTAAAAGACGGAGACCCACTCCAAGGGAATGGTCGTTGCCTTATTCAGACGGGCCACTGGGGGGTCCACCGTTGGGGAAGCCCATCTCTTAGTAAAGCTATCCTCAAAGGGGTAGCGAACAGCCAAGCTTTTAGGAAAAGCAAAGGAATTTGGTGGCCGCAGCCATTCCTTGAACACTGCCTGTTCAAACACCTGATCATAAGGGTAAGCCCTAGGGGACCTAGGGGATTTAAGTGATCCACAAATATATGAGGACTCATGCGACTCCCCCGCTTGCTCAAGCCGCATGGAGTCGCGGATATCAGTGATCAGAGCGGCCACTATCGCTTTATCGTGCGAAAAAGGAGCCTCCTGATCACCTTCGCCTTCTGAGGGCAGTTCACCCTCTGATAGGTCCACAGGTGTGACCACTGAGGTGCTTTCTGGATCCGAATCCTCCCGAGGAAAGAGGGGGGTGGGCATTTTTTGAGGACCCCCGGAACCGGGTCCCCCGCCCGGGGAAAGAACTCCCCAAATACCGCCCTCAGCTGTTCCAGGGGCACCAAGGTTCCCGGGGTGGATTGTTGATCCGCAGGTACACCTGCCATAGCCTTGCCGGCCTCTGACATCCCAGCCTTCCGGCACCCCCACTGTGTGACCACCACCTCTACCCCACCAATCAACCAGGGAGACCTGGGAGGATTGCACCCACCACTACCAGCACCCAGGGAGAACCAGCTATACTTGCTGTATTAAATGCCTCAGCACTTGTGACCGGAATGAGCAATGCCAAAAAATCCACTGCACTTCAAGAGCCTGCACCACAGAGTGTCAGCCACGTTGTCCAAGTGAAACCGGAAGTACTAATTCCGTTTATATCACTTCCTGTACCAAAAACGACCACTGTGGGCCGCCAGAGGACAGGCTGAAAACCACATGTAGTTACCAAACAATGGATGCTGCCATTAACACAAGCAGAGCTTATAGCAAAATGGTGTGGTCGGCAGACGAACGAACGGCAATCCACACCGAATGGCGGCGAACCGCTTAATGCAGTGCTCCGAACGGTCGGTGCAAGGTGCGGTACTGCGGGGGGGAGGGGGGGTACGGGAGATAATCCTCAAAGGGGTACCACCCAGTGTGTCCCCACTAATGGACCCCCACCGGCCGGCTACCACAGAAGCTGCCCAGATGCCCACTCTCCACGCCCCTAGAACGGAAGAGGGGTCCACTCACCAATCCGACAGGCGCAGCGGGTAGCCACCCGGAGCAGACTTACCTCCCAATAGAGAGGCATGCTGCTGGCCAGGCCCCTGGACAGGAACAAAACCAGTCACTGGGCTCTAGTGGGTTTTAGCCACTGGCCGCCCGCACGGAACGGGCGCTATGCAGCGGGCCCCCGCTAAGGGTAGCTCGCATAGTGTCGGCCGGACTGGGGAAAGTTTTTGGATTCTAGATATCCTCTATACCACCAGCCAGCTTCTTGATAGCAGTCTTCATCAGAAAAAATCTTCAGGAGACCGCAGATCCCATAGGGAACCAGGTCTACTCCTTGCACTAGGCAATTTAAAACTGATGTGCTATGCAGAGCAGGGGGATTATATGCTAAGGTGAGGACGGCCCCTGGGAGGGGCCAACCTATGCTTTTGTTTTATTTTTGCCTAATCTACTCCTAGTAATATGAGCATAACCCACGTGTCATAAGGAGGCTGCGTCTGTCAGTGAACGGAAGAGTAAAGGTATTTAGGATTATCATTTTTAAAAAATTTACATACTGCAGTAAATATCTTGCTAAAACAGAGAACATACCAGACATTGTGTTATGTAAGGAATTGGAAGAGAGGCAAGAGAGGGGAGAGGAAGAGACACACAGAACGCTGTGGGATGATGCAAGCATGTAAACTGACCACGGTATCAGGGCTCTGCAGTCATGATTACTGTGGTCAGCACACAGACGGGGACACAGGAACTGGCAGGATCAACCAGGTATTTTAGATAAAAAAAATACAATGCAACAGCACTATGCTACTGATCATGCTTTAACCACTTTAAGTGTGGGCCTCTTTTTGGAGTTCGGTGGAGTTTGGCTATAAAATTACTTACAACCCCCAAACATTATATATATTTTTTTCTAACACCATAGAGAATAAAATGGCGGCCGTTGCAAAACTTTATGTCACACCGTATTTGCGCAGCAGTCTTAAAATCGCGATTTTTTAAAAAACAATTCCGGTTTTTGAGTTAAAAAAAATAAGACAACAGTAAAGTTAGGCCAATTTTTTTCCATATTGTGAAAGATAATGTTATGCTGAGTAAAATGATACCCAACATGTCATGCTTCAAAATTGCGTCCACTCGCGGAATGGCGACAAACTTTGCAACATAAAAATCTCCACTGGCGACGTTTAAAAAATTGTACAGGTTAGCAGTTTTGAGTTACAGAGGAGATCTAGTGCTAAAATTATTGCTCTCGCTCTAACGATCGCGGCGATACCTCACATGTGTGGTTTGCGCAAGGTTTTCATATGTGGGCAGGACTAACGTATCTGTTCGCTTCTGCAAAAAGACCTCAGATCTCATATTTACAAAAAATTTTGAAAAAAATGACATCCCAAAAAAAAAAAATGTCCCCTTTAAGAGCATTGGGCGGAAGTGACTTGTGACGTTGCTTCTGCCCAGCCATGTTATGGAGCCGGGTCAACGGCTACAGCCGCTCACTCGGCTCACGGATACGGGGGGGGGGACCCGATCATCTCCGCTGCCGGCGGGTCCGGTAAGCGGCAGAGATGACCGGAAAGCAGCGGGAGGGGGGGCACCTGACAAAAGTGATCTCGCGGCAAATCCACCGCTAAGACCACTTTTATCTGACGCAGAATCGCCGCATGGAAAAAGTTGATAGCGGGGTTATGGTAGATATCGGCTACCATAACAACAGTATTCCACTTCAAACTGCCGCCGTATAATGACAGCGGGCGGTCTTGAAGTGGTTAAAGCAGGGATATGCAATTAGCTGACCTCCAACTGCTGCAAAACTACAAGTCCCATTGTGGCTGTCAGAGTCTTGCTATGCCTCATGGGACTTGTAGTTCTGCAACAGCTGGAGGTCCGCTAATTTCATATCCCTGCTTTAAAGGAAAAGGAGCATTTTTTAGGGTAACAACCACTTTAAGCTCACAAGTGTGCTGCCTCTTCCTTCACTGTCCAGTTACAGACTGGGGTAGGACAAGACATTTAAATGTAACTTAACTGCAGGAGTGAAAAATCCAGTCTCCCGCCCTCCAAAACAAGGCTGTACTGTATGGCAGGACTATGTAAATTTAATAACTGGTTAAACAAACATTTTAATCCTTTGCTAGGTATAACAGCTCAACAGATACATACAGTGCCTTGAAAATGTGTTCATACCCCTTGAAATTTTCCACATTTTGTCATAATACAACCAAAAACATAAATGTATTTTATTGAGCTTTTATGTGATAGACCAACACAAAGTGGCACATCAAGAATAGAGAAGTAAACCGCACTAGGCAAAAATTATGAAAGGCTAAGATGGGGGATAAGCAGCCATACAGTCGATTGCTGCGACCAACTTTTTATCCGATATTTATTTGCATATCTGTAAGCTTATGGACTTTTAATCACTCAATAAAACCATTACCTCGTGATTGAGGCGTTTTACACGATGGAGAGTCTCCTCTTCGCTGAGGACCACTTCCACTGGACCTAACTGATGGACGGATACAGGATAGTGTGACGCTCGTCCCTGTGAAGGCCTCTCTGATCGTCTGTGGATAGTGTGACGTGAATCCCCTACACCGTGAGGACTTGGACCATGTTATATATTCTGGCACGAATATATCTACCATCCGGTAAGCCTTGAATTCACTAGCATTTGGATTGTCAAGATCAACCCATCCCCATCTGTTTTTTCACCACATTCGGAAATATTATTGATGTCACTAGGAACATTATACTCCTGCACATTTATTTGAACTACTTTTGAGTATAGAACTACATTTGTACTTATTTTCCTTTAAACACCCTGGATGAACTTCACTTTTATCTTTTTTGGAGCACCAATTTATTCATTATTGACTTGGATTTCAATTTAGCACTGGATTAAGCACTTTATGTTGATCACAATTTTAACTGTATAATCAATGTTTGTGGATTAACATGCATTGTTAGAATATTCCTTACCACGTTCTTAAACACAAGGTTTATCTAGAGTGTTTAGAGTGTTTAGGTATATATAGGTTGACCCCTATTTTCCTCTAATCTATACTCCTCATTTGGATTAGCACCATCCTTTTAATACAACAAAGTGGCACATAATTGTGAAGTGGAAAGAAAATGATAAATGGTTTTCAATTTTTTTACAAATGAATATGTGAAAAGTGTGGCGTGCATTTGTATTCAGCCCCCGAGTCAATACTTTGTAGAACCACCTTTCACTGCAGTTACAGCTGCAAGTCTTTTTGGGGATGTCTCTACCAGCTTTGCACATCTAGAGAGTGACATTTTTGCCCATTCTTCTTTGCAAAATAGCTCAAGCTCTGTCAGATTGGATG
Source organism: Glandirana rugosa (assembly GCA_018402905.1). NCBI lineage: Eukaryota > Metazoa > Chordata > Amphibia > Anura > Ranidae > Glandirana > Glandirana rugosa. The sequence goes on along the minus strand of BLSH010215661.1, from coordinate 1,167,952 downwards.
TAGAGTGTCTGTGAACAGCAATTTTCAAGTCTTGCCACAGATTTTTCAATTGGATTTAGGTCTGGACTTTGACTGGGCCATTCTAACACATGAATATGCTTTGATCTAAACCATTCCATTGTAGCTCTGGCTGTATGTTTAGGGCCGTTGTCCTGCTGGAAGGTGAACCTCCTCCCCAGTCTCAAGTCTTTTGCAGACTCTAAGACCCCTTTCACACGGAGGCAGTTTTCAGGCGTTTTGTCCACCCTCATGCTGCCCCAGTGTGAAAGCCAGAGTGCTTTGCCCCAGTGTGAAAGCCCGAGTGTTTTCACACTGGGGCGGTGTGCTTGCAGGACGGGAGAAAAAGTCCTGCAAGCAGCATCTTTGGGGCGGTTTGGGAGCGCTGTATACAGCACTCCCAAACCGTCCCTGCCCCGTGCAATGAATGGGCATCGCTTCAGAAGTTCCGCAACACAGGCACTTTTAACCCCTTCTTCATCCCATCCTGAGGGTTAAAAGCACCCACTAGCGGCGGAAAAGTGCCACTTAAACAGCAGTAAAAAGCAAAGCAAGCGGCGCTTTATCGCTAATGCGGCCCGTGCCCCAGTGTGAAAGGGGTTTTACAGGTTTTCTTCTAAGATTGCCCTGTATTTAGTCCCATCCATCTTCCCATCATCTCTGACCAGCTTCCCTGTCACTGCTGAAGAAAAGCATCCCCACAACATGAAGCTGCCACCACCATGTTTTACAGTGGGGATGGTGGGTTCAGGATGATGTGCAGTGTTCTTTTCTGCCACACATAGCATTTTGCTTTTAGGCCAAAAAGTTCAATTTTGGCCTCATGAACAGAGCACCTTTTTCTACATGTTTGCTGTATCCCCCATATGGCCTCTCGCAAACTGCAAACGGGACTTCTTATGGCTTTCTTTCAACAATGGCTTTCTCCACTCTTCCATAAAGGCCAGATTTGTAAAGTGCATGGCTAATAGTTGTCCTGTGGACAGATTCTCCCACCTGAGCTGTGGATCTCTGCAGCTCCTCCAGAGTTACTATGGGCCTCTTGGCTGCTTCTCTGATGAATGCTCTCCTTGCCCAGCCCGTCAGTTTAGGTGGACAGCCATGTCTCTTTCCATTTTTGGATGATGGATTTAACAGTGCTCCGTGAGATGTTCAAAGCTTGGTATATATTTTTTATTACCTAACCCTGCTTAAAACGTATCCACAACTTTATCCCTGACCTGTCTGGTGTGTTCCTTGACCTTCATGATGCTGTTTGTTCACTAACATTATCTAAAAAAAACTCTGAGGGCTTCACAGAACAGCTGTATTTATACTGAGATTAAATTACACACAGGATGACTCTATTTACTAATTAAGTGACTTCTGAAGGCAATTGATTCCACTAGATTTTAGTTAGGGGTATCAGAGTAAAGGGGGCTGAATACAAATGCACGCCACACTTTTCATATATTTGTAAAAAAATTTGAAAACCATTTATCATTTTCCTTCCACTTCACAATTATGTGCCACTTTGTGTTGGTCTATCACATAAAATCCAATAAAATACATTTACGTTTTTGGTTGCAACATGACAAAATGCGGAAAATTTCAAGGGGTATGAATACTTTTTCAAGGCATTGTGCATACTTGTAGGTGTGTCTTCACCATCTGTGTACGTGTATTACAGTGGTTCTTAACCTTGTACTCAAGTACCCCCAACAGGCCATGTTTGCAGGTTCTCCTTTATCTTGCACAGGTGCTTTCAATCAGAGTAAATGGCTTGGTATTTTAGACAGCTATTTTATCTAAGAGAAATTACTAAAACATGGCCTGTTGGGGGTACTTGAGGACAGGGTTGAGAACCACTGGTGTATTAAGCTGTTTGTGGACTTGATTGGCATGGCAATACATGGAGTCTCCATTTGTATGAAATAACGGAAACAATAATACATACTTGTTTATATTCATCCAAACTACAGTATTATTTTATTTCATACAATATAATATAACATGCTGTATATTAGCCCAAGAGTATGCATGTGTTAGTATGAAGTTAGGCAGGCAGCAAATGTGAAACCCTAGAGGGCCTCCCAACAGAAAATATATAACTATTTGGTGGTGTAGTAACTCTCTAGCAAAGAATTCAGATTTTAAGGTGTGCTAAAAATTACAAAATTGCTGCAAAAGCGTAGTTGTTTAAGTAGAACTGAAAGCAATAGCATATTTGTTGTGATCTGGTACACAACGTTATATACCTCCATCCCTAACAGATGCAAAACAACATTAAACTGACCATGGGACTTTAAAGTGTTTATTTCTAATAAACATTATTCTGTAAGCCTACTCCTGGACCTCTCTGCTGCCTTTGACACAGTTGACCACCACTTCCTACTCAAAAAAATCCACTCCTTTGGTCTCCGTGACTGTACTTTTCACTGGTTCTCATCCTACGTATCCCACCACACCTTCAGCATCCCTTACAATTCTACTTCCTCCACTCCTTTTCGTTTCTCTGTCAGGGTCCCCCAAGGTTCTGTTCTTGGACCTCTTCTATTCTCGATCTACACCTCCTTGGGTCATTTCTATGCTGATGATGACACCCAAATCTATCTACCACCTTGCTTACTCCATCAGTCTCCATACGCATCACTAAAACTACTAACAGACATATAAGGCTGGATGTCACACTACTTCCTCAAACTCAATTTATCCAAAACTAACCTCATTTCCTCAGCCACGTGCCTCTTCGACTGAATTCTCCATCAAGATTGATGGCATAACTATCAACTCAGCCCCACATGCCAAGATGCTAGGTGTTATCTTGGACTCTGAACCATCCTTTTGGCCCCACATTCAATCACTTTCCAAATCTTGCTGCCTCAATCTACGCAACATCTACAAAATATGCCCCTTCCTAACCAATGACACAACAAAGCTTCTAATTCAGTCCTTGTCATCTCTCGACTACTGCAACTCCCTCCTCACTGGCTAAATGCTGTTGTCAGGCTCATCCACCTTACCAACCGTTCAGTGTCTGCTACGCCTCTCTGCCAATCCCCTCACTGGCTTCCGCTCACCCAACAAATTAAATTCAAAAGCCAACCACAATTTGGCCACTAGCTACATCATTAACCTAGTCTCAAAATACCAACCAAATCGTTGTCTTGATTCCTATCAAGACCTCCTGCTCTCTAGCTCCCTTGTCACCTCCAGGACTTTTCCAGAACCTCTCCCATCCTATGGCATTTCCTACCCCTATCTATCCATCTGTCTTCTACTCTGTCTATTTTTAGAAGATCCCTGAAAACCCTACTCTTTAGAGAAACCTATCCTGTCTCCACCTAACAACTGTACTTTCATTTTCTCCATTAGCTCATCTCCCACAGTTACTACCATTTGTATCACTTGACCCTCCCTTTTAGATTGTAAGCTCTAACAAGCAGGGCCCTCTGATTCGTCCTGAATGGAATTGTAATATATCTGTACCCTCATGTTGTAAAGCCCTGCGTAAACTGTTATAAGCTATATAAATCCTGTATAATAATAATATTTCATATTCCTGATATGTGTCTGTTGTACCATGTACCTGTATTAAATAATATCCTGTTCTTTGTTTGTATTGCTTAATTTGTGTGTAATACCTGGCGATCCTGCCTGTCCCCCTGCTTTCCTATTTCAAACTGACCACGCTAGGCATATACGCCCTTTTATCCCAGTGTGGTCAGTTTCTGGCTGTGCTGGGAGCACAGTCTGCCTGCCCTCCGATGGCCAAGACTTGTGCTGACATGTCCTTTACCCTCTCCTGTCACACCCCCTACAGTCTCCATCCCCACCTCTCCAAGTCCCTTATGAAGATGCTTTCACACAGTTCCAGTAAGTAGACAAAGCTCCTCACATATAATTTCGTGAACATTAATTCACTTCATCAGGAGTGGATGCCGACACTGAATAAATCAGCTTGAAATTAAAACCTCAATACATCATAATGGAAATCACCATGGTGAACCACCTCTGTGGTTTGGGTTTCTGGGCCCTCTACAGCTCCCGCAGCAGACATCCTTGGTGAAGAAGTTAATTATTGTTCACAAAACCCATTAAGATATGTGATGTGCTTAGTCTACTTACTGGAATTGTTTGAAAACATCTGTGAAAATGATTTTGTGGGATGGATATGGAAATATAATGATTACCTTATGTGACACCATCATTAATGTAGAGTATACAGTTGCAAGAAAAAGTATGTGAACCCTTTGGAATGATATGGATTTCTGCACAAATTGGTCATAAAATGTGATCTGATCTTCATCTAAGTCACAACAATAGACAATCACAGTCTGCTTAAACGAATAACACACAAAGAATTAAATGTTACCATGTTTTTATTCAACATACCATGTAAACATTCCCAGTGCAGGTGGAAAAGGTATGTGAACCCCTAGACTAATGACATCTCCAAGAGCTGATTGCAGTGAGGTGTCAGCCAACTGGAGTCCAATCAATGAGATGAGATTGGAGGTGTTGGTTACAGCTGCCCTGCCCTATAAAAAGACACACACCAGTTCTGGGTTTGCTTTTCACAAGAAGCATTGCCTGATGTGAATGATGCCTCGCACAAAAGAGCTCTCAGAAGACCTACGATTAAGAATTGTTGACTTGCATAAAGCTGGAAAGGGTTATAAAAGTATCTCCAAAAGCCTTGCTGTTCATCAGTCCACGGTAAGACAAATTGTCTATAAATGGAGAAAGTTCTGCACTGCTGCTACTCTCCCTAGGAGTGGCCATCCTGTAAAGATGACTGCAAGAGCACAGCGCAGACTGCTCAATGAGGTGAAGAAAAATCCTAGAGTGTCAGCTAAAGACTTACAAAAGTCTCTGGCATATGCTAGCATCCCTGTTAGTGAATCTACGATATGTAAAAACACTAAACAAGAATGGATTTCATGGGAGGATACCACAGAGGAAGCCACTGCTGTCCAAAAAAAAAACATTGCTGCACGTTTACAATTTGCACAAGAGCACCTGGATGTTCCACAGCAGTACAGGCAAAATATTCTGTGGACAGATAAAACCAAAGTTGAGTTGTTTGGAAGAAACACACAACACTATGTGTGGAGAAAAAGAGGCACAACACACCAACATCAAAACCTCATCCCAACTGTAAAGTATGGTGGTGGGGGCATCATGGTTTGGGGCTGCTTTGCTGCATCAGGGCCTTGACGGATTGCTATCATTGAAGGAAAAATTAATTCCCAAGTTTATCAAGACATTTTGCAGGAGAACTTAAGGCCATCTGTCCAGCAGCTGAAGCTCAACATAAGATGGGTGTTGCAACAGGACAACGACCCAAAGCATAGAAGTAAATCAACAACAGAATGGCTTAAACAGAAGAAAATACGCCTTCTGGGGTGGCCCAGTCAGAGTCCTGACCTCAACCCGATTGAGATGCTGTGGCATGGCCTCTAGAAAGCGATTCACACCAGACATCCCAAGAATATTGCTGAACTGAAACAGTTCTGTAAAGAGGAAAGGTCAAGAATTACTCCTGACCGTTGTGTACGTCTGATCTGCAACTACAGGAAACGTTTGGTTGAAGTTATTGCTGCCAAAGGAGGTTCAACCAGTTATTAAATCCAAGGGTTCCCATACTTTTTCCACCTGCATAGTGAATGTTTACATGGTGTGTTCAATAAAAACATGGTAACATTTAATTCTTTGTGTGTTATTAGTTTAAGCAGACTGATTGTCTATTGTTGTGACTTAGATGAGGATCAGATCACATTTTATGACCAATTTCTGCAGAAATCCATATCATTCCAAAGGGTTCACATACTTTTTCTTGCAACTGTACTTGGAATAGATTAAATCAGCTTCTTTTGTATTTTAATAACTCTCCTATGCATGTAATGAGATTTTTTTTTTTACTTTTTTGTACAATAAACTGTTACTTATAACATAATTTGTTGTTGGTGATGTATCTTGTTAAAGTCTGATGGGCAGTTTAAAACTAAATGCAAAACTTTTATTTTTGGTTTTAAAAGTGGAGTGGATTAGAACACCCGTCAGGTTTTTATTGCTGCCTGTGTTACCATTAGGGAGAATTACACTCTTTGTCCAGGTGACCGTTACTGTTGAAAATGAAAGAAGGTCAACAGAATAGGAATATATTTTCTAATGGGGGACACTAGTTCTAGGGATTTCCCTAGCTTTGAAAGATTCCTTCTCACTTCCTGTTTTAGCAATGGAACAGAAAGTGAAGGGAAATCTCCCCAATGGGATGGAAAAAAACTGACAGGAACTGATTAGAACCTTGCCTTACTCTATCAAATTGGAAAAAAAAGGTTTACCTTCAGATTAACTTTAAAGTGTGCCTGAACTTTCCATTCCGTACCTTTCTATTCCAATATATCCTATCCAATCTAATCCATAAAACAATATCAACATGTTCTTACTAAGATTCGCTTATCTTTACCCGCTTCCCTCTATCAGCACCCCGTTCCTGTGTTGTGACCTCAAACCTGTTACCTTTGATTGCAAACATTATGTTTAAGGATACTGACAAGTCTGAACAATTAGTATGTATGGGTATTGCGCTCAGGATACCTTAGGCTCAGTAGTAGGGTAGTAGTCTGCACAATGTCATTACTTTGATACTTTTAATGTACACTTAAGCCCAGTACACACAATCAGAAAATTGTACGAAAATACCGCTTTCGAATCGATTGTACGATAATCGGATTGTTAGTACAGAGCTTTCGAGAGCCAATCATGACAGTTCATCCGATATTATCCGATTGGACATGATTGGACATGCAGGAAAATTTTTCTCATGCAGTTTAACCAGTACAGTTGTCGTTCATAAATGCAATACAAATACAACACATCATTTCCAAGGTTTTATTCTGTGGCACGAGAATTTTCGTGACTTAAAGTGTTACTAAACCTAAAAACATTTTTTACCTTAATGCATTGCTTGCATTAGGTAAAAAACGTTTTCAGTGTCCCTGTGCCCCCACTTCCCTGTGTGAAGGAGTAAGCCCAGGGGAAGAGATTAGCGCTGTGCAGGGCTGCATCTTTTCTCCCCTTGCTTCCTCTTTACACTGCATTCGAGCAGCAGCAGGAGCCATTGACTCTTGCTGCTGTCAATCAGAGGATGTGGGGGGCAGGCCTAAGTCCCGCTGTGTAAGTCTATGAAGCGCGGCTCCATAGACACACAGCACAGGAGCGCGGTTACCACCTCTTCCCATAGCCAGCAGGTGGCTATGGTAGTAAAGCCAAAGAAGAAGAGGACACAAGATCGCCGCCAGGGACCCCAGAAGAGGAGAATTGGGGCAGCTCTGAGCAATACCACTGCACAGAGCAGGTAAGGATAACATGTTTGTTATTTAATAAAAAAAAAAAAATTGAGTTTAGTAACACTTTATGTAAACTCTTCGATCTGAGATTATAGCTTGCAAAAAAAAAAAAAAAAAAAAAAAAAAAAAAAACGGACAATTGTTCATCTGATAATCTCATCATGTGTACCGGGCATAATTTTACAAGTAAATTTACCATGTATTTATACCTTTTTAGGTGCCATATAAAGACGTTATAAAGTGTACTGGAGACCACAAAGATCTGCCATCTGATAGGGAACATCTATAAATGTGAATTGTGGCTAAGCTGTACCCTAAAAACCCTTCCTATGTTGGATTCCTCCTCAAAAATAACAGCTTCCTTCGTCTACCTGACACTCCCATTCACTATGCCTCATAGCTGTTTATTTGCATCATCCAAGTCAGTGTATGTTTTTGACTGCTTATCTCAAGAGAAATGGGACAAGATTATGTGATGTAACAATTGTGTTGCAAGAAGACATGCAGAGAATGATCTCCCTGCCTCTGCTTCATTCATTCTGTAGATCCTCTCCATCATTCATGATGATCCCCTCCTGTTGCTGCCTGTATTCATCAATACATTATCAAAGGGGCAGCTTTTAGTACAGCCCTGCAACACTAACAAGACAGTCACTTCCACACAGAGACAGTGCAGGACAACAAATTGTAAGTCAATAATGTGAAAAATATTAGCTGGGTACCGGTCTCCACTCTTTTTTTTTCTTTTACTATATAAAGTAAGAAGATCAAAGACCAAAATCTGTTCTTCTTAGTTTCGGTTATAAAACCTTTCAAATAAATAATCTTTCCTCATATATTCAGGCCAAATGTATTCTGCTACATTTTTTGGTAAAAAAAACAAAAACAAATAATCAGTGTATATTATTTAATCTGTGTGAAAGTTATAGAGTCTACAAACTATGGTATAAATATATTTGCAATTTATCAACCCTAATGTTCTGACTGCCTATCTCATTTCTTGAGACCATAAAATGCCAAAACAGTACAAACATCTCCAAAATGGTCCCTATTTAATGGTCCCTATTTAGAAGCTTTTTTGGAATATGAAGTAAATAAAATTAGATATTTTACACACAACTGCCTATTAATAAGATATTTCTACCACGCAGTATGGCCATACTTATAATTGCACCCAAAACACACTGTACTACTCTTGTATGGAGAAACCACATGTAGGGGCCTAAAATACAAGGAGCACCTTCGGGCATGCAAAGGACATAGAAACATTCTAACACTTCAGCACAGATAATAAGCCAAACCCTACTTTATTTGGTGTCTCACATGTTCCCCCTCCTAGACACTGTGGCTCAAAGTGGGAGGATTTCAGCAACAGAGGCATTGCTATCAATCCAGAACAGAACTAGGTGTGACCAGGTGCTGACTGACAAGCTACAGAGTTGTGAATAAGCAATGACAATGCTGATAGACATAACTCCTGCAACATCTTTGTGTCTGACTGTAGAGCAAGCAGGCATGCTTACTTAAAAGTGGCAAATTTGCTCTGAGTTCAGGTATAGTGAAGTATTGTTGCCACACCATCACATGAAGTTGCAATGGGTGGACTTCACTGCTGGATCAACAAGTACTTGTGCAACTTTGCAAGAGGACTATAAGAAAACGCAAATGGAAGATGCACTTATAGTGGATTGCTGCAGCAAATAATTATCCTTTGAGGGGTCATGATCAGCTGAAAGGTTTGCTTTCTTTTAATCTTAAAAAAACCCTATTACTATTGTCTTCCACCTCTGCATATAGGTTTATAAGTCATACCTGAGTTATAAGCAACAAAACTATGCCAATATACACAAACGGAAGGATTTATGGGAAAAAAAATGCATAGCTGTTTGCACATTGAAATAGCATGGTAATGCTTTGTGAATGGGGCAAAATTAAATGTTCCCAGGCTATATTTTCTGCAGTTCGAAAGTGTGAGAACACGGGAAATACTGCATTATGGTCGCCAGACGTTGCTGTCCAATATTAGAAATAAATATGCTCCTCAGTGCCATCTAGAACCATAATGCTGTACTTTTCACATTCAAATCGTAGAAAATAAAGTCTGAGAACATTTAATTTTGCCCATTTTCAGAGAAGTAACTTACATGTAGTTTTTATGGCCAAATAGCTGTGAAACTTTTTTTTTTTTTAAACAGACTCCCAAGAGTTATAGAACTTCAAAATCTTTCCATTTAGCAACAGCGATTGGTGGTTGTAAACCCCATTCATGAAATCTGATATAGGCACATATATCTGTAGTATTTCTTTATCTCTCTCCAAAGCCCTAAGCCCTGTGTCTTTGTGCTGCTTCGTTCCTCTGTTATCAGCATGATAAACTTCTGACAAGCCCTCCGACAAAAGAGATAAAAGCAGATGGAAATTTGTGTCGGGGAGGGAACTTAGAGACAGATAAGCAGAGAGCTTGTCTATTCACAGCACAGCTCTGCAAGTTTCTTAGTTCATCTGTGGTGTGTGCCTTTCCTCCAATTAGCTCACACACAGTGTATGCCCACACTCCCCTCCCGCTGCTGAAACAGGAAGAAACATGATGTAACACGATGTGTACTTTCTAAAGGGTATAGAAAAGGAAAAAAACAGTTATACATGTAAAACTTATGTAGGGAGATTTATTTCATCTCTGTGTATCATCTGAGGCTGCTCACTTCACTGGGTATATGTGAGGGTTTACACCCACTTTAACTTCAACCCAGTGACTATGCACTGTAATTTGCGATCTTCTTATCTAGTCAATATTGTCTACATTGTTACACTTTGCAATGCTCACAGCATTCAAATTTTGTTAAGAACACATACTAGTCTCACCTCTTTATGTTGTTTTCCAAGAATGTGTGCTTGCCATAGTATTTCGCTTTTAATTGGTGCATTACATACAACACAGGACAAATGACCAAGACTGTTATATGTAGAAAACACATTGTTAAGGAATTTATATATGTACATTAAGGCTACTTTCACATTGGGGTGGGGTAGCGGTAAAGTGCCGCTAGTCTTAACTGCGCTTTACCGCTATTATAGCAGCGCTATGGCATCGCTATGCAGATGGGAGAGGGGTGCTTTTAACCCCCGAGAGGGGGTTAATAAGGGGTTAAAAGCGCCACCAAGGTGGTGTTCAGCCGCTTCAGAAGCGCTGCCCATTGATTACAATGGAGGGGCGGTGGAGGAGTGGTGTATACATCGCTCAGCGCACCGTCCCAAATATGCTGCTTGCAGGACTTTTCTTCTCGTCCTGCAAGCGCACCACCCCAGTGTGAAAGCACTAGGGCTTTCACACTGGGGAGAATGGGGGGGGTTTCAGGCACTATTTTTAGCACCGCAGCGGCTGAAACCGACCCAGTGAGAAAGGGGTCTTAAAGCGTAACTTTATCCATAACAACTTGATAAAAAAATAATGTTCTTTAGCAAGGAACATACTGTACATGACACATTAATAATTATGCTATCAGAATTAGAATGTGCTGTAAATTGTCTTCAGCATGGCTCCTGTTTCTTCTTGCTGGAGGCTGCCATTTTGCTGAAGCTGAGCCCCTGAACGGCGGTATTTCATAAAGTGTAACTAAACCCATCGATTTAACGGTTTTAAAAAAACAGTTATATTCCTCGAATGCCGGGATTACTGTCACATTTGCTTGCATCCTCAAAAAAAACTGTCAAACCATCAAATGGCTGTTGTCATAACTGATCACATGTGCAGCATGGCAGTTGCAGATTAAACAGAAGCAGCTTCCTTGGCTGTAAAGGATAGGAGGGTTTCATTCCGCTGTAAGGCTGTCAGCAGATCGGCCTCTAAAATTCGACAGTGCCTAAAAATAGAGAGCACCTGAGCATGTGCAGAGCAGGGTGAGACAGTGTATTACTGGATTTTGAACAGTATAGGCGCTTATTTTTAATGTTTTACATACCTATATCTTCAAAAAGGGGCCAGCCTGACAAGATCTAGCAGGACTTGTATGAAACTTTGAAAAAGATATGAATGTAGAATAAATCCGCGTCACGGATATGGGATCTAATTTGTTTGGAACAGCACATACATGTGCAGATAAAGATTGCTGGAATCTTCTCTCCTTGGAATCTTTCAGCTGAAAAGTGCACACCTCCTCTCACCAATTAGCATCAATAGAAATATACCATAGTCTTCTCTGTTTTAGATGATTCACAAGTATATATAGGGAACACAAGCAGAGTGCAACATACTATAAAACCAAACTTCAATTGTTTATTAATACACTTACATTGTTGTGTGTCATGCCGACACCAGGGGGAAGCAGCATCCAGGCTCCAGCCGACTCAGAAGCAGATGACAGCTATACATCAAACATGTAAGGCGGATCTTCTGTAGTGACGTCAACTTGTACCAGCCCGTGGGGGGCTCGCAGTCTTTGGATGTGGCTGGAGCCGACAGTGCTCGCTGTACTTTACCCATGCGGTTTCCCCCTTGAGTTGTGCATGACATGTAGGCCAAAAGTAAAATAGCCTAACCAAACCATGTTTTTACTTTAATCTTTCTATTCTTATCAAAATTGAGATACAAAACAGTAACATAAACAATAGCTAAGACACTGGCAAGTCATGGATAAAGAGCACAACAGAAGAGTCATAATAGTAGGGTACAGTCCGCAATCAAATTGCTATCACAAATAACATAAGCCCAATGTGGGGCACAATACGATTCTAACATCAAAATCATCACAAAAGATTCACTACACAACTAAAGCCGTTACGGAAAAAGCTGCAACTAAAAGCTCCATTAGAACAGCATATTATAGCGCACACATGCAAAAATGGCATTTAAATCCTGCAAGGCTATTTAAAAGCACCTAAACATATTAAGTAAATAAGCAAAAATATGGGGATTTAAATGACATTTTTGCATGTGTGCGCTATAATAAGCTGTTCTGTTTGTATGGCCTTATAGCAGCACCATCTTTAATGTAAAGCGTTGTTAGGGTGTGCCCCCAAATATTTGTTTGTTCAAAGCTCCATTAGTTGCACAATGTGTGAAAATTCACTCCCAAAAGTAAAAGAAGAGAGAAGTCAATTAAAGAGGAGCAAAGAAAAAAAAAAGGGGGGGGGGGCAGAAATCGTGGTGCGATTTAAGCTCATACAAAACATATGGGCTCAAACTGCATTGCAAAGAATAGCGTGTGATTTGAACAGGAATGCAGTGCGATTCCTGTCTGACTCACATGCGGTTTCCCGCACCGGTCCTGGTGGGAACCCCCCACTCCTCATTAATAGAGCTGCCTTTGCATGAGTGGCAATGTTGTCACTGGAACTGGATGTGCAGACTTGTCCAGAGGGAGCAGCAGATACATCAAGACAGGAATCACACATGCACTAAAACACGGACATACAAGGCATGATGGGACGTGTAGTCTAGGTGGACCTGGTCACGTCATAACCAAGAGATGTGCAGCCATGTGCATGCAGAGGGTTTACAAAGTGGAATTGACCACAGTGGGACTTGGCTGCACCTAGGCTTTAAAATCATTCAGCTACTGGAAGAGAAGAGGGAGTACCCTAGTGTGTGATGGGACCAGCCAGAAGGAACAAAGATATCTATACACAAATTTTTAACCCCCTTTCAACAACTCCTAGCAGCAATTTCAAGTGGAACTTAAAGAGGAAGTAAACCCTCTTTGTTACCCTGCAATGTAAAAGCATAATGGGCTAGTATGCATCGCTTACCTGCATTGGAAGCCTGCGATGTCCCCGCTCCAGGAAGTGTCCATCTTCGGCCCTCTTCCTTCTCGGGCCACGGACACTGGCTCTGTGACAGGCCAGAGCCACATGACGTCACTTCCGTGCATGCACGCGGGAGCCGCCAATTGTGGCACAATCTCAGTGAATAAACGTCACGAAGGCCGTTTCTTCACTGCGCATGTGCCTGATGACGTCAGCACATGCAAGTACACTGTATATCTCCTAAACCGTGCAGGTTTAGGAGATATGCAGGGACCCTACAGGTAAGCCTTATTATAGGCTTACCTGTAGTTTAAAGTGGTTGTAAAGAGTTTACAACCACTTTAAATTAGTTGTAAACCCGAGACATGAAAAATGAAGAAAGCAAATCTCTCTATACAGTGTGTAATAGCCTTAATCCAAAGCACCAAACGTGGTTCAACTCTGATCCCTCTGCTATCAGCATGAGTCACTGATGGATTCTCTATCTGTATTCTCTGTATTTTCTTTATTTGGAATTATTCCCAATATTAGTAAGAATTTACTACTATAATCGTTGTCACTACGTTTACATTTATATCATTACCTATGTTTGTATTATTATTATTGAGGTGGCTATGTCCGCATTGCTATTGATGTACTTGTTTCCCTTTGAAGACCAAATAAACATATTAAAAAAAAAAAAAATAAATAAACTTACCTTCCTGTTTGCAATCCCTTGGAGAATGTACGCAGGGCTGCCCATGCGCAGCTTCGTTTACATTCCTGGTGCAGTGTCAGCGTGTCTGGACTAATGTCTCCTGTGCATGCATGGGAGTGAAGTCATCCTGCACTAGTCAATCAAGATGGATGAAGAGCGGCACCCGGAAGAAGCCTGGGAACAGATGACGGCGAGGGACTTTGTGGGCATCACACCATTGGCACATAGGTGAGTATTTTTGTCTTTAGTTCCACATTAAAGCAGAACTTTACCCATAAGGGGAAGTTCCGCTTTTCTGCCTCCTACCCCCTCCTCTTAACTTTTGGACACTTTTTTTTGAGGGGGGGTGAGGGCTTGACAAATGCGCTTTGAACCTAGGGACGAGCTAAAAAAGTTAGGAGCCAGTTTTTTAACTAACAAAGCTTACAGGCAGCACATGTAACATGTTCCCCTTTAACCCTTTCACTGTCAGAGCTGTTTTTGTGTTATTTGCACATGCTTAAAAAATAATTTAGGCCTGAAGATTACATAAAACTCCCAAAACATTACATATTTTCTGAAAGCAGACACCCTAGAGCAGTGATGGCGAACCTTAGCACCCCAGATGTTTTGGAACTACATTTGCCATGATGCTCATACACCCTGTAGTGTAGTTGAGCATCACAGGAAATAGTTCCAAAACATCTGGGGTGCCAAGGTTCGCCATCACTGCCCTAGAGAATAAAACAGTGGTAGTTCCAATTTTTTATGTCACATGTTATTACAGCAGAAAAATGCAATAAATTACCCAATTTTTTTGGTAAAATATAAAAGCTGAGGCTGCAACGAGTAAATAGATACCCAACATATTAAACCTTAAATTTGCATGCACCCGCGAAAGTGCAACAAACTTCTGTACCCTATATTTTCCATAGGCGACGATTTAAAGGCCCCTATAGGTCATCATTTTAGCGTTACGAAGGAGGTCTGGTGCTAAAATTGTTACTCTCATTCCAGCGTGCACAGTAATATGGAACATGTGTATCGCAATCAACGTTTGTACGTGCGTATACGAGGGGGTGACACAATTTTTTTGGGGGGGGGGGGGATTTTTTGTGCTGGATGCAACTTTAATTTTTTACAATTAAAAAAAATTATTTTTTTTTACTTAACCACTTGACCTCTGGAAAATGTACCCCCCTTCATGACGGGGCCTTTTTTGCTAAACGGTAATGCGTTACTGTAACTGACAATTGCCGTGAGACACCGTACCCAAATAAAATGAATGTCCTTTTTTTTTTTACCACAAATAGAGCTTTCTTTCTGAGATATTTGATCACCTCTATTGTTTTTATTTTTTTGCTCTATAAACAAAAACAGACCGACAATTTTGAAAAAAAAAACAAAACATTTTTTCTTTCTGCTATGTATCCAATAAAATTAAAAAAAAAAAATTCTTGATAAATTTAGACCAAAATGAGAAAGTGTGCTGCTGTTATCACAATGATTCCAAGGAGCCTGGATTTATCCATCTGAAGGGCCATCCACGGACTGCTCAGTGTACCCACTCTCTGTTTAGTGTTATTACAAACACATTCATAGACCCGTAACCTATGACATTGGCATTGTGGCAAGATTGAATAATGTAATCCATATGACTATGGTTTAGTGCACTGGAACCCACTTGATGGTTCGGTGCTTGTTACGCCTCCGTGCCCTCCTTCAAATTTAGGTGGACATACATACACAGTCTCAATGTGATTTATTGCTTTAATGCAGTTTCATTACACATGATTTAACTGTGTGTGTGAGTGTTGGCGCCTGTCGCATTTTTTAGTGATCATTAGACAACGTTGTCTTTTTACTGGTGACGGTGGGTGGTTCTTTTTATAATGTTGTATTGATTATTTTTGTACTTAACCACTTGCCGACCGCCCACCGTGGCATGACGGCGGCAAAGTGGTTTGATATTGTGAAATGCCGTCACCTGACGGCGGCCGCGATAATGAGTATTGTGAGCGGACACGCTCACTGGGTCCCTGGGGGGGGGGGCAGGGAGCGGGTAGGGTGGACCCAATCTCTGCTGGCTACCCGCGATGGCTCCCCCGCAGTGAGAGAATGGAGGTCCGTGTATGTAAACACGGATCTCCGTTCTGACAGAGGGGGAAGGGCTGTGATCACAGCCTTCCTGTATATGGAAGCCGTGATCACTCCCCTCCCCCTGCCAGCCCTGCCCCCAAACAGTTAGAACACACTAAGGGAACACAGTTAACCCTTAGAGCACCCCCTCCAGGTTAACCCCTTCACTGCCAATGGCATTTACACAGTAATCAATGCATTTTCATAGCACTGATCGCTGTATAAATGCCAATGGTCCCAAAAAAGTGTCAAAATGGTCCGACATGTCCGCCGTAATATCCCAGTACCACTAAAAAAAATTGCAGATTGCCGCCATTACTAGTAAAATAAATGAATGTTTTTTGATATCTCTTTTTTTGGATTTGGATTTTAGCAAAAAGTAAGAAATATTGTTTTTTTTTTTTTTGCAAAATTGTTGTGTTTCTTTGTTTATAGCGGTGATCAGAAATGATGGAAAGGTGATCAAATACCACCAAAAGACAGCTCTATTTGTGGGAAAAAAAGGACGCAAATTTTGTTTGGGTACAACGTCGCACGACCGCGCAACTGTCAGTTAAATTGACGCAGTGCCGAATCGCAAAAAGTGCTCTGGTCCTATACTGGGAAATCCTTCCGGGGCTGAAGTGGTTAGCAAAATTTGACATTTTTTCTACATTATTCTTGTAGGTACTTTATAAACCATACTCCGGTGGCTCATGATTATGGTCCTCTGGTGTTCTCTGTCTATCTGTCTTTTTTTGTATTAAATGTGTGCCTAGCCCAGTGTTTGTGTGCTTTGCGGAGAAAGAAAATCTATTACTTCCCCGCTGACAGGAGAGGGCTCTGCCTTGTGAAGGCGGTAACCCATTGGCCAGCACCCAGTGATCGACATCTGCTGTGTTTAATCACAGCACAGCCGGGTCACCGGCAGCACGCCCCCCACCCGGATGTTTCAGGTCATGTACTAAGTTTGTGATCTGGTGCAGCTGAGCTGCTTTGCCACCCTATATTTAGGATAATACAGTCGGCAAGTGGTTAACTTTTTTTTTTCACATAGGGGACAAAAAGTCCCCTATGTGGTTAGTTTTTTGGTGACAGGTTCTCTTTAATGAGGCATTCAGGATCGAATGTAATGCAATGCACATCACACTGCATTACATTCTTTCCCAGCCTTGAGGGGTCAGGTCAGCAACAAGAAGGGGACGAGAGCAGGTGTGTGTCTGCTCTCCTGTCTTCCCTTTACCCAGCGGCACCCACTAGGACGGTCCTGGGCCCACAGATGGGTAAGCAGAGCCCGGGATATATGAGGGGCACGGACGGAGGAGGGGGAAGCATTCTGGTGGCAGCCCAGGCGCCAGGATGCAATGTCTTGTTGCCATGGCAACCTGGCGAGCCCCGGGGGGGGGTACCTAGTTTCCCACATCTCCGCAGATTTCTGGGACACATCATAGGTCCCAGGCGTCTGCAGGGCCATTCACAATGTGCAGCACAGCTCACACAGTTGGAAGCTGGCTGTGAAGCCACAAGGAGTCAAAGCTGGCTTACTACACAAGAAATGGTGGCGCCAGGGACCCGAATACCAGTGGAGAACCGGCACGGGTGGGAACAGAGATGGATCTTTGGACAGGTAAGTGTCCCTTTTATGAAATGTCAGCAGCTGCAATATTTGTAGCTGCAGATGTTACATTTTTTTTTGGGGGGGGGGGGGGTGTCAGCTTTATACCCTCCTCTTCTATTTTTGGCACTTATTTTGGTTTTGACAGGTACTCGCTCCCACTTTCAGCTAGATCACCAAGGCAGATCCACTGGAAGTTGTCCTCCCCGCAACCTTCTGCGAAACATTACAGGTTCTAGATGCCTGTGGGACCCTTCACGAAGCACAGCACGAAGCTGCAAGGAATCACAGCGGGCTGCCCACAGTAAACATGCCAGTGCTGGGGGCCTGAAGACCAGCGAAGAGCCAGCTTGGGTGAGGACCACACTGGACTCCTAGACAGGTAAGTGGTCTTTTATTAAAATGTCAGTAGCTACAGTATTTATAGCTGCAGACTTTTTTTTTTTTTTTAAACATGGCGAAGAACTGCTTTAACCGGTTCCCGACTGGCTGTATGGCTCTCCTGCGCGAACCGGCGTACCCGTACCTGCTGTGCGCTCCCTGAGTGTGCCCGCTGGTAGGGCGGACGCGATGTCCGCCAGCGACCCGCGATCACCTACTACAGAGCCAGAACAGGGAACCGCCGATGTAAACACGGCGGTTCCCCGTTCTGACTGGCCGCATGACAGAAATCTACTGATCTCTGTGATGGGATCAGTTAGATCTGTCATGCCCCTGCCAGCCCAGCCCCCATACAGTTAGAACACACACAGGGAACACAGTTAACCCCTTGATTGCCCCTTGCAGGTTAACCCCTTCCCTGCCAGTGACATTTATACAGTAATCAGTGCATTTTCATAGCACTGATCGCTGTATTAATGCCAATGGTCCCAAAAAAGTGCCAAAAGTGTCCGACATGTCCGCCGCAATATTGCAGTCCTGATAAAAATCGCAGATCGCCGCCATTACTAGTAAAAAAAATAATAATAAATATGCCATAAACTAATTCTCCCCGTTTGTAAACGCAACAACTTTTGCGCAAACCAATCAATATACGCTAATTGTGATTTTTTTTTACCAAAAATATGAGTATATATGTGTGTATATCAACCTAAACTGATAAATAAATTTGTTTTTTTAATATTTTTTTGGAGATATGTATTATATCAAAAAGTAAGTAATATTGTTTGTTTGTTTTTTCAAAATTGTCACTCTTTTTGTTTATAGCGGTGACCAGAAGTGACGTAGAGGTGATCAAATACCACCAAAAGAAAGCTCTATTAGTGGGGGGAGAAAGGGCGTCAATTTATTTTAGGTACATTGCATGACCACGCAATTGTCAGTTAAAACGAATCGCAAAAAGTGCTCGGGTCAGGAAGGGGGTAAATCCTTTCGGGGCTGAAGTGGTTAAAGCCAGGAGGCAGAGCAGCTTCCTGATTATGTGAGCACTGTGGTTGGCTCTCACATCAGTCACATGATCAGGAAGCCATGCCAGTTGCTCCCCATCATAAGCCATGAATGACAGCTGTCAGAGACAGCCTGGTCAGTGTGCTGGGAGCTCTCTCAACCTTATATGTGTAGCGCTGGGCATTAGGGCCCACGTTTCCCCCATTACATGGCAGGGAAGAAGTTAAACATACATGTGGATGTGAAGGGTTAGTTGTGCAATCAATGTATAAGGACCACAATGGAAGTATAGTGTAGACAGGATGAGGACTGAGCAGCGCACAATGCAGCTACCCAAGACACAAAGGATATTTAGCCAATGGGGACTCGATCCTCTTCTTGCTCGCTGTCTCCCTCTGCTTTGCTTTCATCAGCCGCCGCAGCTCCTCTTGCTGGACCAATTTCTTCTTCCCGGGCGCCGCCATCTTTTTCCTAACACGTCGCCTGACAAAGGCGTCACTTCCTGTCCGTCACATGCGCCTCCCGGAGTTTACCCGCACTGAAAGAAGAGTTCCGGATAAACCCAAGGGACACCGTTATTTGCCTTTCCATACGTTTTAGTGTGACACGAGACTGTGTGCTGGGTGACTTGTCCTATATGGACAGCAGTGTTCGCTGAGAATTCCCAATTGTCAGGAGATGCTGCTCAGTTGTTAGCGGAATTTCCTTTATAACATTCATGAACCGTTTTGAAAGACATGAGGTTATTGAAAAGAGTAACTGAAACGTTCGACGTTATAAACTGTGGGCGGCCTGTGGGAACTCACAGTGGCAAGTGTGATATTTCCCATGGTCACCAGGTGGCGCAGTGTCTCTAGTTTTGAATACACTAAGACCAATATTAGGTTGTGTTATTGGAGCTGTCCTACTTCATATAATCCAGCAGATGGCGTGTCATCACAATGGCAGTAAAATCCCACATGGATATGGATCATTGTTTTCAGAAATGCATAGCTTTCGACTGTCCCTCTTTTAGAAACAAATCCTCTGTCCTCTTCTTTCCTTATGCTGTCCATACACTATATGAACAATCAGCCGAACCCATTTTCGAAAAACGAACAATCTGTGAGAGCAAACAATAGTAACAATAGTGCCATCATGTAATGACTGATAAATCCTTCAATGGACACACATGAATCTGTTTTTTGTTCGTTTTTTTTTACATGTACCTAGTGCAAACAGTTTGGACAGGAAACACATTAACCTTTCGATGTATCATTCGTTCGGCCGAAAATTTCCAAACTTGTCCATTTTTTTGGCTCAAAAACGTCCCAACCGATTACTGATTGGGCACAACTAACTGGCCGAAAAACGAACGAACTGTCCAAATGACCAATTTTTCATATAGTGTATTGCCAGCATTAGTTGTCCTTTTGGTCTGATGTTAAAAATATACTACTTACCTATCAATAGTTGCCATTAATTTGAAAATAAAGTCGTTGTAAACCTCAGACATAAAATATGAACAAAGCATATCCCTCTATAGTGTGTACTTGTCTCAATTAAAGTGGTTGTAAACACTGTTACACCACTTTTACCTACAGGTAAGCCTATAATAAGGCTTACCTGTAGGTACTGTAAATATCTCCTAAACCTGTACGGTTTAGGAGATATTTACCATACACGCTTACGCCACTGAAGAAACGGCCCGTCCCTGCTGTTTCTTCAGGACCCATGCCATGACCGCACACACACGCGTGAGAGTGACGTCATCACGGCTCTGGCCAATCACAGCGCCGGGGCCCACAAACCCGGAAATAACTCCAGCAGACATGGCGCTGGTCACAGCAGTGTGCAGGCATCGCTGCAACAGCTTCGATCTAAGGCAAGTATTTCATAATGAGCTAGTATGCGATGCATACTAGCTCATTATACCTTTGTTTTGCAGGGTTTTTTTATGGGTTTACAACAACTTTAAGAGCACTAAGTGGTGGTTCACACTGAAGCGATGCGGCAAACCGCACGTGATTCGGTGAGGAATCGCACAGCGATTCTTTACAGTGCAATTTGAGCCCCTTCATTTTGCATGGCTTAAATTGCACTGCACCAGCACGAAAAAGGTGCATGCGCTTTTTTTTTTTTTTTTTTTCTGCACTGGAATTGGATCGCATGGGTGTTCACAACCATGCAATCCTATTCAGCCAATTGCACTGTGTTTTGCAACCTGTTTTTGGGGTGTCATTAACTTAACATTGATGCCCACAATGGTTTTAATGAATAGAGTGCAATTGTGATGTGGTGCGGGAAACACAAAGGAATCACTGCAAATCCTGCACCACATCAGTGTGAGCCGAGACTCAGTGTCATTTTTGTTTGCTTCATTCCTCTGCTATCAGCATGAATCACTTTTCACAAGTTTTCCCTGACACCAAGAGAAAAAAGGTGACAGGAGGGAGCTCCAGCTGATTGAAAGCCTCGGGTCTGTTCCTGTGTGAAGGAGGTGTGTCTCTTCCTTCCAATCAGCTCTCAGAGCTCTGCAGAGTGACTTCAGCTCTCCGTCCCCTTTTTTCTGAACTCTCTCCTTGGATGAAAACCATAGGAGGGTTTACTTGCACTTTAACTGATCACATGCACCTGTGCTTTTGCCACTCTACTCAATTATCACTCCCATCTTCTTTGGTGGTTAGTAACCACACACACACTTTAGTGTTCACTGCATTTCCTTATCCAATCACCCCTCCTGTGCCATTGCCTCTCTCCTCAGCATGCCAGGCCAGAACATAGTTCTAATGTAGAGTGGTCATCTCCCTCTGTCTGACCCTTAGCTTTTCAGTGCTGGAAGACAGAGAGTGTTCCGGCAACCTAATGCCACTCCGCACTGGTACCATGTGTCCTCAGTCCCATGGGACAGACCACAGACAACAAGTTTCACTTCAATTCCGTTTGGATTTGTACAGATCCAGAGCAGCATGGTTAAAGGGTTTTCCAACCCCCACCTCCTATGTGTGCATAGATTGGGATCCACGGGTTACAATATCCCAATATTATAAAAGTGCAAAACAGATATTTGACATTTTGGGCTCTATCAAATGACACAAAGTTCATTGCATTACAAGTAGCAGCTGTTCAATGTGAGACTATGAGGATCCAAACTACCATTGCTGAGTTTGTTACCTGATAGTGTTCAATGTATGTAAGGTATACCGCAGGAACCCATTGTAAATTTTAGGAAAAGAGGTAGGAGAGGAGAAAAAAGGGTAGAGGTTGAAAAGGGAGGAAAGCCCAAAAAGCACTCAAAACATAGTTCTGAACTTAGATACTTTGTAGGCAACAATTGAAGTCTGGGGGTAAAAAGTGGTTTAGCCGCGGTTCTCACATTTCATCAAATTAGGCCTGTGAGTCCATTCAATTGTCAATCATTTTCTCTTTTATCATGGTCCATGACATTCTAGTTAGGACTTTCTGGATGCCTAATAACTGGGCTTTCCATGCTTTTCCAATAGTCTGTTTAAGGGCTGTAAAGAAGAAAGTGAGTAATTTGAATTGATTTAATCCAATGGTTCCTCATTTAGGAGAGCTTCATAGGGGTCCTGTATGATGGGGTTGTGTAAGATTTCATGAACCATTTGGTATATTTGCATCCACAGCCTTTGTGTTATTAGGCACAAAATGTGTAATAAAGTGGTCCACTGCAGCCTTTTGAACAGAAAGTAGATAAGGTTGAGTGGAATTTTGATATCCATGGCAGCAATAGATACCACTGTGAGATTTGGTAAATAGTTTTCCAGAGCACAAAGATTTAGCAGCTTGCCCATTCTGACTCCAGTTCTCTGCACTGATCAAGGTCTCCAGCATATTCTCCCACTTGCCAGTATAGAGCGGATGAGGAAAAGTAACTTGCCCTTAGAATGAAAATGTAGAGGAGCAATACCATGTCTGGTAAATGGGGTCTGTTCCTTCATTTAGATTCTAAAGCAGTCAGGGATAAACGGCATCAGGTGAATTTATTTTTGTAGGTTATAGTTTTAAACTTGTAGGTGCCAAAAAATCCCAATTAAGTAGATGAAAATTTTCCTGAAGATAGGGAAATATTTCCCAGCCTGGATAAGCTGGCTTATTCCCATACACACGGTACAACGTCTTACAACAGCTTGTTGTACGATAATCCGTCCGTTAGTATGCACGATTACAACAGCCGAAGCTCAACAGTCGTACAACAGAAGTTGGCTGAGCAGCCTAGAAAACTTTTGTTGTACAACAAGCCTTTGTATGACTGTTGACTCATGTACAGAGAAGCTGGGCCATTAATCTAGCTGCCAAAATCTTGATGTCTAGGTCGATAAAGGAAATTAGTATGTAATTAGACCAATGTGAAGTATCTAAATTTGGTTTAGGTACCCTGCAGATGGTGGCTTTTAAACTACCAATAGCATGACAACACACATACTATTTGCAATTTACTTTATGTTACCCTTACACATAAGTTTGAATGAGCCTTGGGGGTAAGGGTACACTTTAGCAGTTAGACAGAGGGAGAATTAGGAATTAGTATCTGGGTTTAATGTTGGCCATGGTGAGATTAAATGTAAGGAGCTTATATTAGGGGCTAAGAGTAAAAGGGTTTAGGCTAGAAGAATATCTAGTGTTAGGGGGTGATTTAGCATCAGTGACAATTTGCAAGATAGAAACAGCTGATTCGACCCAGAAGCAGGTCCTGTCAGCTGACAATCAGACATCAGTGACAGCGCAAACATCTCTTGACAGAGAATTGTGTTAAGCTATTAACACTAATTCTCCAAAATACTCAGTGGAAAGGACCCAAATACCATGAGTGTCTAGCAATAAATGATTGTATGATGGATGGATTTAATGGTTGCTCTGACAGCAAACTAGCAGGGTAACTACCAATGCCCAAAAAAGTAAAAATATTTATTAGATCAGGAAGTGCACTTTCAAAGTATAATAGTGGCTCGTGGTTGTGATATGTACAGTATCTCACTAAAGTGAGTACACCCCTCACATTTTTGTAAATATTTTATTATATCTTTTCATGTGACAACACTGATGAAATGACACTTTGCTACAATGTAAAGTAGTGAGTGTACAGCTTGTATAACAGTGTAAATTTGCTGTCCCCTCAAAATAACTTAACACACAGCCTAATTAATGTCTAAACCACTGGCAACAAAAGTGAGTACACCCCTAAGTGAAAATGTCCAAATTGGGCCAAAAGTATCAATATTTTGTGTGGTCACCATTATTTTCCAGCACTGCCTTAACCCTCTTGGGCATGAGCTTCACAGGTTGCCACTGGATTCCTCTTCCACTTCTCCATGACAACATCATGGAGCTGGTGGATGTTAGAGACCTTGCGCTACTCCACCTTCCATTTGAGGATGCCCCACAGATGCTCAATAGGGTTTAGATCTGGAGACGTGCTTGGCCAGTCCATCACCTTTACCCTCAGCTTCTTTAGCAAGGCAATGGTCATCTTGGAAGTGTGTTTGGGGTTGTTATGTTGGAATACTGCCCTGCGGTCCAGTCTCTGAAGGGAGCAGATCATGTTCTGCTTCAGTATGTCACAATACATGTTGGTATTCATGGTTTCCTCAATGAACTGTAGCTCTCCAGTGCCGGCAGCACTCATGCAGCCCCAGACCATGACACTTCCACCACCATGCTTGACTGTAGGCAAAACACACTTGTCTTTGTACTCCTCACCTGGTTGCTGCCACACACACTTGACACCATCTGAATCAAATATGTTTATCTTGGTCTCATCAGACCACAGCACATGGTTCCAGTAATCCATGTCCCTAGTCTGCTTGTCTTCAGCAAACTGTTTGCGAGCTTTCTTGTGCATCATCTTTAGAAGAGGCTTCGTTTTCTGGGACGACAGCCATGCAGACCAATTTGAAGCAGTGTGCGGCGTATGGTCTGAGCACTGACAGACTGACCCCCCCCCCCCCACCCCTTCAACCTCTGCAGCAATGCTGGTAGGACTCATACATCTATTTCTCAAAGACAACCTCTGGATATGACGCTGAGCATGTGCACTCAACTTCTTTAGTCGACCATGGCGAGGCCTGTTCTGAGTGGAACCTGTCCTGTTAAACCGCTGCATGGTCTTGGCCATTGTGCTGTAGCTCAGTTTCAGGGTCTTGGCAATCTTCTTACAGCCTAGGTCATCTTTATGTACAGCAACAATTCTTTTTTTTTTTTTTCAGATCCTCCGAGAGTTCTTTGTCATGAGGTGCCATGTTGAACTTCCAGTGACCAGTATGAGAGAGTGAGAGCGATAACACCAAATTTAACACACCTGCTCCCCATTCACACCTGAGACCTTGTAACACTAATTAGTCACGTGACCCCGGGAGGAAAAATGGCTAATTGGGCCCAATTTGGAAATTTTCACTTAGGGGTTTACTCACTTTTGTTGCCAGCAGTTTAGACATTAATGGCTGCGTGTTGAGTTATTTTGAGGGGACAGCAAATTTACACTGTTATACAAGCTGTACACTCACTACTTTACATTGTAGCAAAGTGTCATTTCTTCAGTGTTGTCACATGAAAAGATAAAATAAAATATTTACAAAAATGTGAGGGGTGTACTCACTATTGTGAGTTACTGAATATAATAATTGGCATGCTCTCAAGTTAGGTTTTAAGGCCTCATACACACGGACGTTTTTTGACACCGGCGTTTTCTGGTGTTTTTTGCAGCTCTCCATGTTAGTCAATGGCCCCATAAAAACGTCGGCGTTTTTGAGCTGTAGATGGCGTCGGCGTTAGTGAGCTGAAAGCAGAACCCACAGCCATCGCGTTCTGAGGTTGTAACGTTTTGGCATTTTTTGACGCCGATGCCGCAAAATGCCAACAAACGCCAACTAATATTGTACTGGCATTTTTTGACGCCGACGTTTTTAGGTTGAAAAATAGCAGAGGGATGATTTTTTTTTTAAAAATGCCTATTGACACCGACGCTCACTTATGCTCACTAACGCTGATGCATAACTCCGAAAAACGCCAATTTTTTTTCCTTGACGTCGGGCCCGACGTTTTGTTTATTTTTAAAGATACGCCCATGTGTATGAGGCCTAAATGTATAAAAATAAATGTGTTATCTTTTTGTCTAAATAACTGGCTAACAGGGATTTGTTTGGTGATTATATTTTATCATTTTAATTGTGAAGAATCCACTGTGTACAAGAAAAAAAATTACTTTCCCGGTTATCAATAAGTTTTGAATCAATCATCTAGCACAGGGCTTCTCAACTCCAGTCCTCAAGGCGCCCCGACAGGTCATGTTTTCAGGCTTCCCATTATTTTGCACAGGTGATTTGATCAGTTTCATTGCCTTAGTAATTACCACAGCCATTTCATCTGAGGGAAATCCTGAAAGCATGACCTGTCGGTGCACCTTGAGGACTGGAGTTGAGAAGCACTGATCTAGCTAATTGAAAAAAGAAAAAAAATCTATATATTTTTTTAAATATCATAAAATAATGAGATAAAGTAATCCTGTACATAACAGTATTATAACTTCCCCAAGAACCCCATCATAAGGTCATATCACTTGTCAAACATTAATAGGTCTTAAATACAAATTGTTCATACTGCACATGTTCCCCACCACAATACTCTTCTGGTGTGGCGAGGGTTAATAGAACTAAAGGGCTGTCATCAAGAGTGTCCATCTATGGACACTCAGCTGTCCATTCACAGAAGTTATGGTACAGCTTCCATGAATGAAACAGAATAATGAATAGTGGATGATTGAAAGGTCTGCCCCTTCCATTCATAGATCATGTTTCATTCAAAGAAGCTGTAGTACAGTTTCTATTAATGGAGCAACTAGTCAGAAGGGTGGGCATAATCAGCATAATCAGATTGTCTTGATGAAAACCTTTGACAGCCCTTTAGTTCTATTAACCCCCATCAGACTGGAACATGGTGGGGGTAGGATGCATGGACAGAGGAGGATTTCACCTAAAAGAAGAAGCATCAGCACACGTCGACACATCCCACTGACTACGTTTTGTCTCTTGTGCTGAAGTTTTTGTTTTTTATGTTGGCTGCATTTAGGCTTTAAATACTGCAGGAGGTCAACAA
This sequence comes from Glandirana rugosa, assembly GCA_018402905.1. NCBI lineage: Eukaryota > Metazoa > Chordata > Amphibia > Anura > Ranidae > Glandirana > Glandirana rugosa. The sequence continues at coordinate 1,140,993 of BLSH010215661.1, read as the reverse complement.
AAGATCATAATATTTGTGTCATGTTAGGGGCCAAATCCTAAACTAGCAGGACTAGGACTGATGGAGGTATGTTTGACAAATGATATGACCTTATGATGGGCCCCCTTGGGCGGCTGTAATACTGCGATGATTATTACTTTAACATTTTAATTGATATTTTAATAAAATGTATTGAGTTGTATTCAAATATCTTGTTACATGATTCAAGACTTATGAGTAACTAGAAAGTGTTATTTTTTTCCTTCTGTACATAACATTACTAATTGATTGTGATGCTGGTACATTAAGGGACTTTAGCACCATAGCTCTATATACGGTTTCTCATTTTAACTATTTCAAGAATTCACTGTGATGTGTTGAAGATGTAAGGACTGCTCAAACAAGATTCATGATGGTGCCTAGCACTGCTGTGCCTACAGTCCTCAGAGATTTTCATCTGCAGTGTGAGATTGAAGGCAATGTCATACCTGCTAGTCTTACTAGATTTGGAGTGAGATTTGGTCATATCACTACTGTGCTGCTTACCATTCTTGGTGGAGGCTCCGACATGAGCAATTAAAACCCTACCTCCACGAAGATGGCTGCCCCCATAGAGAGACACAGTGGGAGATTTACTAAAACTGGAGAGTGTAAAATCTGGAGCAGCTCGGCATAGTAAATTAACCCCAGTTTTGAACAAATCATGGTATAATGGGGTAACAATTAGCTGCATGGAGATTACAGGATTAACTGGTAACTAGTTCTTTGCCCCCTGCCTCACTATTTTTGGGCACAGCTTCCAAAATTCTATTCCTCAGAGGGGCCCCCTGAAAATGCTAGAACTTGAGAACCTATGCTCTGCACTCATCCACCTATCCAACCACCTACCCAACCTAGGTTCCTGCTTTTCATGCAAGTTAGCTTGCTTTCTATCTGTCAGGTTCCTGTGTAGAAAAAAACAATTTTTTTCAGAGACCACTCACAATAATACAAGACATTTACACTGATGGACAAAGGGCATTTTTATTTTCCATTTGGCTATCAGGCAGCTAACACACACATTGCATTGAATAAATTACATATAAAAGAATTAGCTGCCAGCATAATTTTAATTAAACACATTTATGAAAATTTTCACAAACATATTTGAGTAAAACATTCTGCCATCAACTGTTGTGAATTTCAAAGCATATACAGTAAGTGTGAAGAGGAGAACTACACATTTTTTGCAGACATTAAAGAAAGGAATCTGTATTACTTCCAGCAGGCAGATTTTTTTATTCATTTTTAATTCTGCACAACTCAGAGTTGATTGGTTTCCATGGCCAATCTAGACTCTTCACTTTTTATACATGCGGGTCCAGGTAATTTTGTTTTAGAAAAGGAGAAGGTGCTCTGCCTATATGTTTACAAAGCAAAAAATTAGGCAGGAGTAGACACAAAAGCTTATAGCGTGCACCCTAGAAACCATCAGCCAATTTTAAAATGATGCCGTCATGATTTCAAGGAGTTCAATTAATTAAAACACACAATTTCCTCAACAACCACCTGTCATAATGTACACTTTCTTGAGCCGTAAATATTCTTGTTCACATGGGATTGGAAGTACAGCTCCTGCTATACTTCCTGGCTTCTATGGCTGTAATAGATGCAGTTCTTATAGACCCCAGCACTGCGGTCGCATCTATGCTTTCCTCTCCTCTTGGCCATTCACAAAACAACAAAGCCTTGAACTGTGTGTTCTGGGAATGGTTCTGAGGAAAGGGGGGGGGGGGGAGTGGAAATGTGACTGTAGCGCTGTCTATGACACCAGCAGCACTTACAACTGGAGCACAGTACAGCGGGAACTATACTTCCACCTTCACATAAATAAGAACATTGCAGCTAAAGGAAAAAGTATACATTATGGCAGGTGGCATAAGAGGAGACAGAGTTCAACTAATTTACCTTCTGTAAACTGATTGTGCCCAGATTTGGGCTTAAAGTGATCAGCAATCCTCTTCAAGGATTTGTCCAGCCCTAGATTAGGGCAACCATGCATAGTGAAATTCTATTTATGCCTTTATGCTTTGACTGTAGCCGATACAAGGGTGAAATAAGACTTACCACTATGACTAAACATTTTTGTCCTTCCCCCCCCCCCCCATACAGGATACTTTAAAGGCACTCTGAGCCCCTTATTTTAATTGTGTTATTACAAGGCTAAGTTAGGGAAATATAGTGTACAATAACATCCAACAATCCCTTTTTTGTAGCTAGGACAGCCGTATGCCGTTTGTCTACAGAAGTCATCTACAAATGGCAATTACAGCTCAAGATTGGATGACTGGTTTCTTCTCTTATTACAGTGGTTCTCAACTCCGGTCCTCAGGCCCCCCCAACAGGCCAGGTTTGCAGGATAACTGAAATACATCACAGGTGATATAATTTGCTGCTCAGTGATTGCAGTATTCTAGTCTGCATCTCCCCAAGGTAATACTAAAAATCTGGCCTGTTGGGGGGGCCCGAGGACCGGAGTTGAGAACCACTGTCTTATTACAACACTGATCAGATGATCATAACAGGCAGATCGACTAACTCAAGAAAGAAGTGAGTGTAAGGGGCCCCTTAACATGGGCGATCCGCCAAGTGAACTCCACTTTGCCAGAGGGGATTGATCTGCTGATCCCCGCTGAGCAGGTGGATGACAGACCAGTCTCCGCTCACTGCGCAGAGAAGGACCTGTCAGAGCCCCGCTTTCCCCTATGGAGAGATCGCTTGTCTGTTTTCATCCGATCTGCAGCTAGACAGATGGAAAATAGAGTCTCCATCCGTCTGGATTTCACGGACAGGATCAAATTGGATAGCAGTGGGTGTCAGCAGACATGTCACCGCTGACATCTGCTGCCCCATAGGAGTGAATGGAGCATTTGATCGGGTCCGCGTGAAAAACGGACAGGTGGCACTGATCGGAAAGCCATGTGAAAGGGGCCTAAAACATGTAAACTGAAATTTATGCTTGAAGTAGGATTCTGCAATGAAGTTTGCCAAAATCTTTTCAATACATATAACTCCTAAGGAAATAATAGTTATCGTTTTCAAAAAAAGGTGGAGTTATGCTTTAAGGCTGGGTTTACACTTTTGCAATGCGGTAAAACAAGCATTACTTGTGTTAGGGTAAACCAAAAATTTGAACGGCTGCCTAGCGCACCAAAAAAGGTGCATGTATTTTATTGAGGATTCAGAGACCCCACAATGCACAGTAGTGTGCTGTGATGTGCTGTAAGGCACGTCCATTGCCATTGTGCATTAGGTATCCATTATGAATGAATGGCACCTCAGCATCTCAATGCTCAACGGACGCATTGTTACAGTGCAAGAGTGTGAACCCAGAAACAAAGAAGAAGAGTTGGCTGCACAACAACGTAGTAGTGGATAAAACAATGTTTATTGAAGTCTTCCAAGTATAAAACATACAGACATCACAGCTTTATAACACAGGACAAGACAGTGCTTACTCATTTCATGTGAAACAAATTAACTGCCTTGTCCTGTGTTATGGAGCTGTGATGTCTGTATGTTTTATACTTTGAAGACTTCAATAAACATTGTTTTATTCACTACTATGTTGGAGTGCAGCCAACTCTTCTTCTTTGCCTCTGCATTGCGGTGATCAAGGACCAGGTGGCACCTGTCAGTATGGAGTGGATAATGGAGTGGAATGGGACACAGCAGTTATGCCTGGATAAAAAGTAGTTTCAAGAGGAAAAGGACAAAAGAAAGCAGCCTTGCACATATGTGCATCTGGGTGTTAAAACCATGCATTCAACCTGGGCCATTCATAAAATGCAGGCATTGGTGTGAAGCCTGCAGTGTCCCGTTGAATGTTATAGGCATAATGCTGCAGAGAACTCTCTTGGGATTGGTGCAGAGGCCAGTCATATGACTCCCATTTATTCTGTTTCTCATTTATTCATTTAGTTATTTGAACAGGACTTTGCTTGCTTCAAAGTCCCAAAGCAAGCAAAACATTAAACAGATTTAAAGTATAGCACTGTACTTTATAAATGTGCATTTTTTCAAAGCAGTGATAAGCTTGAGGGCCGGTTCACACTAGAATGCACACGTTCCCGTACAGCCCTTGTGCGTTCTGGTTTTGACAGCGTAATCATTTCAATGGGCTTCCAAACATACCAGAATGTGAAAAAAATAGTGCAAGCACTACTTTTCCAGACTGCACCATACCAAAACGCATGGTACTGCTGTACCATGTGGTTTAGTGTCCACAAACATGCTGTGTTTGCAAGATGTGTTTGGGGTGCCATTAGCAAATAATGGAACCTGCACACAACTCGCAAGGGCAATGCATTCATGTGCAATGCAGGAAGCACGCATGGGACGTGCCATTCCTGCACCACGTTCTAGTGTGAACCAGCCCTAAAATAACTGGGCCCCTTAGGGTCTGTTTCTATGAAGTGATGATATACCGTTTGCTGCTCCATTATTGTGACTACCAGAGATGCGCTTAGCAATATTTCAGTCCCACTGTCACATACCACCTATGTGTTATATTTTGGTGCGCTTTCCCATAAAAAAAAAAAAATTTGGAAAGTTCAGAGGTCAACAAGGCCTAAGCATGTGTAAACTGCAGCATGCAGGAATTTTTACAAATGTACCTCAGCAGAACTCACAAGCATAAATTTGAAAACATTGGTATAGATATTTGGTTCACGTTACGAGTTGGGCGGAGATCTTCTAAGTACAGACACGTAAAATGGGCCCAAGCAGAAAGTCCCATTAAATAATTAAGGCTGCACAATTATAACTTACCTATAACAAAGCCTAGAAGTCTTTATTACAAATAAAATAGGCATTTTTTAAAACATATTATTAGTGCCAAAGTGGTTTTGTTTTATCAGTATGCACTGGAGTACATGACAGTTTTACCCATTTTCTTGTGTTTTCACACACCAAATATAGCAGCAGAGCTCACACAGGCAAAACACAGCAATTAATATTAACAAAATATCTCTATATACAGTACATATATATCTTCCAAACAGAGAGCAAAAATCAATTTGTATATATACTTGCTCATAGAGCAACAATTTTACCCTATCACCACATGTTGTATATGAACCTCTACTTTGCCAGAGCCAAATTCTTAGAGTGCAGCTTGTCAATTTCTTGACTGATGTTTCCTTCCATTGTGTCACATTGAGCAAGGAATCCCTTGGTGAAGCAATGACAAGAAATATATTTCAATTTGATTACAGGGATATGTATTAGTAACATTGTTCTAAATAAAATATATTGATGATACATGCATGATGTACCTAATTTTTATACACATGTAATACCTTTTAAATATGAAAAATAAGTACTTGCTACTCATCTTTATATTTTATATGCAATTAAAAAAGTATGGTCGCAAAAATTAGAGTATTATATTTGGGTGTTTATGTTTCAATATATTTGGCTTCATATTTCGGTGTATACAGTTTTCTTATGTAAATGATCTTTTGTGAAACTGCTGCAAAGTTGTAAATTTCCTACCTGGAGATTATGCAAGTAAAGCTGGCCATAGATGGTTCCAATCAGCTTGGGTACATTCAGCCTGCCCATACATGGTTCGAATCTCAGCCGGCTCCTGCTGAACCAACCAAGATTCGAACCATGCATGGGCAAGCTGAATGTACCAAGTTGATTGATCAATCAACTTGGGTACAACCAACCTGCCGGATTTTACATGCAATTATTGCAAGTAGCTGTTCTAGTCACTAGCAATAATCAATGTGTTCTTCCGGCGGGGACAGATTCCCCCACCCGGAGAACACAATGGCTTGGCTGGAGGGAATCCCCTGTGAACACTGTCTGTGTTGAAGCGATTTTCTTGTGGTTGCATGAAACAAAATTGCTCCATCTATGGCCGGCCTAACAGCACTTCCTGCTGCATGCTGACAATGCAAAGCCACTGTTTCACAATTAGCAGCAGTGTTGTCAGCTCCTTTATTTGGCCATTGGGTTGCTTATCAGATCTATCTGAGAAGGAAACTGTATATAGTGAGGCATGTTACCAAAAATACTAAAACCAGAGATGTAGGGTTTACATACACTTTAATAGCTTTTTCTATTATTTGGACCCTTTTTCATACTTTTCTACAAATTTACATTTGGTCAAGTTGTTCAGCAATGGTGAGAGTAACATGGATTGGTATAAACTACAAGACCTCATCCATATTTGCCTATAGGGTCGGCCATGATTTCCTGTCAGAGACTTATTGGGGTTTCCTAAGAGAAGCTACAATTAACTGTAGATGATTGGCCATGGACACAGACTGCATCCAGAGCTGATCATCCACTGATGTGCTGCACGTTTAATTACATGCAAATGGTTGTGAATGATTGCAGGCACCATCAGCCTCTTATTACATTGAATGGGGCTTCCCACCAGCAGGAAACCCTGCTAAGTCTCCCATAGGGAATATCAGTTGATTTCATATACAAGCGAGAATGAGGCCTAAAACTACTAGCGATGCTTAGAACAGTCATTTTTATTTTTAATGGTTTAACTTCTTTTTTTTTCTGCAACTGCTGAAGCACCCAACCCCATTATAGTTGATGCAGTGAGCCACGATTTGATGTTACACTTTTTAGAATACAATATTTTACATAATAGTAGTCCTATTTTCTTTTCAGTTCAAACATGGATTTCTGCTAAAAACCCCTCATGTATTGCAACAACACGTTTCAATCATAAGTAAAAGCAAGGCTCAGTGGGACATCGCTGGTCATGCGCCATGCAAGACCGTCTTTAAACACAGGACAAAAGAGGCAGCTGCTCTGGTCCCAGTCATTGTTGCAGCTGCCCCTTGATTTGGGAGGGCCCAAGAAAATGTTTGCCCAGGGTCCAATCAACATTAAAGACTGCCCTGGCGCTATGTGAAAAATGTGGTCTGGGGACCTTGCCGCAGCTCAGATGCCTCCATAAGAGTCCTTCTATTTAGTTAAAATTGATAACTCCTGTAAAGCACAGGTATACAAAAGTTGCTGTGGGAGTATATGGTTTGGTTTTGATATTAGTGAATCCAATCAATATACTGAAAACATAAAACAATATACTAAAAACTGAAAATATACTGAAAACATATATCAATAAACAGAAAGAGGGTTGTCTGTCAATGAGATGCAGATGGGAAACAGTGAATATGCCATGCTACTGCTGTCTTTTACCTGCACTTTTTTCACTAATGCCTTCCTCTTCATTCTACAGTCATTAAAATTGTCTGGCATTACCTGGTATAAAAAATATAAGTTACTATTCATTTTTTTACCCTTTAATAAAAAACGTATTTAATTTATGACAAACAACTTTGTGTAACAGCCCTAGCTTACAAAGATATATGATTCCTCCTTACAGCAGTGGTGAGCAAACATTAAAAGATATATAAAGGTTTGTTTTTAAAAAAAACGCTCGCGCTGCTGTCAATCAAATCTAATGATGCAGGATGCGCCTCCCGCCGGAGGCACGCTCGCGTGCTCACTGTGTCCAGGGGGGGCCAGGGAGCGGGTATGGCGGACTCGATCACCACCGGCTACCCGCGATGGCCCCCTCGCAGTGAGAGAACGGAGGTCCCTGTAAGTAAACACGGATCTCCGTTCTCATAGAGGGGGAAGGGTGGTGTTCACAGGCTTCCTCCATATGGAAGCCGTGATCACCCCCTTCCCCCAGCCAGGGCAGCCCACACACAGTTAGAACACGCCCAGGGAACACAGTTAACCCTTAGTGGGCCCCCTGCAGGTTAACCCCTTCACTGCCAATGGCATTTACACAGTAATCAGTGCATTTTTATAGCACTGATCGCTGTATAAATGCCAATGGTCCCAAAAAAGTGTCAAAATGGTCCGACATGTCCGCTGCAATATTGCAGTACCGCTAAAAATCGCAGATCACCGCCATTACTAGCAGGGCTGTGGAGTTGGAGTCGAGGAGTCGGAGTCGGTGGAAATTTTGGGTACCTGGAGTTGGAGTCGGAGTCGGCAAACAATGCACCGACTCCGACTCCGACTCCTGAAAGGATTGCGGCCTGAAATACCTCCACAGGATTAAGTTCTTTTAAGCAATAGTGGTAACTCAGGATCATCTTCTTCAAACGAAGAATTAGACTTTGATTCCTTCTTAGACAAAATGGAAGTTGCTAAAGGAAAGCGACGTCGCATAAGCGTTACAGAACCAGTAAATGTCCAAATAAAAAAATTCCAACAGGAGTTTTATAAAGCACTAAAAGAAGTTGAAAAGTATGATCGCTCATCAAAACTTACTGTTGAAGAAGCCACCCTTGTTTATCCAGAGATCGTTAGTGATGTGGCCAGAATAGTTACTGCAATGCCACCCACCCAAGTCAGTGTCGAAAGATTAATTTCACAAGAAAAACAATGGTGTGCTTGGTTTTAGCGTAACTTTATTCTTTCATGAGTTATTTACAAGTTTCTGACCACTTATAAAATGTGTTCAATATGCTGCCCATTGTGTTGGATTGTCAATGCAACCC
>BLSH010215661.1:1105764-1130866 GCA_018402905.1 Glandirana rugosa | reverse complement strand
CACGCTGCAACATGGGTTTGCTTTAAACACAGGAAAAAAGGGGTGTTTATCTCGAAAGAAAACCACCATAAACTAGTGGAGACGCAGTAAAGACTAGCGACGATATTTGTTTTCTTCTCACTGTTAAAACGTTTTTTTGTTTTTGTGTAAAGAATGAAAAACGATTTTATGTTTAGGCTTTTTTTTTAATTTTTTTGTAAAAAAAGGTAAAAAAACCGGCTAAATATAAGAAGGAGTATAAAAACGATTTTTTTTTAGCGTTAGCCGCAAATAACTAACCAAACGCGTTTTCAACGGCGCAAAAGCCTACTACTCTTAAGTAAAGTCAAGGAATGTATAAAATACATTCGCATATTAATACAGAGGAGTCGGAGTCGGGGAGTCGGAGTCGGAAGTACAAAAAACCGAGGAGTCGGAGTCGGAACATTTATCTACCGACTCCACAGCCCTGATTACTAGTAAAAACTAGTAAAAAATATAAAAAAACCCTGGAAATGAATTCTCATCATCCGAAAACGCGGCAACTTTTGCGCAAACCAATCAATAAACGCCGATTGCGATTTTTTTTTAGCAAAAATATGAGGAAGAATATAAATCGGCCAAAAAAATGGAAAAAAATGTTTTTTTAATTTTTTTTTCGGATTTGTATTTTAGCAAAAAGTAAGAAATGTGTTTTTGTTTTTTTGCAAAATTGTCACTCTTCTTTTGTTTATAGCAGCGATCAGAAATGACGCAGAGGTGATCAAATACCACCAAAAGAAAGCTCTATTTGTGGGGAAAAAAGGACACAAATTTCGTTTGGGTACAACGTCGCACGGCCGCGCAATTGTCAGTTAAAGCGACACAGTGCCGAATTGCAAAAAGTGCTCTGGTCCTAAAGTGTGAAATCCTTCTGGGGCTGAAGTGGTTAAAGTCAGGGAACATGTGCCTTTCATTCTACTGCCAATTCTAACAAAAGGTAGATGGACAAAGTAAAAAAAGCGTTAGTGAGCTACAGTGCCCCTATTACTGTCTTCCACTTATTAGTGATGGATATATTCACCATACATATTGGTGATACTCACCAGAGAATCAATCTCTTCCAGTATACAGATCTTCCCATTACCGAACATATTTGTGATATCTTTAGTCACCATACATATTAGGAATGTCTATACTCCCCATAGAATCAATCTGTTCCACCAGCATATGGAGCCCTCATCATAGTCTTCCCACCCTAAAGTACATATTAGTAATACCTTTACTCACCATAGAATCAACCTGTTCCAGTACCTTCATAAATTGTTCAACAGTTGTCTTTATTCTTTTTTCAAGTTTACCAAGTGCTTCCTCTTGAAGATTCTTACTAAGAAACCCCTGTATAATAAAATGTTTAAAAAAATGAAATAAGCGTACAGCCTTAAAACGTAAACTTTGGCTAATGTGAAGTATAAAGTTTCCTTCAGTTAATGTAACTCTGTAATAAGGGAAATATAGAGACTGCAACTTCAGACCACTCCTTCTGAAAATGCTTGCCCTCTGGCTGCCATGCTGATCATTTAACTTGTGTTATGAGTCACTAACCCAGGAGAAGAAAAATTCAGATAAGGACGTATGACTTAATCTATAAACTTGTACTAGGTCAGCAATTTAAAGTAATGAATCCAGTGGGTCATCACGACAGCCAGGCAACTAGATATTTCAGGAGTCAACATTTTGCTCATAACTGATTTACTTAAAAAATACGTTGTTTACGGGGATATAGCCAATAAATATGGATGGGTATCTTAAGAATAATTTAGGCTACATTCAAACAAATGTTTGTATCTGACAGCAGCTAAACATCCGTAATCTGCGCTTGAAAGAACTGAAATATTTCCTACAGATAGTAGTCGTTTGTACATGAGCTTAGCTGCATTTAGGTGTGCTGCCATCCTCTCTTTGTTGCATCACAAATATGGGAGTGCCAATATAATTGAAAAAAAAAATCTTCTGGCTGCATGGTGAGCTCTCTGTGTGTCTGAATGCTCTTCCTGCTTATGTCTGTAAGATCGAATTTACTGTGCAGCGGTTACCTGCACCAGCACTACACTGAAAAAATCCAGGGATTGTGGGATATATAGTTTCTTCGCAGGAAAATGCAGTTCTCAGACTACAGATAGAGAACTAATAAACATATGCCATTGAAAACAGTGAATGACATCAAATCCCAATATATCAGACAAATTTGTACAGCCAAGAGAGGGCAGAGATCTGGCTGACTTACATGGGGACAAGCATGCACCCTGGAACACTAAAATACAGTATGTGCCTGGCTTAAACTCATTATTCTAAAGGGTAGTGTGAACACAGGGGATATTTACCTACTACTTAACCCCTAGCAGTGTTGAGACCATTATCTGTAGGGGGGTTTTGTTGGTGGCTGTGATGTCTGCCCCACATGGAAAATTTTTGGGAGCTAATGGTCCTCCCATGTACTGATGAGCTATTGTATTACATCTTATGCGCCCTACTCCTGAGGAAGCAATGAGCGAAACACGCCAAGAAAGTCCTCATTCACATTTTTATACGCACAGTATAAATCTCAGCTGTATATATTGTATCTTAGATTATGAAAGGCTATAAAAAGTTTTGTTTCTTTTATTAAATATGTGGAGCTATGGGTGGGTCAACACAGGGAGCAAGACTGATGGGTTTAAAAAAAATCATTTTATATGGAGTCTGTACAATTTCTTTGAGGGAAACACAAAGTCTCACACATTCTTTTAAATCCTGGTACACACTAGCAGTTTTTTTTATCGTTCAGCCATTGGCTGAGAGCACTGATTGGATGTTGACGGGCAGACCTTTTTCGGTCATGTCCCTTCAACAGAAGCCGGACGTTTGCCCAGCCTCTGTCAGATTGGTTGCCATACACATGGGCTAAATATCGGCAGGTTTCTACTGAACTGGTTGATACCACCTGATATTAGGCTCTTGTGTCATACAAATCAAACATACAAAGACATGGATGCGCGAGTTTGGGGTGGAGGAACTTAACTGGCCTGCACAGAGTCAAAATGAAGTCCTGATAGATCACTTCAGGTTGGCCCCTTTTGCAGGTATAGCTATGCAAACATTAAAAATAGATGTTTATCTATACTGTTTAAAAGTCTAATTATGCTATGTACAGTCTCAGCTGTCCTGTGTTCTTGGCACCGTGCCAATAATCAGTGCCAAACTGCTGACAGCCTCTAGATTTACTGCTGCTGTTAAGGTGAAGGAAGCAACAGAAATATCACAGACTGTGCTGAGGGAACACAGATTAAGGAGGGAGAAAAGAAAAGCAGGAGAGGTGACAAGACAAACTCTGCTGCCAAGGAGAAAGGGTTTCATTTACTAAAACTGGAGAATGTAAAATCTGATGCAGCTGAGCATGGTAGCCAATCAGCTTCTAACTTCAGCTTGTTCAATTAAGCTTTGACAAAATATCCTGGAAGCTGACCGATTTCTATGCAGAGCTGCACCAGATTTTGCACTCTCTAGTTTTAGTAAATCAACCCCAAAGAGTTAAACTTACAAGGATAGTGTCTTATCCCCCTGATATTCACTTTGTCCCTGCCTCAGGTATTGTCAGCTGTGAACTTGAGTACTGTCAGGTACTGCAGCCTTCCTCTTTAGCAGAGCCAAGACATGTAATCAAGGCTGGAACTGCACGCATTTTGAATACAGAATGTGGCATATAGTTTTTTTTAGACCAAGAAGAAGGGGAAAGTTCTCAATAAGGAAGTGGCTGTTGTGGGCTTCAACAAAATGGCAGCCTCCAGTGAGTAAAAACAGGAGCAATCCTGGAGACAATTTACACTAATTTTGGTAGCATAATTATTATGGAATGTATGTTCCATGCTAAACAATATCATTTTTTTTTATCAAGTTGTTATAAGTAAAGTTCTTCCTTGAATACGGTGGAGATGAAATCAGGAGCCTAAGGAGACTACCAGACCCGAGGCAACAACAGAAATAGGAAACACAAAGACCCCCGAAAACGAAGGAGAAAGAACCCCGCCAGGAGGAGCAGATCTTCAGGATAAATAAAGATAGGCACTTAACCCCTGCAGGGGTAGTGCCCTCTGGTAAGCAGGGGACCAATAGGGGGATCACGAGTGAAAAGTCACCATCTGTCACCATAATATAAGAAGATATCCTTCACACTTTGTATGAACACCAGAAGTCACGGATTTATATAAGAAACTGTTCCTAAAATTAAGAGAGACTATCCTAGTACCTGATTACTACTGTCACCATTTTTTGTATGCACGGAGAAATCCCCACATGACTCATAATTTATACCTCACTGTTACGTTATACCTTTTAAATTTTCTACAGTAAGAACAGTATTTTAAGAAGCACCAGTTGAGATAAAATCTTTTATAACATAATTCTTATGAATGTTGTATGAACCTCTAGAAACCTGCACAAAAATACTAGCTCATCAACACTAGCACTTGCACAGATAACAACGAACTATTCACTTCCAGCACCCCGCACATGAACCCAATGACTACCAATTAGAGGTTCACATTCTGCTAAACCTATGTACACAGGACAATTAGAGCACATTTATTTCCCACCACTTAGACAGCGCCACACCCAAGCACTACCTTTAACTATAAGTAAAGTTCTGTTTTAACTCTATACAGGGCAGAGTATGAAGGGTGTAATAAAATATGAGCTTCACAGGGCTACAAAGCTGAAATTAAATATAAACTAACAAATGCACAGATTGTACCTTCTGTATTCCCGAAAGCTCTTTGTTAACATCTTCCAATTTAGTTGCTATTTGTTCAACTGATTTTTCCAAATCTTTCAGCTTCTTTAATTCTGACTCCTCTTCTGGGCAGTTCTGTTGAATTAAAAAAGTATAATATGTATGACAGTATCATGATGTAACATACATAGTGAAAAAGATTATTTGCAGCAACTGAGAAATAAGGGAGATAAAAAAGCAGTAGTAGATAAAGAGATGTACTGTATATAATGAACATTGTGTGATATAGGGGAGCCAGCCGGAAAACTTTTTAAAAGAAAACAAAACAGCTTTCTTCAGTGTATACATGCAAAACCAAAGTAGTCCACACTTCGGGCACACAAAATAAAGACTCAGCTCACTGCCAGTATAAACAAATCCCACTCCAGGGATTAAGGTACCTGTCTGCTTTGGGGTCCTAACAGGGGCCACAGGAGCTCAGCAGCAGTGTCTCAGCAACAAAACCAGCTCTCAATCCTCACAAGGTTGGGCCCTGCTCTCTTAACACCTCAAAGACTGTTCTTCTTTATGACTCTCTTTCAGGCGGCTTAATCCCTTTAGGACCAAAGTCCCTGTAATCAGGGTTTGGAGTTTTTTTTTCCCACACAAAAGTTTCTCTGAACATTTTAATTCTCAGATGACGACTTACCAATCATTAGAGCCCTGTAGATCAGTTCTCTCCAAGCAGACTACCCTGGAACCCCTCACCCTGCATGAGGGAGAACCCTTGAGCATTCAAATTACACACAATTCACCCCCTTTAAAGCGGTAGTAAACTCATACAATGACATTTCAGTTAAATTACTCATTGAAATCAATTGAAATGTCTGCTCTGTTTGCATGGCTTCCTACCGGTTTGCTTTCATAGTAATCCTTCGTTTTGTGTGCAATGACGTCACCAGTGCATGCGCTTTTAGTCCCATTTTTTCGGTAAGCTCTTTGTGCCGGAAAATGGTGTTTACATGCTGTATTCTCCTCTGTGCTCGGCGTCAGCCGTTTGATGTCGTAATACTACATCCCCGTGATCTCAAGATACTACATCCCCATTCAGAAGATGAGCAAGGCTTGGGAATTACTGCACACGCACGGGATTATGGCCGTGACAAGCGAGTGAGGGTGGAAATAAACTACTCTGCAGACACAGAAGACAGGAGTTACAATGGCGGCAGCTACAAACAAGCAGGGGCGTTACAAAAATGTTTATAATATCAAGTAAGAAGCATTAGATTTGCCTTCTCTATGTGGTGCATCGGTTATAAACTCAATGTCATTCTGTTATTTATAATTTGTGGTTCAATGATCGGAGTTTACTACCGCTTTAAAGGGACCACAACCCAAACAGTGAGAAAATATATCTGCCAACCAGGACACATCCTTGGCATCCTGTACAATAGAAAAGTGAACACCTGCTATAACCAGAACCTTCTATACTGGGATCAGCTAGTGTTTACAATAGCACACTAATGTTATTTCCATACATTTATCACCATATTTATGTGTACAGTGATGACTTTTTAAAATCTGAAAAAAAATTATGTATGGTAATTTTGCCATTTAAAAGGAATCAATTCAAATATTACCTTCTTCCCAATCAGCATTATTTTACAACCGTTCTGTACACCTAGGGCTTGTAAAGTCTGTTCCATCTCTTTAAGGGATTTTCCTAGATAAAAAAACACAACAAACATTACAGAACTTGACACTGCACATAGCCATAAAGGTGTGTTATCTGTTACAGTGTAGTGTACCTATAGTACTAAATTATGATAACATTTTGTTCCTACTTTGGAAGCTAAATACTCACAAAAAGTGAACACTCATCTTGTTGGATGTCATGAATAGATCATTAACTGTGAGGGTAAGGGGTAGTAGCAGTCAAAAGCATAAAATTAAATATAAACTGAAAAAAAAAAATACACATATGCCAAGGCAAGGGCTACACTGGAAATTCAATCTCTATGCTGCGGAGAGATTTACCTACTCACTGGCAGTCATCTCATTAGCAGCACATTCATTTCAGGGTGCTGCATATGAGGCAACTGCCAAAAAGTAGTAGTTTCTTTGTAGCAGAGAGATTTAATCACCAGTGTAGTCACAGCCTTAGGCTGGCCATCCATGGATCAACTGAATAGATTGCCCCATCCACACAAGCGGGGTGGATGGAGGAATCCTCCCAGTTGTGTTATTATATTCTAACAGAGAGGACTTCTCCACTGTTAGAATACACTGATCTGTGCTATAGCACTGATCATAGGAAAATTTTCCAAAAAGCCAGTTCCAGAGAAGTTAATAAGATCAACTTCTTTGGAACAGGAATGGCCATCAATAGATCAAATTTGTCCCATGCTTTAGATTTTGGTAAATCTACTGTAAATAAGATGGTACAGAGATACTACAACCAGACTAACATATATGGGCAGTTATATAAAAACTAGAATGAGAGTCAGTTGTCATGTGATGATGTGAATTATTTAATCCGTATCCGGACATTTCACGTATCATACCTGTGCATAGTATTGTTTCCCGACAAACCTAATTTAAATGGTGTACACTTACATGCAAAGCGATGTGGAGCTTCCAAAAACCCTGGCTGGAAGATGTTTGGGTCTGCACACAGATTGCATCCAGCACCAGGTCTAGGTTTGATTTTATTGCAAACAACCCCTATAGGTCTGCCACTGTTTATTATTTACTAAGCTACATGTTAGCACCTGAAAAACAAATATACAATGTTACCCTTGTAAATGAGTCTCTGTGAGGCGAGGGGTACACCTGTGACTTTCTCCACAATCAATGCCAAGTCTTGAAGAGTTGGATCATCGTCCTGTTCTTCTTGGGTCACCACCTGCAGTTTATGCTTCTCACTTCCTGTAACAAAAACATTTGCTATCACTATTACATTATTACTTTCAGACTCAGCTTCAACTGGATCGGAGATGAAAACTATATGAAATATTCATTATCACAACTGATTTATTCAGCATAGCCCATGCTTTCTTCTAATTGAAGAGCTTTAACTGTGACTCAGCAGAGGGCATGTTGCAATGAGACATTATACATTATTTTTTCTAGGGTTGCACCGATACCGATATTAAGCATTTAAATGAGTATTCGTGCAAATGCTCCCATACCTGAGACTGATACCTTTGCTGTACTATTTGATTTAAGCTCAAATCGCACCACAAAGAATCGCATATGATTTGAACAGGAATGTGGTGCAATTCCTCCCACTGCTCCTGTGTGAACCCAGGCTTGTCATAGTGACTTCAGCCTGAGTTCACACAGGATCTGTGCAGGAATCCGCATGTAATTGGGATAGGATTCGCACCGCATTCCTGTTCAAATCGCATGCAATTCTTTGCAGTGCAATTTGAGCCTATTCATTTTGTATTGGCTCAAATTGCACCGCAAAGGTATCAGTACTCAGTATCGCCGAGTACTTGACCGAAATTATCAGTACTTGTACTCACAGGTAAAAAGAAAACCCTAATTTTTTCACTTCCTTTAATAGGTCAAGTGGTCCAGCTTAGGTAATAGTCTAGGTTTTGATTAAAGTGTCATATACTCTGTAAACAGTGTTCTTTTATCCTGAATAAAGTGTGGAAAAGATGGGATGAGCTTGGCAACGTTTTTTTCTTTTAAATACTGCAGAAGGGGCATACGTGAAAACAAAAATCACTGGGAGTGGTCCCTAAAGCCCAAATGATCGTCCAATTTAATGGTATAGCTCACCACTAAAAACTGCCTATGCATATAAAGGACGTCTGTAAATAAAAACATGCTGTGCATCTTTCACCAAAGTTGAATAACGCCCTTGCTATAGGTGCAGGCCATTTACATACCCCATGAAGCCTGAATGGAATACTCCTAGGACATTGCTGAGAAAAGCCTAGCTGTTACTGTTTACCTTCACCATCTCAGCAGTGAGCTCTTTCTCTGATTCAAACCCCCTCACATACTCTCTCTCCCCTAATGCAGTAGCTCTGAGCTCAGTATTTGAGAGATAGCTCCTGTGATGGTGAAGGTGAGCAGTAACAGCTAGGCATCTCTTAGCAATGTCCTACAAGTTTTCCAGACAGGCTTCATGTGGTACTTAAATAGCCTACAACACCTATAGCAAGCGTATTATTCAACTTGCAGCTTCAAAGCCGGCTGCCCACTGTGAATGGTCCCGCAGTCTTCTGGGACCTGTGATGTGTCCCAGAAGACTGCAGGGAGGGAGGACAACTTCTGCTCAGATCGCCTAGGCAACACAAGTGGAAGTGGGAATGGATACCTGGCAAACCTCCCCAAAAAAGTGCAATTTCCTAAAGAGGAGTGGGGAGGAGGCCTTAAAGCGGAATGTCCCCTTTTGGGTGAAGCTCTGATTTAAATACCCCCAATGAATATACTGTTGCATAACTGAGTAATTGTCAGTCAAATAATCAAAGCAAATATGATGTGGTAATGAAGAGGTACTACAGAAGGTGCTACTTAGAGCTGAATTCCAGGTAAGATGATTTTTGTATGTAGGTGCCATACCTGTGGTATCCTTGTGGAAGCTGGAAATCACTGTAGTGGGCACCACTAATACAGTTAGTCATCTCCACTAGCTTCTGGATCCCAGGCTGAGCGGCTGCCCTGCTGCTTACTAAACACAGATCATCTGCTCAGCATAGGCATCATTTAGAAAACGCTTTGCATTTTTTTTTCAAATACAAAGTGTTCTCTGACCAAGTGGATATCATGATCTCGTTCAATCACAAAACTTTTTGCATTCATTGAGAAGATGCAAAGGTGGGAATTTACTGGAGCAGACCGAATCTGGAGCAGGTGTGCATGGTAACCAATCAGTTTGTTCTGTTAAAGCAGAACTTTACCTATAACAACTTGATAAAAAATAACGTACATTGTATGTGTGCTGTAAATTGCCTCCAGCATTGCTTCTGTTTCTTCTTGCTGAAGGCTGCCATTTTGCTGAAGCCCAGAGACCTTGAACAGCAGTAAATCATAAAGCGGAACTACAACCGTTGATTTAACGGTGTCAAAAACAGTTACATTCCTGGATTACAAACTGTCACATTTGCTTGTGTCCTCAAGCAAACTGTCAAACCATCAAATGTTTAGGGTCATAAATGATCACATGTGCAGCACCATGGCAGTTGCTGATCAAACACAAGCAGCTTCCTTGGCTGTAATGATAGAAGGGTTAAATTCCGCTTTAGGCTTGGTTCTCACTGGTGAGACATTGGATCTGACTTGTCAGAGCACAAGTCGCATGACATGTCAAATTAAATGTTTACCAATGAGAGCCGTCTTAACTGATCTGACACAAGTCGCTCCGACTTGAGAAAAGGTTCCTCCACTACTTTGGTCCAACTTTGATACGTCAATGCCACAAAGTGTAAAAAGTCACATTAACAGATCGAAGTCGGACTGAAGTTGCAGGGCAAAGTCAGATCGGACAGATTGCGCGACTTTCATGTTGGAGCAGTGTGAACCGGTCAGCAGATCGGCCTCTACAAACTTGGCAGTGCCTAAAAATGGAGAGCAACTGAGCATGTGCAAAGCAGGGTGAGACATTGTATTACGGGATTTTAAACGGTATAGACCAGGGATCTCCAAACTATGGCCCTCCAGCTGTTGCGGAACTACACATCCCAAGAGGCATTGTAAAACATTGACATTCACAGACATGACTAGGCATGATGGGAATTGTAGTTCCTGAACAACTGGAGGGCCATAGTTTGGAGACCCCTGGTATAGACACTTATTTTTAAAGTGGTTGTAAAGTCAGAAGGTTTTTTTTTTATCTTAATGCACTCTATGCATTAAGATAAAAACCTTCTGTGTACAGCAGCCCCCCTAATACTTACCTGAGCCCCATCTCTCTCCAGTGATATTCAAAAGTGCCTCAACAGCCAGGGACTCTCCTCCTGATTGGCTAAGACCATTGGCTCCTGCTGCTGTCAAAGTCAGTTAGCCAATCAGGAGAGAGAGGGGGGCAAGGCAGAACCGGGGCTCAGTGTCTGAATGGACACAGGGAGCTGTGACTCGGCTCGATGCCCCCATAGCAATCTGCATGCTGTGGACGCACTCGACAGGAGGGAGGAGCCAGGAGCACAGAAGAGGGACCTGAGAAGAGGAGGATCAGGGCTGCTCTGTGCAAAAACACTGCACAGAGCAGGAAAGTATAACATGTTTGTGTTTTTTAGAGAAAAAAAAAACAAGACTTTAATGTTTACATAACTATACCTGCAAAAGGGGCCAGCCTGAAGTGATCTAGCAGAACTTAATTTTCTGACTTTAAGCTTTAAAAATGAAAGATAGGAGCTGCTTAGTTGGTTGGCATGAACAACTGCTCCATTCTTAGTAAACACCCCCTGAATGCTGCCCATGCTGAGAGAGACTTCTTGTATTCACCACAAGAACCTAGTGGCAAGCAATCATTGGAACAGCAATGACTACTACAGTGATTTCCAGGTTTCACAGGGATCCCCCAGGTATGGCACAAGCTGGATCAATGTAGCTATGGTAAAATTACCAAACTTAGAAATCATCTTAAGAGGTTACCCCTCCTCCCTTTTTTAAGCTAAGGTATGGGGTCCTAATAGGTCTATTTTATGCAAGGGCTGCTTTAATATACAGATACATAACAAAAGGAAGACCTTTGAAAACATCTGTCACTTGTCTATATAGAATTGAAATTGCAGCCTTGTACACCATCTTATTATTAATGCATCTGATAAAGGTAAAACAAAAGACCTCTTTAATAAATAGTGGGAATAAAATGCACACATAAGTAAATGTCTCTCTTTGTTAGCATCCTGCATCCTATACTTCCTGTCACAAGTAAGCTGTGAAATGAGACGAGTGGTGAGAGCTCCCTGGTGTTAATAAACATGTTACCATGTGTGAGGGTGATTGTCAGTCCTCTGTTGGAGCCCATATCTTCAGAATGCAGGAAGGAATCTTGCTGGGAGAGATGCTTACACTGTCACCCTCACTTCCTGTGCCGGCTGATGTCACATCCTGTTGCTGCCTGTTCTCCTGTCTTCCATGACTCCGCTGCCTCCATGCTTGTTAAGGGCAACGCCTTCTTTCGTTACAGCTCTTCCTATACTAAGAATCAAATATGGCTCTGCCTGTTTGGCTTTGACAGCTGTACGTGTGCAGACTTTGTAAGGGTGGTACCCTTATACAGGATTAAGGAGATAAAGAGTTTGTTTCACTTCTATATCCATATTTATTATTTGTTTTAGGTATGCATATGGTGCCAGCAGTTTACATGCTGTAAAAGCACATCAGCCCCCCAAGGAGATTACAATCTAAGGTTCCTATTTCACATGCATACCTCCCAACATTCTGAAAAGAGCCGTGGGGCTGAGCCGCACTTAGGGTTGCCACCTCATCCTTTTAAACCCGAACACATATGAATTACACAAGTTCTGAGACTAATTGAATGCAGATAAGGCACCAAGTAAGTTTAATCACCACCTTAATCAGCCACAGAACCTGTGTCATTCATATGTGTTCAGCTTTAAAGGGATGAGGTGGCAACCCTAGCCGGACTGTGTGTGTCTATGGACACACACATTCCGGCTCGGGGACACGTCTGCACATCTGCCCCCATTGTAAGCAGCTTGCCAGTGTTGCCAACCTCCCACAGCATTTTTTTTTTACCACATACTTGTATGAAAAAGTATCCTGTTCTCTCTCCCTTGTGTGAAATACTTGATGATCCTGCCAGTCCCTCTGCTTTCCTATTAAAGCGGTTGTATGCTCAGATAAAAAAAAAAAAAAAACCTGTAAGGCAAAGGCATAATGAGCTAGTATGCACATCATACTAGCTCATTATCAAATACTCACCTCAGAACGAAGCTCCGACAGGTCTGTCCAGTCCCTGCAGAGGGAGCTGAAATTTTCCCTCAGGGGATCCTTCTGGGTTCGCAGCTCTGCCGCTGTGAGTGGCCGGAGACGCGAGACATCACACGTTCTTTCCAGAAAGGTCCAGCGCTATACGCCGGGACTTCGCTGCACATGCGCTGTGATGTCAAAGGCTGCATGCAAGGTGAATATTTCCCAAATGGCATGGGTTTAGGAGACATTCATTTTACCTACAGGTAAGCCTTATTATAGGCTTACCTGTATGTAAAAATCACAATTAAGGGGATACAACCGCTTTAATAGCTGAGCACACTAAGCGGGAGAACACAGCATGGTCAGTTCTCTAGCTATGTTGGAAACTTAGCCTGCTGCTTTTACTGCTTAGCTCATTGTGCTGCTATTTCTCTCTCTCCCCCAATCACTTTAAGGCCCCTTTCACAGGAGCAGACCAATCGGGTCTTCTTTTATACTGACTGATGGAAGCTGCAAGTTGAAGATGCTTCATATTGAGATTGGAAACTATTAAGAACTTTTAGTTGGTTTTATTTTTCTAAGCACCAATATTTGGCCTGGTATCAGCCTCTTTCAGTTCCTGTATAGCATGGCTTAAGTTTAAGAAGAAGTACAAAGAGCCAATCAGGGCATATGCTGACAAAGATCATGCTGATGAGAAGAAAGAGCAAAACAGAGAGATGAGCTCATCACTATGCTGCTTCTCCTTTCACTCTCCAGTCACAGGCTAGGGTAGATCCAGGATGGCCTGGGCTCAGAGAATGTAGGTCTAAGTTCCCTTCTACTACCAGAGACATTTTTGCACACGTGTTTAAAAAATAATTTTAGGCCTGAAGATTGCATAAAATCCCCTAAACACTATATATTTTCTGAAAGCAAACACCCTATTGAATAAATTAGTGATAGTTTACATTTTTTTATGTTAAGCGATATTACCGGAAAGGTAATACAATAAAGTTCATTTTAGGGCACACAAATGCAATAAATTACCCAAGTTTTAGTGAAATGTAAAAGGTGAGGTTGCACCAAGTAAATAGATAATGTACCTAATCTAACATGTCAAACCTTATATTTGCGTGTGCCCATGAAATTGCAAAAAAATTCAGCACCCAATATTTTCCATAGGCAATGCTTTAAAAGAGACACACACACACACTCTGTTTAGCGTTACGGAGGAGGTCTGATGCTAGAACTATTGTTCTCACTTCGTCGTGTGCGCCGATATGTGGCATGTATCGCAATCAACGTTTTCGTGCATAGGAGTCTTGTACGTGCATGTATGTGGGGGGTCTCAAAAAAATTTGGAGGGGATTTTAAGAGGTACATATGAGGAACCTGCTTGAATGATCCTTCTTCAACACAGAAATTGGGAAATAGATATTTAACTGTTTATGTCCCTGTTGATGCCGTGGCTGGAAGATCTAAGATGGCCATCCGGACCATCTCTCCCTGCACAAGGCCCGGAGCCTGATGTACAGTTGGAGGACAGTTTGAAGCTGTCTGGCACGCAGGAATCTCATGTGAGTACCCACCACTATAATGGGAACTCTCCTACCTTAACAGAGTCACTGATTGACCGCACCATGGAAAATATAGAGTTTTCTCAGCCACAGCCTAATAGCCCAGGCCCTCCTGTTCTGGCTTCTACTATTACAGTACCTGACTATGACTCTCTCTTTACCAAATTCTCTACATTGCTGGACTGGATATTTTGATCTACCAGTCTATTGGTAAAAATAGAAAAGATTGTAATATACAGATAAAATAGAAGAACTCCCTCAAGGGGTAGGACTTTTTAGGCACAAAATATATTGTAGACAATAGTAATAAAATACAACATTTTATTTATACTAAACAGAGATAACATTAAAAATAGCCATATGAAATATATTGCACATGGGCCGAATGACACAGAATAGATAGAAATGAGGTGATATTACAGCATTGTCAGTTACACCTAATGCATTTCGGATGGATTTCTTTTTCAGAGGTGTTTCAATGACGAGGACTGTATCATTAGAGAAAGGATCTGAAATATCATATAAGAAACTAATCAAAACAAACCACAGTGGAACATTGATTAATTGGAAAGCATGCAAATGGACCTGTCAGCTCTCCTTGTCCATAGAGCAAAGTTTTCTTATATGATATTTCAGATCCTTTCTCTAGTGATACAGTCCTCGTCATTGAAACACCTCTGAAGAAGGAATCCATCCGAGATGCATTAGGTGTAACTGACAATGCTGTAATATCACCTCATTTCTATCTATTCTGTGTCATTCGGCCCATGTGCAATATATTTCATATGGCTATTTTTAATTTTATCTCTGTTTTGTATAAATACAATTTTGTATTTTATTACTATTGTCTACAATATATTTTGTGCCTAAAAAGTCCCACCCCTTGAGGGAGTTCTTCTATTTTGTTACCTATGGGATGTGGCACTACAGGTCCCTCTAGTAGGTGCTATCTTTGTGTTCGTAATATACAGATATACTTGCAAACAGAAGATGAAAAGGCCAGAGGAGCCAACAGTAAAAAATTACCAAATAAAAAAGCTAACACTTTTCAAGTTTGTTTTGATATGACTAAGGCTACTTGGGCAATGTTTAATCTCAGAGAGAAAAATCCACTAGTGCAAAATTCACTCTTGTGTGCTACTGCAGGAGATAGTTGGGTGATTGTTAGGAAATTTGACTTATGAGATGAACCTCAAATGGCATTGGTGCCCCAGCACACAGCCCGCAGACTGCATGCAACCTGCCAGCTCTCTGTGTGCAGCTCACTATCTCCAGG
Source organism: Glandirana rugosa (assembly GCA_018402905.1). Classification (NCBI taxonomy): domain Eukaryota; kingdom Metazoa; phylum Chordata; class Amphibia; order Anura; family Ranidae; genus Glandirana; species Glandirana rugosa. Next base: position 1,115,427 of record BLSH010215661.1, on the reverse strand, counting down.
GTTGGAACTGCCACCTGCTGGGGACCTGTGGCTTTACAAAGATGCCTCCTAGTTTAAACTCAAGAGCCACACTTTCACATTGTATTTTTTGTTTGTGTCAACAAACTTTATTGTTCATCCTGCAAATTAAAAAAAAAAGGTACTCTCCCAATAGTCCAGGGCAGTCCTTCTTTCTCCTACTTATCAGATGGCTTCTCTCAAATAGAGGTCAAGTAATTAGAGATGGGCCAAACACCCCCCCGGTTCGGTTTGCGCCAGAACTCTCGAACATTGCGAAAGTTCGGAGCCGAATGATGAACCCCATTGAAGTCTATGGGACCTGAACTGGAAAAAAGTGCCCATTTTGAGGGCTTAGGTGCAAGTTATTGGGCATACAAAGGCTATGGGGGCCAGGGTACTGCCCTGGGGGGGACACGTTTTAATAAGCAGTGATTTACTGATGCTTAAATTGAAACAATAAAAATAAAAAAATCCTTTAAATATAGTGCCTGGGGGGTCCTCTTAGTCTGCCTGTAAAGTAGCACATCTGTACCATGTATAGAACCTGTTGCAGCAAAAATTACATTTATAAAGGCAAAAAAAAATCACCTTTTCCTGCAAGATTTCTTTATTTTATAAACAACAGCTTGGGGAGCTAGTCTGTATGATGAGGCCACAATTTAGTGCACTCGAAACAAGATTAGAGATTTTTTGGGATAAATTCTGGTGTCTGTTTCACAGACTTTGGATATAAGTAACAAGTGTGGAAAAATTGGCCTTGGGTGTTGGTGGTGCCTTCACACCCTAATTCTATAGAGGTACTCTTGATGAAAGCAAGAATTGACCTTGCTGTTCAAAATTGAAATGATATGCACCTGTCAAACAGGTGCTGAAAAATTGGTCCTTGGGTGTTAATTGCGCCCATGAAACCAATACCAAAACATTTCTTCCAGATAAAATCAACACCCACAAAGCTAAGAAGCGTAGACAGTCTTGCAGAGATTCCAGATCCAGAAAACACTGAATCGGCGACATCTGCATCAGGGGCTTGATAGCTGCTGCTAATCCAGGACAGATTCATTTTGACAAATGTCGGTCAACGGAGTCTGTGGACAGATGCACTCTTTTATCTGTCACAAAAACCTCCGGCAGCATTGAATGCCCATTCGGAAAGCACGCAATTGCAGCAATTGCATACTGGGCAAGTTCTGGCCAATGGTCTATTCTCATGACCCAAGTAACCTAATGGATCATCAACTGGAAAGCTCTCCGTGTCTATTTTTGCCCACCATATGATGCTGCCGATGGGATGTGGAAGCTAACAGCCCTGGGTGCCAAGGACTAAAATAATTTTGAAATGCATCACTGAGGCGGCCCCCTTCTCCACCGCTCCTCTCTTGACCAACAGAAACCTCAAAACTAACCTTTCCATGAGACTGTAACCTAGCAAAGTCTGGAAAGGCATTACATAAACTCCTCTTTAAGGTGTCCTCAAGATATTTCATCCTCTGCTCCCTCTGTCAGTATGGGATGAGTTCTGAGACTTTCCCCTTGTAACGGTGGTCAAGGAGGGTTGCCAACCAATATTGATTCTTTTCCTTGATCCACAAATTTTCGGGTCCTTTTGCAGGCTTTGAAGAATGAGGTAGCCCATGCACTGCAAGTTTGCAGAGGCATGAGAGTACTCAAGATCACTGAGGATTACAGTATCTGGAACTGCCTCCTCCCAGCCACATACTATTCCCAAGGGTTCTGGGGACTGAAAACCATCTCTTAAGGTTTGACGTATGTCTTCCCCTGCTTCAATACCTCCAAAACTGCCAGAATCCGCCTCCTCCTTTTGTGTGTTCTGTGGCATCACAAGAATGGTGTTTGCATAAAGCAGGCCTTGAGCGGAAAGAAAGTCCTCCATTTCCTTCCGCTGCTCTGCCCTGTCCATATTGCCAAGCAGAGTCTGCTCCAGCAGCAACACAACAGGGATTGTGTTACTAATGTATGCATTGTCACAGCTCACCATCCTTGTTGCCTCCTCATATGGTGACAGTACAGTGCATGCATCCTTTATTAGCAGCCATTGCCGTGGGGAACAAAAACTGAGCCAGCCTGAGTCTGTCGCTGTGCCATACTCACACAGGTACTCGTTGGTGGCCCTCTACTGCATTTGCAGTTGCTACAGCATTGCCAAAGTTTAGTTCCACCTGGTAGGCATGTCACAAATTAGGCAGTTTACGGGCAGGTGGAATTCCCACTGAATTTCAGCCAACTGAGTACTGGCTGTGTATGACATCCTGAAATGGCTACAGACTCTTCTGTCTTGCTTTAGCACATCTTGCAACCCTGGGTACCTGCTTAACCACCATTTTTTGCATTACAGCACTGCGTTACTTGAACTGACAATTGCGCAGTCGTGCAATGCTGGACCCAAATAAAATTTGTGTCCTTTTTTTCCCACAAATAGAGCTTTCTTTTGGTGGTATTTGATCACCTCTGGGTTTTTTTTTTTTTGCGTTATAAACAAAGAAAGACTGGCAATTTCTGCTATAATACATATCCAAAAAAAATATGTAAAAAAACTAATTTCTTCATCAATTTAGGCCAATATGTATTCTTCTACATATTTTTTGTAGAATAAAAATCCCAATAAGCATATATTGATTGGTTTGTGCAAAAGTTATAGCTTCTATAAACTAAGGGATATATTTATGGACTTTTAATTTTTTTTTTTAATGGATTTTACTAGTAATGGAGGGTATCAGCGATATTTAGCGGGGCCGCGACATTGCGGCGGACAAATCTGACCCTAAGTGACACTTTTTGGGGACCAGTGACACCAATACAGCGATCAGTGCTAAAAAAATGCACTGATTACTGTATAAATTACACTGTCAGGGAAGGGGTTAACACAGGGGGGGCGATCAAAGGGTTAATTGTGTTCCCTGTTTGCGCTTTCTTACTGTGTGGGGGAAGTGCTGACAGGAACAACACAGAGATCACTGTTCTAATCACTAGGAACAGCAGATCTCCCTGTTCTCCCCTGTCAGAATGGGGATCTGCATTGTTTACATAGGCAGAGCTCCCTTTCTGCCTCTCTGTGAAGCGATCGTGGCTGGCCAGCGGACATTGGGTCCACGGGGCAACCCACATCGGCTCCTCCTCCGTGAAGCGGTCGCGCGCCCACAGTATCTATTGTAGGAAACAATGTACAGGTACGTTGTTTCGTGCAATAGAGCCGCCCTGCCGCACTATATATGCGTTCAGTGGTCTTACTTCACCACCAAGGGCGTACTATGAGGTCCTTGTGTTTGAGTGGTGATATCTGAATGATGCCAGCAGCTACAGGCACCGTTCAGATGTCATTCTTTCCAGGCCGGCAATTCTGTGCACCATAAGGATGATCATAGTGACAGTTCAGCCGCTTGATCGTTCTTATAGGCAGCGGAAGGGGACATCCCCCCTGCCGCCACCATTCGGTGCTTCTCCCGGGCCGCCCGTACGATTGGCAGCAGGGAGAAGAGATCCGTCGCCGCCGGATGTTTATCAGGGAGATGACTGGTGACCATCCGGTCTGGAGGAAAGATGTGGGGTCTTATTGACCCCATATCTCTCCATAAAGAGGACCTGTCACGCATTATTCCCATTACAAGGGATGTTTACATTCCTTGTAATGGGAATAAAAGTGATAAAAAAAAAAATAATTAAAGAGACAGTGTAAAAAAAATATGAACGTGCACCGTCCCCGCGAGCTTGCGCACAGAAGCAAACGCATACGTAAGCCCCCGCACATATGTAAACGGAGTTCAAACCACACATGTGAGGTATCGCCGCAAACATTTTTTTAGCACTATACCTCCTCTGTAACTCTAAACTGGTAACAACTAAAAAATTTTTAAAGCGTTGCCTATGGAGATTTTTAAGTACCAAAGTTTGGCGCCACGCCACGTGTGTGCGCAATTTTAAATTGTGACATATTAGGTATCTAATACTCGGCGTAACATCATCTTTCACATTTTACAAACAAATTGGGCTAACTTTACTGCTTTGTTTTTTTTTAATTCATGAAACAGTTTTTTTCCAAAAAAAAAATGTTTGAAAAATTGCTGCGCAAATACCGTGTGGCCAAAAAACAACCGCCATTTTATTCCCCAGGGTCCCTGATAAAAAAATATATATAATGTTTGGGGATTCTGAGTAATTTTCTTGCAAAAAAATTATGATTTTTACATGTAGGAGAGGAGTACTGGAATTCACCCGGTGGTTAAGTGGTTAAGAAACGCTGCATTACCAGGCATGGCACATGTGTCAACTTTCCTTGTCTAAGGGAGGACAGGAGGTTAGTGCCATTATTGCACACCACCATTCCTGGCTCCAGCTCGTGTGGGGTAAACCACTTCTGGGCCTGCCCCTGCAGAGCTAAAAGAATCTCTGCTCCGGTGTGGCACCTGTCCCCTAGACAGACCAGCTGAAGCACTGCATGGCATCTTTTAGCCTGACTCATTGAATAGCCCTTTGCACGTTTAGGGAGTACTGGTGGCTTATAAGAAAACTCAGCAGAGGAGGGCATGGAGGAGGAGGGGTTGGAGCTGACAAATCTCGCATCATCAGTTGTATGGAGACATGTCAGCAAAACAAGCTGCAGCACTGAGCCCTGTCCTTCCAAGTTGCAAGCAGAGTTACCCAGAGTGGTGTGAATGAAATTTATCGTCCCTGACCATGCTTGCTGGACCATGTTTCAACAGTAACGTGGGCCTTGCGGCTGACCGCCTTGCCCAACGATACCACAATATTGCTTTCCATGTGATGGCACAGAACTGGTATAGTCTTACGTGAAAGAAATAGCAATTCACCAAAGGGGGCAGAATCCACCAGACGCAAAAGCAGGAGTTGTAAACCCAGCAGCTTTGACAAGCTTGAATTTAGATGCTGGGCATGTGGGTGGCGGTGACTGTATTTTTTTTTTCACTGCAGCAGCTGGGGCGGAGAAATTTGCCTGCTATACTCTACAGCTGCATACTTGCCAACAGTCCGGAATTTCCTGAGCCATTCCCAGGATTTAGACCTTTTTCATGGCCTTAATGTGTCCCGGGAAATCACGGTTTTCCTGAGTTTTTGCCACCAGCCACTAGAGGCCACAGCCGGCACTTGTAAACTGTCTCCGCTGCCATTTTGAAGTACACCAGCTAAGGAAGAAACAAGAGGCGGAGCCCGAGCTTCTTCTGCCAGGGAGATAATCGGAGCAGTGGCGTCCCAGTGCACCTCGTGGGTGACAGAGTGACACAGAGTCAGTGGGGACACAGAGGGGCCACCACCCCCCGGCACACAGAGGGACCACCACCCCCCCTCGGGGTCACAGAATGACCACCATCCACCACCTGGGGACACAGAGGGATCACCACCCTCCCCTTGGGGAAACAGAGGGACCACCACCCCCCCCCCTGGGGACACAGAGGGACCACCACCCTCCCCCTGGGCACACAGAGGGACCATCACCCTCCCCCAGGGACACAGAGGGACCACATCCCCCCCAGGGACACAGAGGGACCACCACCCCCCTGAGGACACAGAGGGACCACCACCACCCCCCCCCCCCCCAGGATGACAGAGGGACCGCTATTTTCCCTGGGGAGACAGATGGACCACCATGTCCCCTGGGGAGACAGAGGGACCACCATCCCCCCCCCCCCCGAGGACACAGAGGGGCCACTATTTTCCCTTGGGAGACAGAGGGACCACATGTCTTCTGGGGAGACAGAGGGATCACCATGTTCTCTGGGACACAGAGGGACCACCAACCCACTTCCCTTGGGGACACTGAGGGACCACCATCCTCTCCCCCCTGGGGACACAGAGGGACCACCATGTCCCCTGGGGAGACAGAGGGACCACCACCCCCCCGGGACACAGAGGAATCACATCCCACCTGAGGTCACAGAGGGACCACTTTTTTCCCTAGGGAGACAGAGGGACCACCATGTGCCCTGGGGGCACATAGGGACCACCACCCCCCCCCCCGGGATGACAGAGGGACCACCATCTCCCCTGGGGAGACAGAGGGACCACCACCACCCCTGGGGAGAGAGACCACCATATTCCCTGGAGACAGGAATGGCCATATTCCCTAAGGACAGGGACCCCCATCTGCCCTGATATCTGACCACCATGGTGTCACCCCTATCCGTGACAGCGCGCAGATTTGGGGTGCACAACTGCACACCGTGACCATGCCCTGCCGGCCCGAAACTAGCCTGCCCAGCGCACTGCGGGGCACTGTGGGGCACTGTGGCAGGCTAGACAGAAGAGAGCCCATTGCGCTAGCCTGCCAAGTGTCTACTGCTCTGTCCTGTTACCACACCTGTGTTACCGCACCAGGTGACACCAACCCTAGTGATACCACTGCAAATCACCAATACAGAGGAGCATGGGCTAGCTGTATCTGTGGTGAAAAATTACACAAACTGCATCTAGTGACAAGTGGTGTAGGATCTGGGCCTGCTGTCCCTCCATCCCTATTTCTTTCTTTCTTTCTTCACCCCTCATTTATCTCAGACTCCAACCACACCCCTTTGAGCCATGCCCCTTCAAACCACGTCCACGATTACGTTTAAGACACGCCCATTTTTTCAACACGTGGCACACATTTTTCTCTCCAGATATGGCACACCTCCAAATGAATGCCCGCCCCCTAATTATAATATGGCCCTGCCTAGAGTCAAAAAAGTGTCCCTATACATTTTTTGACAATGTTGGCAACTATGCAGCTGGTGGTGTGCTGCTGGCAGATGTGCTGCAAGGACCTGTGACACCCTTCGCTATATCATCCCTGTCAGTGGAGGCTGCTGAGAGGTCATGAGATATAGCGGAGGTAGACCTGAAAGGTGAGGAGGAGCAGAATTGTGTGGCTTTCAGGCGCTCTTGCCAATAAGTGGTGAGAGGTTAAATGCCTTGTCAAGCATGTGGTACCCAAATGGCTGGTGTTTTTGCCACGCTTGATCTGCTTGAGGCAAAGTTTGCAAATTGCAAGAGTGCGATCGGCTGCACATGTGCTTAAAAAGGGCCAGACAGCTGAGTTGTGGGAAGTGGGCCGGGAGATAACAGCTCCACAATATGATGGAATAGGGTAGCTTCTCTCTACTCTTCCATGATGGCTGCCTCTTTGGGGTTGTGCCTCACCCTCACTTTCCTCTTCTGCTCTATCCGGCACCCAAGTCGCATCAGTGACCTCATCATCATCCCCACCATACTCATCATCACTGGAGCCAACTTGTTAATACTCTGTGGCTGGGGGAACATGACCAGCAATTTCTTGTTTACCAGTGTTCTCCCCTCTCTGTAGGCACATGTTCCTACCTTTCTCAACCTCAATAAGCACAATAAGCCACTCTGGCAGCTGCGGTGGACTGAGCACTAATCTCTGCGTGGGTGATAGAGGATAAGGAGGAAGAGGATGGTTTAGTAAGCCAGGCCACCACCTCCTCTACATGTTGTGGCTGGATAGCATGGGCAAAATCACTAAACAAAGGAAATGGTGCCCTGCCTGAGGACTGACCACATCCACCTTTGCCTGTGGACATAGATGCTGCTTGCTCCCTCACAGAGCCATGGGAACATCTGCCTCTCCTTGTTGGCCTTATTACCCAAATTTAATAGAGACGGGGAAATGTGTACTTTGATGCATTTCAATCAATGGAAAGTGGTGTTTGGTGCACATTAACTTACTACACAAACACACTCCACTGACACACTTCAATATATTGCAGTAAAACTGCACTGACGCACTTCAATATACTGTAATAAAAGTGCACTAACACACCTCAATATACTGCCATAAAATTACCTGACGTGCTTCAATATACTGCAGTAAAAGTACCTAAGCACTTCGATATACTGCCGTAGAAGTGCACTAACGCACTTCAATATACTGCCATAAAAGTACCCTGATGCACTTCAATATGTTGCAGTAAACGTGCACTAACGTACTTCAATATACTGCAATAAACGTACACTAACGCACTTCAATATACTGCAGTAAACTTGCACTAAGCACTTCAATATACTGCAGTAAACGTGCACTAACGCACTTCAATATACTGCAGTAAAAGTGCCCTGACACTCTACACTGACACACTTCAATATACTGCAGGTAACCTGCCCTGAAACACTAAACTGACACTACAGTATGAACGGTCGCACTACACTCACGCTGCACTATCACTATAATCACACTACACTAGCACTCTACACTCACACTACACTCACACGCACACTATCTCGCTATTAGCAATAAACAGAGCCCTGTTCTATCTCCACTCCAATATAACACTGCAAATGGCTGCTCTGGGAGGGAACCTTTTATAGTGTGGAGTAGGTCTATGAGCAATGAGCCATGATTGGGCACAATCATCATTACTTTCTCCAATTGTGGCTCTGACAGTGTTCTGTGGCCTGATTGGGCAAATCCTTCATTGCTTCAGCCAATCAGGGCTTCCGATGCACTGTGCCATGCGCAGTGCATTGTGGGGTGCCCGGCGGGCCGAACTACGGGCAAACACACCGACAATTCGGGTGTTCACCAAACGGGCAAACAGCCAATGTTCGGCCCGAACTCATGGTCAGGCCGAACTGTTCGCCCAACACTACCAGTAATGAAGATAGCCCTGGCCTCGTTGGGGAAAGAGAAAGCATCACAGGAGCTGGTGATGAGGGAAGTAACCATAGATCACTAATGCTGGGGGTTAAAGCCCGTACACACAGTACAATTATCGGCCAACAGCGGTCCTACGACAGCCTGTCGTACAATAATCTGACTGTTAGTGCCCACCATTCGACAGCCAATTTTCAATTATTGTCCAACAAAAGTATGTGAAGACTAGAAAACTTTTGTCTGCCGACAAGGCGTTGGCCAATTTTCGACTCGTGTGTACAAAAGTTGTAAGTACAAACACGCATGCTGGAATTCCAGGAAGTGTTTTCAGTCGTGTAAACTTTCTCTTTATACGCTCCTAACGCGTCACTATATTCACATTTGTCAGACGATAACTTGACTCACGTCAGTACGCTAGACAAAATCACGGACAGCCAATTTTGAGAAAAGTTGGATGTGCGATCGTACAACAATCGCATCGTGTGTACAAAGATTTAGCCTTCACTGCCACTGCACTGACCACCAATTGGGGGGGGGGGGTAAATATAACTCCAACTGACATGAAAAGGGGGTGATTAAATAACACTGACACTGACGACCAATGGGGGGGGGGGGGCGGTAGGTAGCTGTGGGATGGGCTCAGGCGTGCTCGGATCGTAGTCCCAGGCCACCTGAGCAATCCTGCCAGGAAGCCCTCACTGCACACTGCCAATCATAGGCAGCGTGTGTATGTGCAGCTGCCAGGGTTGCCAACCGCCAGTAAATTTACTGACACTTTGTAAAAATCACTGATTTTTACCACCGTCTATCAATATCAGGGTCTGATAATTTGTCATGCTGTGCTGACTTTTTAAGTGTAAACCAGGCAAACTACTTGATAAGGATATTGTCAGTGTTTCCATGTTGTGTTTAACCACTTCCCGCCCGGCGCATTGACAAATGACGTCCGGGCGGGTGGCTCATTATCCTGACTGGACGTCTATTGACGTCCTCAGGATAATCCGCAATCGCGCGCCCCTGGGGGCGCGCATCGCGGCGATCTGTAG
>BLSH010215661.1:1073672-1093613 GCA_018402905.1 Glandirana rugosa | reverse complement strand
TCACGGTAGACGGTCACGGTAGACGGTCACGGTGGTCGGTCACGGTGGTCACAGGTCCTGTGGCACTGACACGTGGCACTGATGACAGGTCAGGTGGCACTGACACGTGGCACTGAGGACAGGTCAGGTGACACTAATGACAGATCAGGTAGCGCTGATGACAGGTTAGATGGAACTAATGTGTGGCACTAATGACAGGTCCGGTGGCACTGGTGGCACTGACACGTGGCACTGTTGACAGGTCAGGTGGCACTGACACGTGGCACTGATGACAGGTCAGGTGGCACTTTGACATGTGGCACTGATTGGTGGCACTGACACGTGAACTGATGACAGGTCAGGTGGCACTTTTTATGACACGTGGCACTGATGCTATGTGGCACTGATGCTACGTGGCACTGACTGGTGGCACTGATTGGTGGCACTGACTGGTGGCACTGACTGGTGGCACTGGCTGGTGGCACTGGCTGGTGGCACTGGCAGATGGCACTGGCAGATGGCACTGACAGAGGCACTGGCAGATGGCACTGGCAGATGGCACTGGCAGATGGCACTATGATGTTGGGCACAGGTGAAGTGTTTTATGCACTCACAGTAAACGGCGATCTCTCTCTCCTCACACAGCGGTGTCTGTGAGGAGAGAAGGCAGGCAACGAGAGATGATCTCATATGTTTACATTTGAGATCATCTCTCATTGGACCCGCTGTTGATGTGGTAAATGGCCGCTGTGATTGACCATTTACCACGATCTGTGATTGGCTGTGTCCAAGGGACACAGCGATCACAGAAAATCCGGGCAGCGCGCCCGCGATTGCGGGCGGGGGGCGGTTAAAGGGGACGACGTCCATGGACGTCGTCCGGGCATTTCAGATCCGCGCTGGAGCCGTACTTCGGCAATAGCACGGATCTGGAGGGGTTAACTGAAACAGAAGCAGCTGTGTAGGAGGGCTTAAAACTGGGTGAGGAACAGCCAAACACTGCTACTAAGGTGAGGTTGTGGAAGAAAGCTTCATGTCACAGGTCATACACCATGGCAAGACTGAGCACAACAAGACACAAGGTAGCTATATTGCATCAGCAAGATGTCTCCCAGGCAAAGATTTCAAAGCAGACTGGGGTTTCAAGATGTCCTGTTCAAGCTCTTTTTGAGAAGCACAAAGAAATAGGCAATGTTGAGGACCATAGATGCAGTGATTGGCCAAGGACACAATTCAGCAGATGAAAGACACATCATGCTTCCTTGCCTTCAACATCGGAAGATGTCCAGCAGTGCCATCAGCACAAAACTGGTCAAAACCAGTGGGACACAGGTACACCCATCTACTGTCAAGAGAAGTCTGGCCAGAAGTGGTCTTGAAAAAATTGTGGCAAAAAAGCCATTCTGATGTGGAAACAAAGCCAAGCAACGGAACTATTTATGAAAACATAGGAATTGGGGTGCAGAAAAATGGCAGCAGGTGTTCTAGACTGAAGAGTTACAATTTGAAATATTTGGCTGTACCGAGAGGCAGCTTGTTCGAGAAGGGCTGGAGACAGGCAGGCAACAGTGAATCATGGTAGAGGTTCCTTGCAAGTTTGGAGCTGCATTTCTGAAAATAGAGTTGGAGATTTGGTCAGAATCAATGATGTCCTCAGTTCTAAGAAATACAAGCAGATTCGTATCCATCATGCCATACAATCGGGGAGGAGTGTGATTGGCCCAAATATATTCTGGAGCAGGACAACAACACCAAACATACAGCCAATGTCATTAAGAACTATCTTCACAATAAAGAAGAAGTGCAGCAAGGTACATTGCAATGCAATCCCGGACCGGAGGTTTCGGTGGATTGCATTGCATTGTACCTTGCTTCATACCTATATTGCTGAATGTGAGTGTTAATCTTCGGTTTTTAATATATAAATGATGGTTATACACTATGGAAGATTTCTTCATCCATATAGGATTTAATCTAAAATTGGAGAGGAGTAATCTGAATGCAAACACACGGGCAGAGTATCAGAGATTCCAGCATGGAGGAGAGACGTTGTGACAACGGAAAGTTTCTATCAAATAACGTCATTTTCCTTTCCTGATAGACTCCATGGCAGCATACGTGTGGGTGGCTCTACATCCGCAGCTACCCCATAGGACTCCTTTCCCATAAATCTTTGCTCTGACCAGCATGCCGTGTTCCGTAACTAGCCTACTCCGGCATTTGGGAGGGAACTATTGCTGCCATGGAGTCTATCAGGAAAGGTAAATTACGGTAAGCATTTGATAGAAATTTTCAGTTTTCCTGACATACTCCATAGCAGCATACGTGTGGGAAATTCTGATAACAAAAAAGGTTTAATTATTATTGTCAACTGACAGAACAAAAGTCCCATTTACCCTGAGCCATCTCCGAATGACAGTGGGCGCCGAAAGTGACGCAGACAAGCACCCACCGGGCATGCCTGAGCGGGCCCAATCTCAAAAGGACTTAGATGGTCCTTGTCCGCTTGCGGAATTGCCTTTTGAGGCTTTTTGGTTTCCTGCCCACCTGGCTCTCCAGGACCTGCCAAATTCGCGCCTAGGTTTATAACTGTGTACTTCTTTGCCACGATTGAAGCCTTGTTTCCTTGTTGCAGGGTGTCTGTCCTGGCTGTCACCAGTCCTGGGGAAGAAATCCCTCCCATGGCCGGGTAATAGCCTCATTCAGCTTGTTCCCAAAGAGGGGAATTCCCTCAAAGGGAATACGGCACCAAGCCTGCTTGGAGGTCGGGTCTGCCTGCCACGGATAGAGCCAAAGAGCCCATTTAGCCATGACTGATGCCAACATCACCCGGGCCATGAGACAGATGATGTCAAGGGACGATTCCCAATAAAGTCTGAAGCTATCCTCCAATTCTTGTATGGGTGAACTTCTGCCCACTACAGTGGAAAACCCCGCTAAGGACACCTCCACTATATCTGACCAAATTCCTATGGCTTTCAAAAGTGTCGCTAAGGCCAGGACCGATTTACAGGCCATTCCAGCTTTTAGGTGTACTGTCTAAAATCCATATCAATTCTCCTCTGGAGGGGGTCTTTCAAGGAGACTGTATCTTCCAGAGGGAGGGTTACGTATCTTGCCAGTCTCATCAGGGTCGCGTCCACTAGCGGAGCTACCTCCAACTGTTTTACTTCTTCCTCTTTGAATGGATATAGTTTTTGGATTTTTGAAGCTAGTGAGCCTCTTCTTTCCACCTTACTCCGCTCATCCAAAATAATTCCCCCTAGCTCCGCTAGGAAGGGGAAGTGAGAGCATTCCTTACTAAGCTGTTTAAACAGCTTCTTTTGTTTTGGAGGCGATACGGCTGGTTCTTCCAAGTCTAATGCTTCTTTAACTGTCTTGACCAGAGAAGGCACCAGTGCGTACCTGAACCCTACTTCGGATGTCTCTTCCTGTGACTTACTGTCTGAGTGATTCAAAGACAGTTGGTCAGGCTGGAAAGGGTCCAATTGATCATCCCCATCGCTCTCAGCTGCTAGAGATCTTGGTGGATCTGCAGGGGGCACTCAAGGCTGGCGGGCTTCCCTCTCCAGTAAGGATTTATTAACAACCCGTTTTATCAAGGTCTCCAGGTGCTGATCAGGGTTCTTTTCCGTAGCAGTGGTCACACAGGGATCTATCCTCTGACACTACCACCTTACACCCCCAGTACACTTTCTCCTGGTGGTGGGAAGGAGAGTGGTGACGTGTATCTCCACTCCGGTGCCCTGACCCTGAGCAGTATCTATGAAGTCCTGATCTAGAGGAAGACTGATGATGATGCTGATGGTTAGACTTAGACGAGCCGCTCCTTCTCTGTGAGCTTCGACGTGAGTCAGACCTACAAGGGCTGAGGGAAAAAAGAAAGAGTAGAGAACCCTTTAAGCTAATTGCCTCAGTCACTTCTGCCCCTGCAACACCAACCCCCCCCCCCGGCCGTCCCCCATCCCCAGGAACCTAAATGGTACCTGTTGTGCGAGGGCTGGCCACCAGAGGGCAGAGAGGCATCCATCTGAACTGAAGACCTGTAAGAGAAAGGATGGGTAGTCTCTAACATATCATCCATCAATCTGGCAACCAGTGCATTGATCCAGACCTCTCCCCGCCATATGCCCTACCTGAGGAGCTCGTCCACACAGCCTGGGGAAGATTCCGCAACGCCTGCATGCATTCCCGAGGGTGTGCGGGGGCCCCCGGCCTGTAACAAGACGGCGTGACGTCATCACCCGGCGCCACTGGGAACTTGTGCGCATGCACGAGCCAGACCTCGTTCGCATCCCACGCATGCACAGATTGGCCTACGGGATTTGGAAGGAGGAAGCGGCGGCCAGATCACCCGCTCGGCTGCCATGACTGTCAGCAGAGCAGTCCCTATGCTCAGAAAGGTAAAAGACATAAACATGGAAGGCAATAAACAGGTACAATACAAACACTTGGTGGCATGTAAATGAAGTAGATCTCACCACTTTGCCTCTATGCCCACCAGGGAAAACAAGATCTTATATCTCTGTGTCCTATGGCAGATTATGGCCACCTGCTCTCAGCTGGGCTTTTAGACCAGCGCGCACATCCCCTGTTTTTTCAGGGCTACTTTTCTCACTCCGTACCTTGCTCTCAGCTGGGGCCTGTAGGAGGGACGTATTCTCCTGGCAACGGCAGTATCATGCAGTAAGGAATCTTCAGTAGCTAAACCATCCACTTGGTCCAAGAGGAGGACAAAAAAGGAACACAGCATGCCAGTCAGAGCAAAGATTTATGGGAGGGAAGTCCTATGGGGTAGCTGCAGAGGCGGAGCCACCCACACGTACAGTTGTATGCAAAAGTTTAGGAACCCCTGACAATTTTTGGTTGTCATTTATAAATATTTGGGTGTTTGGATCAGCAATTTCATTTTGATCTATCAAATAACTGAAGGACACAGTAATATTTCAGTAGTGAAATGAGGTTTATTGGATTAACAGAAAATGCGCAGAACGAAATTAGACAGGTGCAAAAATTTGGGCACCCCAACAGAAAAATCACATCAATATTTAGTAGGGTTGTCCCGATACCACTTTTTTAAGACCGAGTACAAGTACCGATACTTCAAGTACTCGCCGATACCGATCACCGATACTTTTTTAATGTCATGTGACAGTGGCACTAATATGCAGCACTGATGATGCGTACACTTTTTTTTTTACAATTGTATTTTTTTATTATTTTTTTACAATTTATTTATTTATTTTACAATGCTTTCTTTTTTTTTGGGGGGGGGGGGTGGACGTCAGTGTGTTTTGTTTTTTTTCATTATTTTTGCAATTTAACCTTTTTATTACAATTCTTATTTTATGTTTTTTATCAGCCCTGTTGGGGGGGCTTTGGTGAGATATTAGGGGTCTCTGACATCTCCCTTTTGAGACAGGGAAAGGGACTGAGGACAGAGATTCCCCAGTCCCTTTCTCAGCAGCCTCAGCTGCACTGAAGATGAATGGAGAGGAGACAGCGGCTCCTCCCAATTCATAAACTGAAGCATCGTAAACACAGTGTACGATGCTCAGTGACATTTATGAATGGACAGTCAGTGATCACTGACTCAGTCCATTCAGAAAAGGAAGGAGCCGGTAAATGACAGATTTACCAGGTCTTTCCTCCTCTCTTCATCCTGACAGATCGAGGACAGGGGGGACTGGAGGAGCATGAAGAGGGACCAATCAGAGGGGGACCAGATGAGCAGCATGGAGGGAGACTGGAGCAATGAGGGGGATCGTCGGACACAGAGGGGGATCGGAGCAATGAGGGGGATCGGAGCAATGAGGGGGATCGTCGGACACAGAGGGAGACTGGAGCAATGAGGGGGATCGGAGCAATGAGGGGGATCGTCGGACACAGAGGGAGACCGGAGCAATGAGGGGGACCGGAGCAATGAGGGGGATCGGAGGACACAGAGGGGGACTGGAGCAATGAGGGGGATCAGAGGACACAGAGGGGGACCGGAGCAATGAGGGGGATCAGAGGACATAGAGGGCGACCGGAGGACACAGAGGGGGACTGGAGGAGGATACAGGGACAGTCAAGGGGGGTGATCGTGCAGTGGGATTTACAATCACGGATCTCCCTGTATACATTTCATTGTAGCAGCTGAAAGCCGCAGTAGGAGAAGCGGCTGTCAGTTGCTTTAATGAAATGTATACAGGGAGGTCAGTGATTGTAAATCCCCCCCAGCACAACAATGATCATCCCCTGGTTGCCCAACTATCGGTTCAAGCATCGGAGCATGTTGCCCGAGTACAAGTACTCGGGCAAATGCTCAGTATTGGCACTGATACCGATTGTAGTATCGGTATCAGGCCAACCCTAATATTTAGTAGAGCCTCCTTTAGCAGAAATAACAGCCTCTAGACCGGTGGTTCTCAACTCCGGTCCTCAGGGCCTACCAACGGGCCAGATTTTATGTATTACCTTGGGGAGATGCAACTAGAATACTGCAATCACTGAGCAGCAAATGATATCACCTGTGATGTATTTCAGTTATCCTGCAAATCTGGCCTGTTAGTGGGTCCCGAGGACAGGAGTTGAGAACCACTGCTCTAGACGCTTCCTATAGCCTGTAATGAGTGTCTGGATTCTGTATGAATGTATTTTGGACCATTCCTCCTTACAAAACATCTCCAGTTCAGTTAGGTTTGATGGTTGCCGAGCATGGACAGTCCGCTTCAAATGACCCCACAGATGTTCAATGATATTCAGGTCTGGATACTGGGATGGCCATTCCAGAACAATGTATTTGTTCCTCTGCATAAATGCCCAAGTAGTTTTTGAGCAGTGTTTTGGGCTGTTGTCTTGTTGAAATATCCAGCCCCGGCGTAACTTCAACTTTGTGACTGATTCCTCAACATTTTTCTCAAGAATCTGCTGATATTGAGTGGAATGCATGGGACCCTCAACTTTAACCAGATTCCCAGTACTGGCACTGGCCAAACAGCCCCACAGCATGATGGAACCTCCACCAAATTTTACTGTGGGTAGCAAGTGTTTTTCTTGGAACGCTGTGTTCTTTTGCCGCCATGCTTAATGCCCCTTCTTATGACCAAAATGAAGCTGGCTTGTCCAAATGTGCATTCGCATACCTCAAGTTTGCATACCTCCGTTTGCGGCGTGTGTGCAGAAAAGGCTTCTTTCGCATCTCTCCCATACAGCTTCTCCCTGTGCAAAGTGCGCTGAATTGTTGAACGATGCACAGTGATACCATCTGCAGCAAGTTGATGTTGTAGGTCTTTGGTGGTGGTCTGTGGGCTGATTTTGACTGTTCTCACCATCCTTCGCCTTTAACAAGAACTGTGCCTGTGGTCTTCCATTTTCTCACTATGTTCCTCACAGTGGACACTGACAGCTTATATCTCTGCAATGACTTTTTGTAGCCTTCCCCTAAACCATAATGTAGAACAATCTTTGTTTTCAGGTCATTTGAGAGTTGTTTTGAGGCCCCCATGTTTCCACTCTTCAGAGGAGAGTCAAAGAGAACAACAACTTGCAATTGGCCACCTTAAATACCTTTTCTCATGATTGGATGCACCTGTCTATGAAGTTCAAGGCTTAATGAGCTCACCAAACCAATTGTGTGTTCCAATTAATCAGTGCTAAGTAGTTACAGGTATTCAAATCAACAAAATGACAAGGGTGCCCAAATGTATGCACCTAATTTCATTGTGATGCATATTGCACATTTTCTGTTAATCCAATAAACCTCATTTCACTACTGAAATATTACTGTATCCTTCAGTTATTTGAGAGATCAAAATGAAATTGCTGATCCAAACACCCAAATATTTATAAATGACTATCATGGACATTTTCAGGGGTTCCTAAACTTTTGCATACAACTGTATGCTGCCATGGAGTATGTCAGGAAAAGTGTGTTTGATCTATATGAGAATATACATAAAACCCTGAGCTGAGCTGCCACCCTCACAACAGATTGAAACATGTGGTGGATATCTTTAGTATCAGACCTAGTGGGTGACACATTAAAGTGGAAGTAAACTTTTATCACTAAATTTTACCTATAGGTAAGCTAAGCCTAAATATCCCTGTACATATATTTACTGTATAATCACTGGCACACGTGCTCTGAAGGAACGGTCACCCTGTGCCGTGACATAATCATGGCTCTGGCCAGTCACAGAGTCCACAAACCCGTAACAACCAAGACAGGTGAAGATGGAAGCGGCTTCCATCACTGGATTGCTTAGTTTTCAGGTAAGTTTCACATAATGTGCTTACAAAAAGTATGCAATGCATACTAGCACATTATGCCTTTACCTTGCAGAAAAAAAAAAAACGTCCGCTAAAATCTAAAGTGGAAAAAAAAAAGAAAATACATGTCTGAATAAATCTGCATGCATTGAAGATTTGCTTGGGGGATTATATAGACGCCATTTAAAACTCACAGCGCAATAATCAATTGGACAGTTTATTATTTGTTTTATATATATTTTCTTATACGTCATAATATGTTTTGTGTTCACATCAGTTTGCTGAATAGATGCTGATTTTTTTAGATGCACATATATATATATATTTATACACAGTATCTCACAAAAGTGAGTACACCCCTCACATTTTTGTAAATATTTTATTATATCTTTTCATGTGACAACACTGAAGAAATGACACTTTGCTGCAATGTAAAGTAGTGAGTGTACAGCTTGTATAAAAGTGTAAATTTGCTGTCTCCTCAAAATAACTCAACACACAGCCATTAATGTCTAAACCACAGTCAACAAAAGTGAGTAAGTGAACATGTCCAAATTGGGCCCAAAGTGTCAACATTTTGTGTGGCCACCATTATTTTCCAGCACTGCCTTAACCCTCTTGGGCATAGAGTTCACCAGAGCTTTACAGGTTGCCTCTTCCACTCCTCCATGATGACATCACGGACCTGGTGGATGTTAGAGATGGTGCGCTCTTCCACCTGTCAATTGAGAATGCCCCACAGATGCTCAATAGGGTTTAGGTCTGGAGACATGCTTGGCCAGTCCTTCACCTTTACCCTCAGCTCTTTAGCAAGGTAATGGTCGTCTTGGAGGTGCCTTTAGGGTCGTAATCATGTTGGAATACTGCCCATTGGCCTAGTCTCCAAAGGGAGGTTATCATGCTCTGCTTCAGTATGTCACAGTACAGGTTGGCATTTATGGTTCCCTCAATGAACTGTAGCTCCGCAGTGCTGGCAGCACTGATGCAGCCCCAGACCATGACACTCCCACCACCATGCTTGAGTGTAGGCAAGACACACTTGTCTTTGTATGCCTCACCTGGTTGCCACCACACTCTCTTAACACCATCTGAACCAAATAAGTTTATCTTGGCCTCATCAGACTACAGGACATGGTTTCAGTAATCCATGTCCTTTGTCTGCTTGTCTTCAGCAAATTGTTTGCGGGCTTTCTTGTGCATCATCTTTAGAAGAGGCTTCCTTCTGGGAGGACAGCCATGCAGACCAATTTGATGCAGTTTGCGGCGTATGGTCTGAGCACTGACAGGCTGACCCGCCACTCCTTCAACCTCTGCAGCAATGCTGGCAGCGCTCATACATCTATTTCCCAAAGACAACCTCTGGATATGACACTGGGCACGTGCACACAACCCCTTTGGTTGACCATGGTGAGGTCTGTTCTGAGTGTATATATATATATTTGTACTCGGAATCTTTAAGGTGTCTGGGAAATGGAATGACATAGTGCCTGGACAGTGACCTGAGGTGTGCCGTGGTCAGAAGGTCAGTATGCCTTAAGGGGGCAAAAATGAACAGATAGGATGCAAGAAGTATAGCCCTTTATAATGGCAAATACAATGTTTAATCCACCAACCGAGCGAAAAGCCCTTGACATTTCGACAAAAGGTTCAGGTATATACCTAGCATAGCAAGAGGACTTCCACCTGCCTAGTTTCCTAATGATGTGTGTTGGGACTCCCTGCTGAGGAGCCGCCGAGGCAGCAACAATCCTAAAGGAGTGAACTGTGTATTCTTTCGGGTTTACCCCCAATCTCGAGAGCAAAAGCGAACATGTTTTTCAAACTGTGTGGTCGAGAGTGGAGACCTGGGAAACGGTAGTAATGGCCATCCTTGCATTCCCCCTTCAGTTGCAACATTAAGGCATCCAACACCTTGACTGGACACCAGACCGTGTTCGTTTCAAAGTATCCAATATCTGTTCCGGTACCTATTTGACTTGTCTTGCATGTCCCTAAGTGCAGCCTAGAATGACCCCGGTGTCTTGTTAAGTGCTTGATCAACCCAGGACAGGACTGCGGGCCTGAAACTGAAAATTTGCTTGGCCTAAGAATCCAAAGAAGCTAGATGCATGGCAGCTTTGATAACCAGATCAGCTTGTATCCCGAATGGTGCCGTAGAGAGTATGTCTGACATACTGCAAAATAGTTGTCCTGTAACCGGGCGTCTGCTGACTGAATTTGGCGGGCTGCTTTCCTGTATCCATTTTAGAATGGCCCTAATGGGATGCGCAGCAAACAGGGTAGGTTTGTTCAGGTGTTGTGCTGAAAAGACTGAAAAGCCTGCCAAGCTGTGTCATATGCTTTCTTAGTATTCCCTAAAAGAGAATTAGTGATCAGCTCCCTGGCCCCGGCCTGAAAAAGGCTCAATCCATCCTGAGCAGGGAGCAACCCGGACACGAGGTGACCCATTGGTCTGCCTCCGGGACCTGTTGAAAAATAATGAGTAATTAACCACTTCCTTACTGGGCACTTAAACCCCCCTCCTGCCCGAACCAATTTTCAGTTTTCAGCGCTGTCGCTCTTTGAATGACAATTGCGCAGACGTGTGACGTTGTACCCAAACAAAATTTGCGTCCTTTTTTTCCCACAAATAAGAGCTTTCTTTTGGTGGTATTTGATCCCCTCTGCGTCATTTCTGATCGCCGCTATAAACAAAAAAAGAGCGACAATTTTGAAAAAAACCCAATATTTTTTACTTTTTGCTATAATAAATATCCAAAAATAAAAAATAAAAAAACTAATTTATTCATCAGTTTTGGCTGACATATATTCTTCTACATATTTTTGGTAAAAAAAATCGCAATCTGCGTTTATTGATTGGGTTGCGCAAAAGTTATAGCGCCCACAAACTATGGACATTGATTTATGGCGTTTTTATTTTTATTTTTTTTACTGGTAATGGCGGCGATCTGCGATTTTTATCGGTACTGCAATATCGGGGCGGACATGTCGTACGTTTTTGACACTTTTTTGGGACCAATGACATTTATACAGCGATCAGAAATTTAAATGTCCACTGATTACTGTGTAAATGTCATTGGCAGTGAAGGGGTTAACCAGCAGGGGGCAGTGAAGGGGTTAACAAATGTTCCCTGGGTGTGTTCTAACTGTGGGGGGGTGGGGCTGGTCGGGACATAACAGATCTAACTGATCCCAGTGACAGGGATCAGTAGATCTGCTATGTCCCATTTACATCGGCGGTTCCCCGTTCTGAGGCTGCTACAGGTGATCGGCGGGTCTCGGGTGGACATCGAGTCCGCCCGACCCGCGGACACGCCCACGCAGCGTGCAGCGGCCGCGAGAGCGCGCCGCCGCAGGCTGCGAGTGCACGCGGGGGGCGCACACAAGGGAGGACGTCCATGGACGTCCTCCCGGATTTTCAGAGCCGCGCTGTAGCCGTCTTTCGGCTATAGCGCGGTTCTGTACAGGTTAAAGTGTGATAACGCGTCAGCCGACACGTTCTCTACGCCTCTTACAAAAACACAATTGACGTGAAAATTCCCTTGAAGTGAGAGCCAAGTCAACCTGTGTAGGAAGGCCATGATTACTAAAGATTTAGATCTGCCCTTGTTGATAATTTCAACGGCAGCTACATTGTCTGTGAAGACATTAACCGTTTGTCCGACCCACAAGTGACCCCAGACCTGAGTGGCAGCTACTATAGGATAAATCTCAAATAAGGCTGATGTCCTTATGAAGAATGAGCGGCTGACAAGTCGTGACCAAACTAAGTTTATTGTTAAAATTTCCTTTGGATACCCCGATCAGACTGACCCTCCAGCTGTCAAAACGGTGGTCCTGGAAATAGGCCTATCACAAACTCCTTGTCGACTTCCAATTGCAACAATGCATCCACGTTACTACTATGGGATTGTAGGTTAGGGCATCGAAGACCGCTTGCAGAAGGGCAACAAAACCGGTGTGAAAGCCTGTAGCAAAAGCTGAGATCAAACAATTCCCTGATGGTGGAAGAAGGGTGCTCCGCCAACCAGGCCCATAGCAAGGGAACATTCACCCAGCTTAGTCAAGACCTATTAATGTCTTTCCCTTCCAGTATGTCCTTCTTGATATTTGCCAAGATAAAATGCGCTGGAGTGACCGAGAGAGAACCTACACTGGTACCTGATAAAGCAAGTGCACTACTTGGCACCGCTGGAGTGCCAGGGCCTCCAAAAAGCCCTGACGTGGCCGCCCCATCTGGCACTGCGTGCGGACAACTTTCCAAAGCTTCCACCCTGGCCCTTAGCTCTAGCCCAGAGGTGACCAAAGAACTAGAGTAGCATGACTCTGAGATAAAAAGGACGCTACTGAGCGTAGGGTCACTTGTTCCACTTTTGACCATGAGGCTCTTGGGAACAAAAGTCTAAATAAGTTGTAGCTCCGCCATCAGTTTGGGAATAGTCCATGATCTCAGAGAAGGGGAGCCCCCGATGTTCGGAGGGTGTTCGGGGGGGTTGGATGGGTACTCTCTTATATCCTCGGCTTGTGACATGCCCTACGTAATCAAGAAAAAGTGCATGTTACTATGATCTATGAAATGACGTCAGCCGTATAAACCTGGAATCCCCTACCCTTTGTACCTCCATATGATAGATGTGATCAAATGGAAGGGCTGGGTCGAGCTGCCTGGGCATACACAGGCAATTAAAAACGCTCGCTCAGACCTAAGAGTATTACCTGAAGACGTGACAGGCACCTGTATGAGGTATGAGAAATGAAATGCGTATGACGTATGTGACACAGATGTGCAAACTTGGCACAAGCCAATTAACAATCGCTCAACACCATCTGTGAGACCTGTAGACGTGACAGGTCATGACAATGTACTGGTGGAATGCCAACCTATCGCTGTGAGATAGAAATGAACCAACTCGTACCTACCGAACTGAGCGAAATGAAATTCCCAGCAAAGACTTTCTTCCATCCTAATCAAATGACTAAGGAGAGGGGACCTGATACGTAAGCTACCCAACCCTGGAACGACCCCTCCCTCCTGACCGAAATCGGCCCGCCTGGCCTGAGAAACACTCCCCAATCTGTCTACTGACTGGGCAAGCTGCGGTAGTTCGCTTGAGCTTGGTGAACGGTAAACTAAGAAAGGGAACAAAATAAGAAACTACAACCTGATACCTTGACCCAGGGGAAATTTTTTTTTTTTATGGAATGATATGCTGCTCCTTCCTCCGTGGCCCTGGCCTGGGCGGAAGGAGAGCCCCTACAAGCCATGCTGGCAGAAATGGAAGTGTGTACTTGACATGGTAAGATACTAGTTGCCACGTGAGGCTGAGGTTTTTTTGTTTTTTTGAAATGGTGTGCTGCTCCTTCCTCCGTGGCCCTAGTGGGTGGAAAGAGAGCCGTACCAGCAAGACCAAATAACCCCCCCTACGAGCTGTGCTATATGAAATGGAAGCATACCCTGTGGTAAGTTACCTGTTGCCACATGAAGCTTACTGTAGTAACTTTACCCTAAAGTGGAAAAACCCTGCATGAGCAACCTGTCCCCCCCCCCCCTTTGATTTTATTATTTTTTTTTAGAAAAAGAAATGCTGAATTGAAATGAACCCATGTACCCCTCCACCATGGCCCCGAAACGTGGGCCAAAAGGATGGCTAATGAAATGTCCGTGGTCTGATGCGGCACAAGCTCCGGGAGTGTGGACCAATCTGTAAGTTCCTACTGCCTTGTAAGATGCTCGCCAGCAACCTCCTCCGGTAACCTAAGCATGTCAGAGGTGCATCGCAAGGGTGCGTGTCCTGCATGGCCCACAGGGCTGACCCCTGGCAGGTTGCCAAGCAGACTGAACATTCTACCTGGGGGGGGGAATGGGAATGGTGTGCTGCTACTTCCTCCAAGGCCCGGTGTGGGCGGAAGGAGAGCCGTACCAATAAGCAAGAGCAAAGAATTCCCTCTACAAGCTGCTGGATTTTATATATATATATATTTTTTTTTTTTCTAAATGCTGTATTACACATAGCACGAGTCCTTCCACCGTGATCCTGGACCGTGGCCAAGCAATGACCCATAAATGGCCTGATGCAACACTAGGCCCCCAGAGTGTAGGCCCATCTGAAATGACCTACTGCCCTTGTGTAAGATATGCCGCCAAAAAGACCTCCCCAGGTGACATATGGTAGCAGGAGGAGCATGCCGGAGATGCATTGCAAAAGAACGTGTCCTGCACGGCCCACAGGGACTGACCCCTGGCAGGATGCGGCCGAACACCGTGCGGACTAACTATCCTGTCTGGGGGGGCTGGTGGAGTACCCCATGCTGACAGGAGGGGAGCACCTGTTCCTGCAAGCCCCCTAGCTGACATGAGGAGTCTGGCTGTGGTGTGATCCCCTGGAGAGAGTGCAACCCGCCCAGTGCAGTAGTCAGAGGGTTGTCACGGGAACCTGAAGAACCGCCTTTTTTTTTCTTTTTTTTTTTATGAAATGATGCGCTGCTCCTTCCTCCGTGGCCCTATGAGGGCAGAAGGAGAGCTGAGCTGGTGCGAACAAGAGCAAAAAAATTCCCCCTACCAGAAATGCTGGATGAAATGAAAAAAAAAGTTGTTTTTTTAAATACTGAATAGAAATGAGCCCTAGTGTCCCTCCACCGAGGCCCAGGAACGTGGGCCGAGGGATGGCTAATGAAATGACCATGGCCTGATGCGACACAAGCACCCCAGGAGTGTAACCCAAGTGTCATGTCCTACAGCCTGATCTAGATGCACCTCCAGACAAGCTGGTGACATGGACAGGAGGGGCATGTCAGGGTTGCAATACTAAGAAGCGTGATCCACAAGGACCACCGGGCTGACCCGTCAGATTGCCACTGAGCACAAGCGGACCATGTTCACCCTGGGGGGGGGCCACGCTATCCAGAGGGGTGCCCCCCGGTCCCAGGAGTGCCCCGCAAGCCGCCCGGCTGACATGCAGGGCATAGCTGTGCACCGACCCTTGCCACCTATATCCGACCTGATTCGCAGTGATGTGTGCTCTGTACATTTGGCAACTTACATGTGGACCCCTGTGCTGGCCTGAAGAGATCAGCTCACTTGGACAGGTGACATGACACAAATCCCAACCAACACATATGCACCACCCCATGGACCATGGATACTTGGAAGCAGACCAACCTGTATCCTCATGTCCTCTCCCGACTGTCAGCAGACCCAGCTGTGCTCTGACCTCTCGCCCAGTGCCTGTGGTTGCCAGAAAGCAGCCATGGCACCATGCACACTGCAGACCGTACCTTGCATCGTCTAGTGTACCATGCCTATCCACCTGCCGCTCCGATCCCTCCCCCCCCCGTCCTGCCGCAGCAGGGAGCGCCCGACTATGTCAGCCCATGTCTGCCCCGTCCTGCCAGCCGAAATGCCATCCAGACGCAGGGATACTGGGCCACCCCCCCCCCCCCCCACCCCGACTTACCTGGCCCCTGGTGGTACCCCTGAGAAATGCGGGAGAGGTCCGGCCTGTCCCCTGTGAAATGACGGACAATGCGAAACTGGAAATGACAACACGCCTCAACAAAAACTGCCGTGAGAGCCAGTAGGAGGAGACTGGGTTATAAGTGACAAAAGCAAAAAACAAAAAAGGTTCCAAGCTCAACCTGCGGACCAGTCTGCCACCAAGCCAAATTTACCTGTCTAACAGTCCAGCGTTTAAAAGACAGGGGATTGGTTACACACATTTGCAAGTGTATGTGTAAGCTGCAGGCCACGACAAGGCTCCCTGTATACTGCAGACCTAACTCTATATAAGAGGCTTCACAGTGGAAGCACACACAATTGAATGGATAGATGAAGGACAGGTGACTGGAGGAGCCCAACCCTCCTTAAAGGTACATGACCAGACACCCAGCCGTGGCCCCATGGCGGCTGCGGCGCTGGTATGGTACAGAGTTAGGTCTGCAGTATACAGGGAGCCTTGTCGTGGCCTGAAGCTTACACATACACTTGCAAATGTGTGTAACCAATCCCCTGTCTTTTAAACGCTGGACTGTTAGACAGGTAAATTTGGCTTGGTGGCAGACTGGTCCGCAGGTTGAGCTTAGAACCTTTTTTGTTTTTTGCTTTTGTCTGTATCTGCCTTTCCAGAGAGCTCCTTGCTGTAATGGCCAGTTATAGATGGGGGACAGTGACCTTGTTTTTTGTGTAGTCACTACTTTTGGTACCATACCAGCGCCGCAGCCGCCATGGGGCCACGGCTGGGTGTCTGGTCATGTACCTTTAAGGAGGGTTGGGCTCCTTCAGTCACCTGTCCATCTATCCATTCAATTGTGTGTGCTTCCACTGTGAAGCCTCTTATATAGAGTTAGGTCTGCGGTATACAGGGAGCCTTGTCATGGCCTGCAGCTTACACATACACTTGCAAATGTGTGTAACCAATCCCCTGTCTTTTAAACGCTGGACTGTTAGACAGGTAAATTTGGCTTGGTGGCAGACTGGTCCGCAGGTTGAGCTTGGAACCTTTTTTGTTTTTTGCTTTTGTCTGTATCTGCCTTTCCAGAGAGCTCCTTGCTGTAATGGCCAGTTATAGATGGGGGACAGTGACCTTGTTTTTTGTTTTTTTGGGTTATAAGTGACCCAGACTCCTCCTACAAATGCAGTCAGCCTTACAAAATATATATATATATATATATATATATATATATACAGTATCTCACAAAAGGGAGTACACCCCTCACATTTTTGTAAATATTTTATTATATCTTTTCATGTGACAACACTGAAGAAATGACACTTTGCTACAATGTAAAGTAGTGAGTGTAGAGTTTGTATAACAGTGAAAATTTGCTGCCCCCTCAAAATAACTCAACACGCAGCCATTAATATCTAAACCTCTGGCAACAAAAGCGAGGAGTACAGCCCTAAGTGAAAAAGTCCAAATTGGGCCCAATTAGCCATTTTCCCTGCCCAATGTCATGTAACTCGTTAGTGTCACAAGGTCTCAGGTGTGAATGGGGAGCAGGTGTGTTAAATTTGGTGTTATCACTATCACCCTCTCATACTGGTCACTGGAAGTTAAACATTGCACCTCATGGCAAAGAACTCTGAGGATCTGAAAAAAAAAATTGTTGCTGTACATAAAGATGGCCTAGGCTATAAGAAGATTGCCAAGACCCTGAAACTGAGCTGCAGCACAGTGGCCAAGACCATACAGCGGTTTAACAGGACACGTTCCACTCAGAACAGGCCTCACCATGGTTGACCAAAGAAGTTGAGTGCACATACTCAGTGTCATATCCAGAGATTGTCTTTGGTAAATAGAAGTATGAGTGCTACCAGCATTGCTGCAGAGGTTGAAGGGGTGGGGGGTCAGCCTAACAGTGCTCAGACCATACGCCGCACACTGCATCAAATTCGTCTGCATGGCTGTCATCCCAGAAGGAAGCCTCTTCTAAAGGTCATGCACAAGAAAGCCCACAAACAGTTTGCTGAAGACAAGCAGACTAAGGACATGGATTACTGGAACTATTTACTGGTGTAAAGTGTGTTTGGCGGCAACCAGGTGAAGAGTACAAAGACAAGTGTGTCTTGCCTACAGTCAAGCATGGTGGTGAGAGTGCCATGGTCTGGGGCTGCATGAGTGCTGCTGGCATTGAGGAGCTACAGTTCATTGAGGGAACCATGAATGCCAACATGCCCCCACCCATCTCAGTATAAAAGCAAGCTTTGCCTACGGGGGAATCATTGCAGGGGGGTAGACGTTGCAGAGAGGTTCTTCCAAAAAAGTGGGGTTCTTTAAATAAGTGGGCACTTCCACGCTTGCACTTCAGCTATTTGCACAAAGCGCACACTACCAACAAACTATTTTACATAACACCAGACTACAGGTAACCTCATCTTCTAAACCTCGCACATTCCTCTCTGAAACATGCATTCCTTACCTCTGCTTCTCACAATAGCAGCCTCTCTCCTCAAACTATCTTTTCTTCACCCCTCTCCCCCACCCCATAATCTGTACATATCATCCTCACTTCTCCCCTCTCCCTATTACTGCGCTCATCACCTCTTTATAACTCTTAGCCCACATGCTAACAAAACCAGGAAGCTCAAGCATGTCCCCTCATATAAATCATATTCCCATATTACTTCCCTTTCTCTTCTGCTTTTACTAGCCTCTGGTGATATTTCCCCAAATCCTGGGCCTCCCTCATTTAACACCCAACATGCCCATCACCACCACCCCACACCCTCTGCCAGTAGTCGCGATCTACGCAATTTAATCTCCATTCCCCTTCTTCCCAAAACCAGCCTCCCCTTCTCCTGTGCCCTTTGGAATGCACGATCTGTCTGCAACAAGCTCACTGCTGTTCACGACCTATTTGTCACTAATTCCTTTAATCTTGCTATCACTGAAACCTGGCTCCATGAATGCGATTCTCCTTCTCCTGCTTCCCTCTCCCACGGTGGCCTTCTCTGGACTCACTCCCCTAGGCCTAATGGACGCAAGGGAGGTGGAGTGGGATTCCTCCTGTCCCCACAGAGCACCTTCCAGGTTATTCACTCTCCTCCCTCTCTGTCACTCTCATCATTTGAAGCCCACTGTATACGTCTATTCTCTCCAATCTCCCTAAGAATTGCTGTGATCTATCGGCCTCCTGGACCACTGTCAGCTTTCCTTGATGAATTTTCTGCCTGGCTACCCTACTTTCTCTCTTCTGAAATTCCCTCTATCCTTCTTGACGACTTTAACATCCCGGTTAACACTAACACTACCTCTAAACTTCTTAGTCTAACTTCCTCATTTGACCTGAAGCAATGGGTACAGGCTCCTACTCACACTGATGGAAACACCCTCGACCTTGTCTTCTCCTATCTATGCACCCCATGCAACTTCTCCAACAATACTTTTCCCCTCTCCGACGACCACCACCTTATTAGATTCTCTCTCTCTGTCCTACACCACCTTTCCCTCCAATCACCAAACCGTCACCCGTAGAAACCTTCGCCAACCCAACACTTCTCTTCTCTATTCTGTTACTGACCACCTCTATGAAAAAATCTCACCCCTGTCCTGCCCTAACCAAGCCACTTCCATCTAGAGTAAATCCCTGTCCTCCACTCTGGACAAGCTAGCTCCCCTTACCACACACAAAATCAGACCTCGACCCCTACAACCCTGGCAAACAGACGACACCAGAAACCTCAAAAAGCGTAGCCGCGCCCTTGAGCGTCGGTGGCGCAAGACAAAGTCTCTCAAAGACTTCAACCAATACAAATCTGCCCTCCATAAATACAATTCTGGCCTCCACACTGCCAAGCAGACCTATTTTACCACGCTTATTAACACCTTCTCATCCAGTCCCCGTCAACTCTTCTCTACCTTCAACTCCCTACTGCATCCCCCCCCACTTCCGCCCACTAACACACTCACTGCCCAAGAGGTTGCTAACCACTTCAAAAGCAAGATTGACACAATTCGTGATGAAATCTCCACTCTACAGTCATCTTCTTCAGTTAACACCCCATGTCAACAAGCACAATCGACACTCTCCTTGTTCAAACCTACTACTATAAACGAGGTTGCTAAACTCCTTTCCAACTCCCACCTAACCACCTGTCCACTGGACCCTATTCCCTCTAAAATACTACGCTCACCCTCTGACTCTATCCTGCACTCTCTAACTCACATCTTCCAGGTTACCTGTCCACCAATCCACCCTCAACCTTTTCTCAAA
>BLSH010215661.1:1028845-1052419 GCA_018402905.1 Glandirana rugosa | reverse complement strand
AAAAAAAAAAAAAAAAAAAAAAAAAAAAAAAAAAAAAAAAAAAGATCGCCAGAGCAGAAACCTGATAGTGCTCACGCCAGTTTCTGGTCGAGGCCCTTCTACAGGAAGGCCAGAACCCGAGACACCGAGAAGGAACGAGGGTTCCACCCCCCTGCTTCGCACCAGGCGATGTAAGCCTTCCAGGTGCGGTGGTAGATCGTACGTGAAGCGGCCTTACAAGCCTTCAACATGGTAGGAATCACCAAGTCCGAGACCCCTCGATCCCTCAACACCTGGGATTCAATAGCCAGGCCGTTCAAGTCAGAGAGGGTAAAGCAGGATGGGTCCCTGAGAGAGAAGATCCTTGCGAAGCAGGAGCCCCCAGGGAACGTCCACCACCATCCGTACGACGTCTGTGTACCAAGGACGCCGTGGCTAATCCGGAGCTACCAGAATGGTCGGGATACCCTCCGCTTCTATTCTGCGCAGAAGGCACGGAAGCAGTTTCAGAGGAGGAAAGGCATAGATGAGCCGATACAGAGCCCACGGAGCTACAAGAGCATCTGGCGCGACCGCCAGGGGGTCCCATGTCCTGCTCACGAAGGTCCGCACCTTCCGATTGAGAAGGGACGCTAGTAAGTCCACGTCCGGGACGCCCCATCTCAGACAATCTGATGAAATACATCCGGGTACAGGGACCACTCTCCCTGGTCCAGGCGCTAACGACTGAGATAGTCCGTCTGCCAATTTTCTACGCCCGGTATGTGGACAGCAGAGATTGCTGGAACGTGGCTTTCTGCACACCGCAGGACGGGAGCTACCTCCGAGGCCACAGCCGTCGTGCCCTGGTGGTTCATGTACGCCACAGCCATGGCACTGTCCGATTGAATCAGGACAGAGCACCAGTGTAGCCTTGACTCCAATGGGAAAGGCAGCACCAAATCGCCCGCAATTCCAGGGCATTGATCGGGAAAAGAGACTCCGCCAGAGACCACCATCCCCGGGCTGAGAGCAGCGCCCCAGGACTCCACCCCAGGCTGCCAGACTGGCATCCGTCGTGATCACTGACCAGTGAAGGGGGAGGAAGGACTTCCCCGACCCTGATCCGGGGACTGCAGCCACCAGAGCAGCGAGGCCCCTACTTGGTGGTCCATCCTGACCACCCTATCCAGGGAAGCTGGGGACCTGTCCCATCTCAGGAGAATCTCCCGTTGCAGAACCTGGGTGTTGTACTGAGCATAAGGGACCGCCTCGAAGTAGGCCACCATTAGGCCCAGGACCCGCATGCAAAACCAGAGTGAAGCCCATTCCTGGGACAGCAGGGACCGAGCCGCCGACTGAAGCGTCCACTGCTTGGTGCAAGGAAAAACCTTTGCCTGGGCTGCATCCAGGATCAGCCCCAGATATTCCAGACGGTGAGACGGAATCAGAACTAACTTCGGGAGGTTGATCACCCATCCGAACTCCCGCAGAGTATGCAGGGTAATCGTCACATTGTCCCTGAGCGCTGGAGCAGACTCCACTCGCAGGAGGTGGTCGTCCAGATACGCCACCACCGCAATGCCCCTCTGCCTCAGCAGTTTGGTGAAAACCTGAGGCGCCGATGCCAGGCCAAACGGGAGGGCCACGAACTGGTAGTGATC
This sequence comes from Glandirana rugosa, assembly GCA_018402905.1. Classification (NCBI taxonomy): domain Eukaryota; kingdom Metazoa; phylum Chordata; class Amphibia; order Anura; family Ranidae; genus Glandirana; species Glandirana rugosa. The sequence continues at coordinate 1,050,797 of BLSH010215661.1, read as the reverse complement.
CTACCCAACTGCAAAGCGCAGGAAGCGCTGGTGCTGGACACAGATGGGAACATGCAGGTACGCATCCTTGACTGGTGCAGGGCCGCCACTACCGAGCGGACCGACCATCCGAAACCAGCGGACCTCTACAACTTGTTGAGGTCCCCCAAGTCCAGGATGGGACGAACCTCGTCCTTCTTCTGAACCACGAAAAGGTTGGAACAAAACCTTTGGGAACGTTCTGCCTGTGGAACGGGAACAATCACCCCTTGACCCAGCAGGTCCTGCACAGCCCCGAAAAGGGCCCACAGCCTGCCTGCAGGCAGCTGCAGGTTGGAGGCAAAGAACCTGTCTGGGGGGAGGGAACAGAATTCTATGCTGTACCCCGAGGAGACCATCTCGAGCACCCAGTGGTCCAAGACCACGGATATCAGGGGGGGCCGCATCGCACAGATACTGAGCCCCTTGGATCATGCGACCTGCAAGATCCACACACTCAAGAGACGCCTGCGTCTTGCACAACTCGCTGTGTAGCAGCTTCGCCCACCCAGTGAGCGTTTGCGACACCAGCGCAGAGGTCACAATGGAGCGCATGGCAGACCCCGTTAGAACAAATCGGGATCTGACGCAAGCTCCAGCCTTCCTGTCAACCGGGTCCTTGAAGGGGGGGGGGGGACGTACGTGCGGGGATCCCACCCGAGACAGCTTACACTCTCCCGGCTAGGCCGGAGGGAGCTGTCGGCCCTGGGTGCACTGCGTGCGATGGCGGGACGTTTAACCCGCAGGGCCACCCCGTCCGGATCGGGGTTTGTCGCGGTGGACCCAGTGCGAAGCATTCAGTCTAACACGTGATGGCCAGCTGGGGAGAGTACCGGGGTCCAAGACCCAGCCTGCTGCCCAGCACGGCTGCTTGATTGTAGTCTTCATCTGTGAGGCTGTCTCCTGACAGCCAAAGTGGACCAGAGAGGTACCACAGATCCCAACAGGGATCCTAGGTCTACTCCTTGCACTAGGCAGAAGAAAACTGAGCTAGCAGAGCTGGGTGTGGGGTTATCTGCCAGTGGGGACTGCCCCCTGGGAGGGGCTGTGCCTGTTACTGTTCTTTTTTTCCTGTTAGAACTGCCTGTTCTGCCTAGTAAACTCCTGAAGAGGGCAGTATAACCCACTTAGCCCTAAGAGTTGCTGTGCCTGTTGACGAACAAAAGAGAAAAAAGTTATTTCAATTGGCATGCGATTCTGTGAAAATCAAGTCACATGTGAAATCGCTCTAGTGTAAACCAGGCCTTACTTTGTATCTTTCTATTTCCTGTCTGAATGGTGTTTATAAACACTGCAGTCATAATAACGTCAACATGTACACACTTTTTGCATTGCTGCCAAATGATGCCGAAGAATCAGAAGAAGATTTTTGGGGGATGTGCAGCACGCTCCATGTCCACAACTGTTCATCACAAACCTATGCTTGGCTCATTCAGGGAAAACAACAGGCCTCAAATATCACCATACCAAACATGTATTTACTTTTTCTTCACTAATCTGTTTAGTGGCAAGTGCTAAAGGAAATTCCAGGTACTTCCAAGTATGGAGGAGCATGTTAATCACCCATGTGACAGTGCTGAGCCAATCACCACTGATACATGGGGTGTCCAAAGCCCTGTATAAGCTTAGATTTTATTGACAACTCCTATCAGCTGAATGAAGCAGCGTAGAGCAAAAGGAAGACAAATACAGTATAAGCTGTAGGGCAACTACATTAAACTGATCTCATACTTACCTAGGTGGATGCAGTATCGGTCCAGTGCTGTATCTGTCCCCTGGTGGCTCTAAGATTAAGAGCCAAATGATCAAACACTGCCAATCACTCAGTTCTCAGAGCTCCCTGAGCAGAGAGCTGGTGACTGTCATTCACCGGCTCTCTGTTCTGTCCCCACGCGGTCAATGGAGTGCTGAGCTGTGGAGGGGGCGGGAGCAACCAGCCCAGGCTCTCAGCTGCTCCTTGATAGGCTGAGCCGGGTACTGGTCCAGGTATGTGGTCGCAATCTTTCCCAAGCCTGGACCGCCTCTGTGACGTCAGCAGGCTTCAGCCCACTTTCTGCTGAAAACGGGTCAAAGGAGTGCAGAACAAACTGTACTCCTATGACTCACAGGAGAAGTACAGCCAAATGAGCTTTGGCTGTACTTCACCTTCAAGTCATAAAGATTTGAGTTAAATACAACATGCTCCCTTTTAGTATGTTTGGACATTTGCTGGACTCAAGTAATTCTTGACTCATAGGGATCACCCATGGAAAAAAAGAGACCAGTAAAATGCATTTTTTCCTTTGCAGGTTAAGACTTTACCAAAACATAAAATAAGCATACCGTTGTTTTGGTATCTTTTAGTGTCTGAATAGTATAATTGGCTTGCTCCATGTTGAAGGATTGTTGGTTTAAGTTATCTCTTTGCTGTTCATACCTGAAAATGCAGAGCAAAGTTAGCAAACATTACACTTTATGAATTCTTAGAAGCTTATTATAAAATTGTAACAGCTACTAATAAAAAAAAAAACAGTTTTCCCAATAGCTTTTACAGTATCCAATTCTTTTTTAGTCAAACACATCAGACTTTTGAAACTATATTTGTGATAGAGACAGGCATACAAAAATCTATGATTGATAAGAATTACTACAAAGATTGTGTGGAAATCTTTGAAAAAGGAACACGGGGTGAGACATGCCACCCAACCAAAGTATAGTCTTGGAAGTATAGTACTTTATTTTTGCTGGGTGGCTATATCTTATTACCTGCTGGGAGGTAAGATTCCTTGTGGGCTATAATACATTCCTCTGCGGGTCTCCATTTACTGCCGACTAGATGGGGTGGAGTTGAAATAATTTGTTGTGGGCTAGGGGAGTATATCACTGCTGGTTCTGCCGAACAACAGCTAGATTGCAGAGAGAGAAGGAGAAGAAAATACACAGAAGAGGAGAATGGGGAGCAAGACAGGGAGCCACACAGAGGGTACAGTGATGTGCAGGCTCTGCAGCTGTACAGAGGCTGGAGCAACAGATGAGGAAAAAAAAAAAAGTACAGAGTGAAGGAGAACACAGAGGTAGAGTTGTAAAAGCAAAATGTGTCAATACATTCTCTGCATTAAGGTAAAAAACTTCCAATAGCAGTGCCCCCCAGCTTCAAAGAAGAAGAAAAAAAAAAAAAAAACCACACAACACGGATGAGGTTTACATCAGTTTTTTAAAATCCTCCAGCTACAGTTCTTAACCACTTGAGTCCTGGGTCCATTTTTTCAAGGACAGTTTGTCTGCTTTTTGTCTGATATTTTTTTTTAAAACGGAAGAAAAAATACAACTTTGATCCCTCATAAAAAAAAAAAAAAAAAAAAGTTGTTGACGGAAGCAGCTGTAAACGGATGATCATCCGTTTTTCCGTAGATATGCATTGATGTCCGTTTTTTTTATCCATCAACAGATGGATGAAAAACAGGCAAACAGCCTGTATGTGTGAAAGGTTAGCACTTATGCATTGCAGCACCGAGGTCCTTTGTTTAAATCTCTGCATGGACATTACACATTTTCCCTGTGCTTGTGTGGGGTTCCTCCAGGTTCTCAGATGTCCCCCACGCAATCTAAAAAATGCAAGTAGGTTAATGTGCTTGTTGTCTAAATTGCCCCTAGTATGTGTGACGAATGAAGCTATTGTACTCCTCCTACCCCAACATGGAGCCACAGAAAAAGTAAGGTTTGAAGCACGTTAAGGATTGAAATGTGATCATAGTAGTGGGATGGATGGGCCAGCTACTAATCTTAAGAACATGGTGTGCACCTCCCTTATCTTGAAATGATATACAGTAAAACCTCGGATTGCAAGTAATGCGGTTAACGAGCAGTTTGCAATGCAAGCAGTTTTTTTTTTTTTAATTCTGACTCAATTTGCGAGTGCTGTCTCGCATAACGAGCAGAATTAAGTCTCTGTGCATGCAATACCGCAGAGGTGCGGGGCGCTGGTGAGCCTCGGAGACGCCCGGAAGCATTCAGAAATACCGAAAGTGTAAACAGTTCCTGAGCCTCACCAGCGCCCCCACACCTCTGACCAAATGCGGTATTGCATACATCAGGCGCCCCCAGACCTCTGGCCACATACAGTACTGCATCGACAAGCAGTGCTGTGGAACGAATTAACTGAGTTTTCATTGTTTCCTATGGGTAAGTACAGTGTGTGAGAATTCTGTATAAACATTACAGTTCCCTAACACACACATAAGAAAGCCCAAATCCAACCCACAAGCCCAGCCTTAAAGTATATAACAGCCATTCAAGTCAATATGTTATGTTTATGAGAGGACTTACATTCTTTTCTGTTTAAGAACCCGCAAGGCTTTTTGCTTGACCATATTCTAAAAGAAAAAAAAATATAAAGAAATTTTGGTGAATTTTCTGTTCTACATGCCTACACAGAATTCTAACGTAAACACAAAGTAGTTCTATTAACATGCTGAAATGTATTATTATGGTAGCATGAGGAAGTATGAGTTTTCTATATCAAATGGCTTTTAAAATGGTGATCATTATGAGAGTTACAATAATTCAGAATCTAAAATGTAACATTGTACACCGGCCTTTTTGCACATAAAAATTATACTGCCGTATATTTTTGAACACTTGGTTTAAAGTGATTTGTCAGGGGATCAACAAAATGAAAAGAGCGCCTGCGAAGAAAAAATGCAGTCCCCCACCAGCACTGGCTCCTCCTTTCTTGCAGGTGAGCTCCAGAACCAGACTGTGTGCATCCATGGACACACACAGCATGGCTTGGCCAAACCCCCTGCTCCCTCCTCACATGATTTGACAGACAGCAGCACAAGCCTATGGCTCCTGCTGCTCTCAGTCTCAGATGAGACTAAGAGGAAAGAGCAGCATTGCTGCAGCCACCGACAGTGCTAGATTGAGAGAGGACTCAGTTGAGTATTTTGGGGACAGAACAGAAGTAATTAGGAAATCTGCTGAGTGGTACACTGATGACAAAAAAAAAAAAAAAGTGCCTAGGTGTGAATGGAGCCCATTCCTCACTCTTTTCACAATTAGAGCTTTGCTTTACTTTTTTAAAACAATCAAACCACTGATAGGAAATGTGTGAGCAATTCTTAGAGTCTGACAACTTTATTGAAGTAACTGGATTGACCTGCCGCTCCATCATAAAAAAAAAAAAAAAAAAAAAAAAGCACCACAAAACAAAAATATTTGTTACCGTCACCAAAGAGAAACAGCCCAATTAACAGGAATTTCAGAGAACCTCAGAAAAAGAATTACGAAAGCATCAGTACACAGACAGGCATAAAGTAGGCACATGGAATTTCATCAATATTGCTGCCCTTTACAGGGCACACGCAACTATGGAGTACTAAAGAGTCTCTGGGAAATATGTGGATCGGCAATAATTTTTGTACCCTCTACTGTGTTCAGGAGTCTACCTTAAAGCGGTATTAAACCCAAAACGTTATATACTGCAGCTTACCAATCATTACATGTAGTGGTTGAATTAGTTTTGATACCCGTTTTCACCTGGTAATCTGGCCAGTAACACACCTCCTGTATTCGAGTGCCCCCACTCTGGATGAATGAGCACAGGGGGCACCTTTGCAAAGCAGCATTCTCAGTTTAGGGAGGGAGGGTTAGATGAACTAGCAAATTTAAATACACTAACAAATTAAAGCCAAATTCCAACTAACACTTTATAATCAGTTACAGCTGTTTTTTTCCTTTTGAGATAAAGGGTTTACAAAAATAAATAAAAGCTGATCATTGTAGATACCCCTGCCAGTGTTAAATGGTTTGTCCCATCCCTGCAACTGCAAGAGAGCTTTTCTGTTGAAAAACAGACTTACTGGCTGGACCACCAGATGAAAATAGAAGAAAGCCTAAAATAGGAAACTAATGCAGCCATCCCATCTAAGAACTGGTATGCTGCAATATAATAAAGGTTTGCTTTTTGGGTTTAATACAGCTTTAAGAAAAATGCTAGTCAAGAGTAGGATATATTTGAAAATTACCAACGAGGTAATCATCGCTTTTCAAGAAAAAAAAAAAAAAAAGGGGAAGGTCTCAACTTTGCTAAAGATCACCTAACAATGCTGAAACACATTTCTTTGAGACAAGAGCGGGATTCTTTTGCAAAAAGTGTATACATTTTCTTCTGAAGCATGGTGAACAGTGTATAATGGATGTCTAGCTGCCTCAGGACCTGGACACCTAGCCGTCACTAAAGTATCAATGAATTGCAAGGTCTATCAGCAAATGTTACAGCAGCATCTCACTGTGATTACAATTCAAATTAAAACCTGGTGGCTAATACATATAACCAAAGTTCCAAGCAAACAATATCTTCATAGAAGCAAATGATAAGCGAATGCTTAGATGGTACTTGGTCCCCATTAAAGTTGCTCAGGTGAGGGCACCATGGTTGTTGTGCTTGAAGATGCATTGGTTTTGGACCAGAATTTGTGCACCTATATATACACAGTGACCCTGTTCAATCTCTAAAAATTTCATAATAGGCGGCACATGTTCTATGTTCTCAGAGGGCAAGGCAAATTACTGTCATATGTTTGTAGCCGCTAGAATTGCTATAGCAGCAGGCTCCCTCCAGCATTGCATTTGCACCATATTTTAGAATATGATCTCAGTCCCAGGGAAATTCTGTAGGGTGATCTGAAATCATTTTTTTTTGAAGAGATATCTCATAATCACAGTACAAGTCTAATCAGCAACTAGAGAAGTGTTGGCAGCGTATACTAAGATTTTATATACAGTGCCTTGAAAAAGTATTCATACCCCTTGAAATTTTCCACATGTTGTCATGTTACAACCAAAAACATAAATGTATTTTATTGGGATTTTATGTGATAAACCAACACAAAGTGGCACATAATTGTGAAGTGGAAGGAAAGTGATAAATGGTTTTCAGGTTTTTTTTACAAATAAATATCTGTGAAAAGTGTGGCGTGCATTTATATTCAGCCCCCCTGAGTCAATACTTTGTAGAACCACCTTTCACTGCAATTACAGCAGCAAGTCTTTTTGGGGATGTCTCTACCAGCTTTGCACATCCAGAGAGTGACATTTTTGCCCATTCTTCTTTGCAAAATAGCTCAAGTTCTGTCAGATTGGATGGAGAGCGTCTGAACAGCAATTTCTTGCCACAGATTCTCAATTGGATTTATGTCTGGACTTTGACTGGGCCATTCTAACGCATAAATATGCTTTGATCTAAACCAGGGATATGCAATTAGTGGACCTCCAGATGCTGCAGAACTACAAATCCCATGAGGCATAGCAAGACTGACAGCCACAAGCATGACACCCAGAGGCATGATGGGACTTGTAGTTTTGCAAAAGCTGGAGGTCCGCTAATTGCATATCCCTGATCTAAACCATTCCATTGTACCTCTGGCTGTATGTTTAGGGTCGTTGTCCTGCTGGAAGGTGAATCTCCGCCTCAGTCTCTAGTCTTTTGCCTGTCCTGATTGTCCTGTATTTGGCTCCATCCATATTCCCATCAACTCTGACCAGCTTCCTTGTTCCTGCTGAAGAAAAGCATTCCCACAACATGATGCGGCCACCACCATGTTTTATGGTGGGATGGCGTGTTCAGGGTGATTTTCACATAGCATTTTGCTTTTAGGGCAAAAAATTTATTTTGGGTCTCATCTGACAGAGCACCTTCTTCCACATGTTTGCTGTGTCCCCAAAAATGGCTCCTCGCAAACTGCAAATGGGACTTCTTATGGCTTTCTTTCAACAATGGCTTTCTTCTTGCCACTCTTCCATAAAGGCCAGATTTGTGGAGTGCCTGACTAATAGTTGTCCTGTGGACAGATTCTCCCACCTGAGCTGTGGATCTCTGCAACTCCTCCAGAGTTACCATGGGCCTCTTTTGCTGCTTCTCTGATTAATGTTTGACTTGCCTGGTCTGTCAGTTTAGGCGGATGGCCTTGTCTTGTTAAGTCTGCAGTTGTGCCATACGCTTTCCATTTTTGGATGATGGATTGAACAGTGCTCCATGAGAAGTTCAAAGCTTGGGATATATTTTTTTTTATAACCTAACCCTGCTTTAAACCTCTCCACAACTTTATCCCTGACCTGTCTGGTGTGTTCCTTGGCCTTCATTATGCGGTTTGTTCACTAAGATTCTCTAACAAACCTTGGAGGGCTTCACAGAACAGCTGTATTTATACTGAGATTAACCACTTAACAACCGCCCTATAGACAAAAGACGTCCACAGGGCGGTTGCTTAACTCTGGGAGGACGTCTATTGATGTCCTCCCATGAATGCGCTTCACGGATCGTGGTGAATGGCCGCTGTGAGCGGCCTTTTACCACCTGATCGTGACGGCGCGATCACATGTAAACAAGCCGGCGCTTCTGCCGGCTTTTCTCTCTCCGCACCGATCGGTGCATTGCGAGAAGAGAGAGGGGGGAGAGAGGAGGTGCTGCAGCGCTGTGGGCAAAGTGTAATGCCCACAGCGCTGCTAAGTGACAGTGTGCACCCCCATTAGCCATCATCACCCTATCGATGCTCACCCACCCATCCTCACCCAATCCATGCTCACCCACCCATCTTCACCCATCCATGCATGCTCATCCATGCTTGCCCAGCCATCCATCCATGCTTACCCACCCAGCCGTGCTCACCCATCTATGCTCACCCACCCAGCCATGCTCACCCATCCATCCATACCCATCAATCCATCCATCCATGCTCACCCACCCAGCCATCCATCCATGCTCACCAATCCATCCACCCATCCATGCTCACCCAGCCACCCATCCATGCTCACCCAGCCATCCATCCATGCTCACCCAGCCATCCATCCATGCTCACCCAGCCATCCATCCATGCTCACCCACCCATCCGTGGCTCATCCATCCCCATCCATGGCTCATTTGTGCCTCATTCATACCACATTAGTTCTCATCCGTGCCACCACAATGCCTCACAATAGTGTAAAAGTTAGTCAAATTAGATTCAAAATGTATGCCCCTAGAACACCTGATGGTGCTCCCTGCATGTTGGGCCTCTGTATGTGGTCAGGCTGTGTAAAAGTGTCACACATGTGGTATCGCCATACTCTGGAGGAGTAGCAGAATATATTTTGGGGCGTCATTTTTGCTATGTACATGCTGTGCGTTAGAAATATTGTATAAATGGACAACTTTGTTTAAAAAAAAAAAAAAAAAAAAAAAAAAAAAAAAAAAGTTTTCATTTTCTTTCCACATTTTCCAAAAACTTGTGAAAAAAAAAAAAAAATGACATGTTCAAAAGACTCATTATGCCTCCTAGAATATATGTTGGGGTGTTTGCTTTCCAAAATGGGTTCATTTTTTGGGCGTTTCCATTGTCCTGGTGCTCCAGGACCTTCAAAAGTGCAAGAAGTAGTCAAGAAATTACAGTCAGGTCCATAAATATTTGGACATTGACACAATTCGAATATTTTTGGCTCTATACACCACTACAATGGATTTTAAATGAAACAAACAAGATGCTCTTTAAGTGCAGACTTTCAGCTTTAAATTTGAGGGTATTTATATCCAAATCAGGTGAACGATGTAGGAATTACAACAGTTTGTATATGTGCCTCCCACTTTTTAAGGGACCAAAACTAATGGGACAATTGGCTGCTTAGCTGTTTCATGGCCAGGTGTGTGTTATTCCCTCATTAGCCCATTTACAAGGAGCAGATATGTGCTTTAACTGCAGACTTTCAGCTTTAATTTGGGGGTATTTACATCCAAATCAGGTGAACGATGTAGGAATTACAACAGTTTGTATATGTGCCTTCCACTTTTTAAGGGACCAAAAGTAATGGGACAGATTAACCATCATATATCAAACTTTTTTAATACTTGGTTGCAAATCCTTTGCAGTCAATTACAGCCTGAAGTGTGGAATGCATAGACATCACCAGACGCTGGGTTTCATCCCTGGTGATGCTCTGCCAGGCCTCTCCTGCAACTGTCTTCAGGTCCTGCTTGTTCTTGGGGCATTTCCCCTTCAGTTTTGTCTTCAGCAAGTGAAATGCATGCTCAATCGGATTCAGGTCAGGTGATTGACTTGGCCATTGCATAACATTCCACCTCTTTCCTTTAAAAAAACTCTTTGGTTGCTTTCGCAGTATGCTTCGGGTCATTGTCCATCTGCACTGTGAAGCGCCGTCAATGAGTTCTGAAGCATTTGGCTGAATATGAGCAGAGAATATTGCCCGAAACACTTCAGAATTCATCCTGCTGCTTTTGCAAGCAGTCACATCATCAATAAATACAAGAGAACCAGTTCCATTGGCAGCCATACATGCCCACGCCATGACACTACCACCACCATGCTTCACTGATGAGGCGGTATGCTTTGGATTGTGAGCAGTTCCTTTCCTTCTCCATACTCTTCTCTTCCCATCACTCTGGTACAAGTTGATCTTGGTCTCGTCTGTCCATAGGATGTTGTTCCAGAACTGTGAAGGCTTTTTTAGAGGTTGTTTGGCAAACGCTAATCTGGCCTTCCTGTTTTTGAGGCTCACCAATGGTTTACATCTTGTGGTGAACCCTCTGCATTCACTCTGGTGAAGTCTTCTCTTGATTGCTGACTTTGACACACATACACTTACCTCCTGGAGAGTGTTCTTGATCTGGCCAACTGTTGTGAAGGGTGTTTTCTTCACCAGGGAAAGAATTCTTCGGTCATCCACCAATGTTGTTTTCCGTGGTCTTCCGGGTCTTTTGGTGTTGCTGAGCTCACCGGTGCATTCTTTCTTTTAAGGATGTTCCAAACAGTTGATTTGCCCACACCTAATGTTTTTGCTATCTCTCTGATGGGTTGGTTTTTTTTTTCAGCCTAATGATGGCTTGCTTCACTGATAGTGACAACGCTTTGGATCTCATATTGAGAGTTGACAGCAACAGATTCCAAATGCAAATAGCACACTTGAAATGAACTCTGGACCTTTTATCTGCTCCTTGTAAATGGGATAATGAGGGAATAACACACACCTGGCCACAGAACAGCTAAGCAGCCAATTGTCCCATTAGTTTTGGTCCCTTAAAAAGTGGGAGGCACATATACAAACTGTTGTAATTCCTACATCGTTCACCTGATTTGGATATAAATACCCTCAAATTAAAGCTGAAAGTCTGCACTTAAAGAGCATCTTGTTAGTTTCATTTCAAATCCATTGTGGTGGTGTATAGAGCCAAAAAGATTAGAATTGTGTCGATGTCCCAATATTTAAGGACCTGACTGTATATGTGCAATTTATGCTCCTAGAACACCTGATGGCGCTCCCTACATGTTGGGCCTCTGTATGTGGCCAAGCTGTGTAAAAGACTCACATGTGGTATTGCCATACTCAAGAGGAGTAGTAAAATGTATTTTGGGGTGTAATTTGTGGTATGCATATGCTTGGGTGTGAGAAATAACCTGTTAACATATGACAATTTTGGGGGGGGGAAAAATCTTAAATTTTGCAAAGAATTGTGGGAAAAAAATTACAACTTCAAAAAATTCACCATAACCCTTACTAAATGCCTTGGAATGTTCTTTCCAAGAAGGGGTAATTTGGGGGGTATTTGTACTTTCCTGGCTTGTTAGGGTCTCAGGAAATGAGATAGGCCGTCAGTACATCAGGTGTGATCAATATTCAGTGATTGGCACCATAGCTTGTAGACTCTATTACTTACACAAGGACCAAATAATATACACCATTTTTTTTTACCAAAGATATGTAGCAGTATAAATTTTGGCCAAAATTTATGAAGAAAAATTACTAAATTTGCAAAATTTTATAACAGAAACAAAGAAAAATTCCTTTTTTTACAAAATTTTCGGTCTTTTTTTTAAATTATAGCGCAAAAAATAAAAAACCCAGCGGTGATTAAATACCACCAAAAGAAAGCTCTATTTGTGTGAAAAAAAGGACCCAAATTTCATATGAGTACAGTGTTGCATGACTGAGTAATTGTCATTCAAAGTGTGAGAGCACTGAAAGCTGAAAATTGGTCTGGTTGTTAAGGGGTTTAAGTGCCCAGTGGTCAAATTACACACAGGTGGACTTTAATAATTAGGTGACATCTGAAGGCAATTTGTTCCACTAGATTTTAGTTAGGGGTATCAGAGTAAAGGGGACTGAATACAAATGCACGCCATACTTTTCACATATTTATTTATAAAAAAAAGTTTGAAAAATCATTTATCATTTTCTTTCCACTTCACAATTATGTGCCACTTTGTGTTGGTCTATCACATAAAATCCGTTTACGTTTTTGGTTGTAACATGACAAAATGTGGAAAATTCCAAGGGGTATGAATACTTTTTTAAAGGCACTGTACAGACTTCATCCATGTCCTTGACCACTTTAACCATTTGTTTAACCCCCCCCCCCCCAGGTGGACATCCTTGATGACTTTCAGTTGTTATACCGGGATAATGCCTGCAGTTACAGGCATCATCCCAGTTTTTTCTTTTCAGCCAGCGATTCCCTTTTATGCAAAAGCCATCCTGGTGGCTAAATAGCTGCTCCCGCAGCCCACCAGGGTCTCTCCTGGTTCTCCCATGAGATCAGGGAGCCCGGGATCCGATCCAGTGGAGCCCTTGGAGGCCAGAATCAATGTCATTTCTGGTTCTACCAAATCGCTGCACAAAAATATATAATGTTTGGGGATTCTTAGTAATTTTTTAGCAAAAAAAATTTTGATTTACATGTGAGAGAAATGTCAGAAATGGCCTGGACTGGAAGTAGTTAGAGCGGATCGTCACTGCCTCTGAGCACCACAAACCAAAAACACTATTTAAAGCAGAGCTCCAGTTGTTCTTGAGTTTAATAAAGGTCAGCAGCTACAAAAAGTGCAGCTGCTGACTTAATAAACACACACTCACAGACTGCAGGGAGAGAACTTCCGGTTGGATCGCCTAGGCGATTTGAGCGTTAGTGGGTGCAGGTACTTGTCAAAAAAAGGAAGGACATGCCAAATGTGGTGGGGGAAAAGGATTGCATAACCACTTCCCGACCGCGCTCCGTGTTTTCACGGCGGCAGTCAGGATGCTGAGTGCGAATCGCCGTAAAAGGGTGGCGATATGCGAACAGCCACTAGGGGGCGCGCGCCCGCGGCTCGGGCGAACCCGATGTCTGCCGGCGAGCCGCGATGAGCGGCCACAGGCAAAGAGTGGGGAACCGCCGATGTAAACATGGCGGTTCCCAGCTCTGTTAGTAGGGGCATGGGTGATCTACTGATCCCTGTCACTGGGATCAGTTAGATCTCTCATGCCCATGGTAGCCCAACCCCCCCCCACAGTAAGAACACACCCAGGGAACAGTTAACCCCTAGCTCCCCCCCCCCAGGTTAACCCCTTCACTGCCAATGACATTTATACAGTAATCAGTGGACATTTAAATTTCTGATCGCTGGATAAATGTCATTGGTCCCAAAAAAGTGTCAAAAAATGTCCAACATGTCCGCTGCAATATCACAGTACCGCTAAAAATCGCAGATCGCCGCCATTACTAGTAAAAAATGTAAAAAAAAATTAAAACCCCAGAAATGAATTATCCGTAAACGCGGCCACTTTTGCGCAAACCAATCAATAAACGCTGATTGCGATTTTTTTTATCACAAATATGAGGAAGAATATAAAATCGGCCAAAAACGGTGAAAAATGTTTTTTTATATTTTTTTTTTTTGGATTTGAATTTTAGCAAAAAGTAAGAAATTTGTGTTTTTTTGCAAAATGGTCGCTCTTCTTTGGTTTATAGCGGTGATCAGAAATGACGCAGAGGTGATCAAATACCACCAAAGGAAAGCTCTATTTGTGGGAAAAAAAGGACGCAAATTTTGTTTGGGTACAACGTCGCACGACCGCGCAATTGTCAGTTAAAGCGACGCAGCGCCGAATCGCAAAAAGTGCTCTGGTCCTAAAGCTGGAAAACCTTCCGGTTGGTAAGTGGTTAAAGCAGAACTTTTCGGGGGAGCTCTGCTTTATTTTTAATATTCAAAGCAAAGCAAACTCCCCCATCCATACAGGTCACTTTGCTTTATTTTGTTAAAGCGGAGTTCCACCCTAAAGTGGAACTTCCGCTGGTTGGATTCCTCCCCCCCTCAGGTGTCACATTTGGCACCTTTCGGGGGGGAGGGGGAAGAGGACACCTGTCTTTAGACAGGTGTCCTTTTCCACACTTCCGGGAGTTCTGGCCAGCGGACGCGGCCGCTGACGTCAGAAGCCGGCTCCCTCCTCCCTGCTCGCTCTGCTACTGGCCGCCTGGCCAGTAGCAGAGCGTGGCAGAGCTCGCGCATGCGCGGTAAGGTGCCCGGCGTGAAGCTGTACTGCTTACACGTCCGGGTTCCCTTACCCGCGATGGAAGCGGCTGCACCCGTCCCCCGATCCGAAGATCGGCGGCGGGTGCCGACATCGCTGGAGTCCAGGACAGGTAAGTGTCCTAATATTAAAAGTCAGCAGCTACTGTATGTGTAGCTGCTGACTTTTAATTTTTTTTTTTTAGCCCGGACCTCCGCTTTAAGAAATCACTTTGAAAAACAAGCCCCTAGCATTTCTGGCTGTGGCCATCTTGGGTAAGGGCAAATGATTCAGATTGCATTTACTTCCTGGAATCCATCTGCCCTTAGCTCGAGCATACATACAGGAGAGCGTGCTTATCTGAGAAAACCCATCCTCCCCTCCTGAAGACTCCTGGGATATATGACATAATTTGCCTAGACAAGAAACCAGAAGTAGGGGGGCGTGGTCTGGACATGGCCATGTGTGCCTCCCCCTGCCTATCCCGACATTACACAGACACTAGCCCTCTTTTCACCAGCCTGCGATCGACTAAACGATACAGGACAAGATCATACCCCTCAGGGAGAAATTCAATGTTTCTTCCAGAGTTTGCCCCACATCTCCCCAGGCGCCATAGCCTGGCTCCCGTCAGCGGAATCCGAACATGCAGGATCTTCCTAACTCTCCTAATCTTTCTACAGTTTTGGACTTTCTGGAGGAGACTTCGGCGGTATTCCGACCAGATATGGCTGAGTCCCCTGCTCACCAGGGGACGAATTGTCCAGATGTGGACATCCGCGCGTTACTACAGGCCCTTCCTACCAAGAATGATATTGAGGCCCTGATCCTCCGTGTGGAAGATGCTCACCGCCATGAAATTCAGGCAGTTAAAGCAGACGTGACCTTGCTCTCGGAGAGGGTAGACACAGAGGAGGACTCGTTGTCCACCCTTGAGCAGCGTGTCATGGCCCTGGAGCTTTCCCAGGTATCCCAGGCAGACACAGCTATTGACTTTGTAAATCAAAAGTGCTACAGTCTAAAAGGCTGCAGTGCTAAAATATCAGCGCTCTAGGATAGCTATACACTGAAAAAAATCGAATTGTAAATAAAATAAAAAGAATATATAAAAATGCAGATGATACAGGTGCAGGTGATACAGGGGCACCGCTGAGTGTGCTGGGCCCCTGCTCTGTATGGGGCCCCCTGGAGAACCTCTGAGAGAAGAGTGAGTGGTGGATATGAGAGCTGAGCCCCTTCCTTCTCCAGGATAGGATCTTCAGCTTGTAGCGGACCCTCTGCACACAGGAGGAAAGAAGAGCTGAACAGAGCAAAAGGTCCTGTGACCAGAAGCTGAAGTCCCACCCAACATCACCTGTGAGGATCGCTCGGCTGAGCTACAATTCAGGTCTGAATGTGATGCAAACACAGCCCGCTGGAGAGACAAACTGCAGCTTTAAGACCTTCCTGGGAAGCAGAGCTGACATCTCCTCCCTCCGGAAGTATACGATCTGCACAAGAGATGGTTTGCTTTTCCATTTGCATCAAACTGTCTGCCGTACTGAGTGATAAGAGTGGTGGATGAGAATTACTTGTGTAATCTAGCTGCTGGGCTCATTATTGGCCTCCTGCTGGTGAGTCTTTCCACGTAGGGGGGGCATCCCCCTATTGTTCACGAGGTGTGGTGACGGTGAACAATACGGCCGGAATTATTCCCCTCTTTGATGCACTGCTTTTTTCTGGACTTATTATCAAGTAGTGCCGCTTTTTTTCACAGCTATTGACTTACAACTCCACCTGAAAAAGCTGGAGGATAGAAACAGCTGAAACAACCTAGGGTTGCTGGGCCTCCCGGAGGCTACAGGCACAGCGGAACTAGCGGAAACCGTCGTTGCCATCTTTCATCTGGTCCTGGACTCACTTCTGCCATGTTTGGAACTAGACAGGGTCCATAGGGCACTCGGCCCTAGGTCGGCTGACCCCAACAGACCACACAATGTAATCTGTTGGCAACACCGCTACTCCCAAAAGGAACTTATCCTCCGCAAACCTTGGGAACATGGCACAGTGGATTTCGATGACGCCTCTGTCAAGATCCTACCGGATCTATCCAGAGAAACTCTACAACGCAGAGCCCTTTTATGCCCAGTCCTGGATCTGGCAAGAGAACAGGGTTGCACCTATAGATGGGAATACCCACTGGCGATGATCTTTCAGAAAGCTACAGCATCCTTCACCCTGCATACACCAGCGGCCTTGCTTTCCTTCCTAGAAATGGATTCCATCCAGGTTTCGAATTGGCTCAGGTTCATACCGTGCCCGACGGGCTGCGCTGGCCTATCCATGAACCAGGGCCCCTCACAAGCATGCCAGCAAAGATCAAGAAGGAGATCCCGAGCCCCTTCCATGGAGGGGCCACATGAGTCATAGTTGGAATAAGCCCCAATGATGCAGTATATACTCACTTATGCGATAGGAGTCTCCTTGATTACCCAGTATATGATCCATACAATCCATATCTGTAGTTGCAGTGTTTCCTCTTTGGACCTTCCTTGTGTTTAGCCCAGTTGCGCAGCTTGACTGTGGTTTCCAGCAGATGCAGACTATTTGGGTGCTCCTCCGTCTTCGTGGGTAACCTATATACCTCCATGATCCACCTACAGAGACTTTGAGGGGGATTTGTTCTCTAATGTTTTATCCCTGTTTCACGGGTTAAATGTTTTATTTTACTGACACCAAGTGGCTTTGCTCCCTAATTTTTTTTTCATTGCTCTACAAGTTCTATATAGCCAACATGGTTCCTACAGAATTTTCAGACTAGATCTACAATTATAGTCTTTTCTTATACAGAGATAATGTTCCCTGCTACTCCAAGGACTTTGTGCCTTAATGTTTTCATTATGTATGCTGATGCTCTAGGTGTGTAAGGGATCACGGTTATGCTTTTAATGGAAAGTTTGGCCTTATAACGTGGCTGACTTGCCTGTCTTATAGATGCCAATACGACTCTAGGTGATGCTGTAAAGTGGTCCACTTACTGGCTCGCCTAGCTCTTTCAACAAGGGAAGGCTTACAAAGTCCTTATGGCGGGAAGTGCTCCTATTTGTCTGGGAACGGTCCTGTCTGGGAACGGTCCCTACCTAGCTGTGCTACCACTTCCCTCCAACCCCCCCCCCCACCCACCCTTTTTAGATGGTCCCACGTTAATGGAGTTGTAAAGGCAGAAGGTTTTTATCTTAATGCATTCTATGCATTAAGATTAAAAAAACCTTTGTAGCACCCCCCCCCCCCCAGCAACCCCCTAGCCCCTTCTCTCTGCAGCGATGTCCGCGAGTGTCTTAGCTGTCCCAAACACTCCTCCTGATTGGCTGACACACCGCAGCGTCGCCACTGGCTCCCACGGCTGTCAATCAAATTCAGTCAGCCAATCAGTGGAGAGGGGGACGGGCCAGGCTGGGCTCCATGTCCGAATGGATACACGGAGCTCTGACTCGGCTCAGGTGCCCCCATAGATAGCTGCTGGCTGAGGGGACACTCGATAGGAGGAGGGGCCATGAGAGCAGAAGAGGGACCCGAGAAGAGGAGGATCTGGGTTGCTCTGTGCAAATCCAACTGCACAGAGGAGGTAACTATACCTCGGACCATGCCCCGGTGTTCTTGTCCTATGCACTCACCAACACCCTTACGTTCAAGACTATGTATTGGAGGCTAAATGAGAGCCTCTTACATGATCAGGAGGTGCTTACTGATGTCACTGAACTGGATTTCTATTTCCAAACTAAACGACACATCAGAATGTGACCCCCGGTATTATCTGGGAAGCTCGCAAAGTGGTTATTCGCGGAGTGCCAATTAAACATGGGTCGAGGCTCAAAACACGATTCAGTTAACGTCTTACAATCCCGTCACAAACGTGCCCCAACACCATCACTAGAGAAGGAACTTCTAACCTTATGTAAACAAAATTACGGACCTGTTACAGTTCAAGGCTAAGGCAGCACTGCAGATTTGTCGGAAGATGTCCTACAAATCTGGAGATAAATGTGGCCGAATGCTGGCCAGGTCCATTAGGGAACTGAAATTGGCAACCTACATACTATACCTCATACGGACAAAAAGTTGCACTGGCCATACACATTGCACAAGAATTTAAGGGATTCTACGAATCCCTGTACAACTTGCAAAAGGTGCACCCCTCTTAGAAGCGTACAGCAGAATACTCATCATCCTCCAACATGCCTCAATTACCTACTGCCGCTAGTGAGGCGCTGGAAGATCCCATCACTCTAGTTGAACTTCAAGGGTCCATAAACCAGGGAAGGCACTGGGTCCAAATGGTTTTACCTTACAAATATTACAAGGCCCTGTTGCCCTCTCTTGGTCAATTCATGGTCAAACTATTCCACGCCATGGGATCAGGGGCATCCTTTCCTAGAGAAATCCTACAAGCCCACATATCAGTGATTCCTAAAGAGGGTAAAGACACCACTAATGCGGGAGTTGTAAGCCTATTTCACTGCTCAATACTGATCTTAAAATTATTCACAAAGATTTTAGCGACCAGAATTCAGCAGCATCTGCCACAGATGATCCATCTAGACCAAGTGGTCTTCGAACCATCCCGTGAAGCCAGGGACAATACAATCAAAATTCTTAATTTACTGCACATAGCTAATACAACTCAGACTCCGTGTGTTTCTGGGTACGGACGCCGAAAAGGCAGCTGATCGGGTGAACCGGCAATTTATGCTTTTGGTTCTGCGATATGCAGGGTTCGGACACACCATGCTTAATTGGATCTCCACAATCTACTCTAATCCCTCTGCTGGGGTAAGAGCTAATAGTGTCTTGTCGGAACCATTCACGATTACAAATGGGACGCGGCAGGGATGCCCCTTGTGGCCTCTCCTTTTCGCCCTGTCACTGGAGCCTTTCCTATGCACAATATGCCTAAACCTGGATATTATGGGAATAGATGTTGGAGGTACCCAAAGTATCGGCATACGGGGATGACATGCTGTTTTCTCTTACAAATCCTTCAATCTTGCTTCCAAACCTCATCCATGAATTTGAGATATGTGGGGCCCTATCAAATTTGAAAATCTAAGACAACTTAGAGCGTGCTTTAAACTGAAATGGACGAACTCCGCGCTGAAGAACCTAGGAACCTTTATCCCCCCTAAATTAGCACTAATATTTGACTTGAATTCCCCTCCTAAACAAATGGCACACTGGACTACATTCTTGGTCTGGCAGATGCAATATACTCAAAATGAATATTCTTCCTAAATTCTTTTACCCCTTACAAGCCTTGCCAGTTCATATTCCTTCTAAACTACTTCAAACAGACACAGGCATTGTCTTCCGACTTTATTTGGGCACACAAAAGACCACGCCTAAACAAAAAAAAAAAAGACAACTCTCCTTACCCAAATAACATGGAAGGTTAGCGTTACCAGACATACATAAATACTATCAGGTAGTACAATTGGGTAGACTTATTGACTGGAATCGCCACCAAGCTATATTCACAAGTCCAGAGTGACATATCTATTAGTAGAATGCCCTGGTGTTACCACTCGCTGTCGAAAAATGTGAAACACCATCCCCTCATTGGCCAGACTGCAAAGCTTTGCTTGCTTCTTTTCACCCAGGCCTCTCTTCTACAAATTCACCTCTTTTTTCGATACTAGGGAACCCACTCTCTGCACCGGGATATCAAGACACACCCTTCCGCAATTTAATAAAACGATGGTCGCTTCCAGGCCTCTCACTTCCTCATTGCAAGGCAGTGGCCAACGATTTCTGACCTCACAACCCTTCAGGTCCCTTTTAGCTGGATTTTTGGAGAGTCCTTCAACTTAGTCACTTTTTCAAATCCCTTCGGCCCACAGGCAATTTTTGCCAACCTCTTACCACTCGTATTAATTGACCACTTACAAACTGTTGATTACACCTCCAGCAAACCATCAACCACAATTTCTTAGTAACTGGGAGCAAGACCTAAACCACACATTCAGTTCACAACATAGACAGAATATCCTCAGATTTACCTACAAATCCTCCATTTGCACGAGGATACAATAAACTAAACTTTAAAATTCTAACCAGATGGTACTGTACACACCTGCAAGGTTGCATAGTCCTTCCCTCTATCTCGGATGGTTGCTGGAGAAGCCAGGAGGGGCGAGGAACCATATTTTCAGGACTTGCCCCAAATCGCACAATTCTGGGAAGAGGTTCGTCTCATTGCTCAAAAATTTACAGAACGTCCAATCCCTGATGTCCCAGCTTACTTAGAGGTCTACTTTGTTGACCACATAATTTGTGTGCTGCACTGGCGCTCCGAGTTCATATCCTTCCGTCTCCCCTCCATTCCCTCCCAGTCCCCATTACCCCCCCCCCTTTCTTACCTCTTTCTCTTTTCTTCCCCTCCCTCCCCCCATTCTTGTAGTACCCTGTAGTAGAGCTGCACGATTAATCATTTCACCCCCCCGCCTGCGATCACCATCACGCATTACCGCGATTTTCAGTGCAGTTAATGGAGTTAGACTTGCAGGGCGACTCGGCGCGACTTGACTGTCAGTAGAAGCCAATGCAAGTCGCCTGAAGTCTCCCCAGGAACCTTTTTCTAAGTCGGAGCGACTTGAGTCTCTCCTATCTGGGCAGACTGGCAAGTCGGAGTTCATTATTGATAAAACTAGCAAAGAGATACAATGTTTCTAGTTATCAAAGGAATGTTCTCCCATGTTTAGAAGAGTTTAGTTTAACCATTTAAAGACTAAATCTTTTCTGACATTTGTTGCTTACAAGTAAAAATCCAGCATTTTCTGCTAGAAAATTACTCAGAACCCCCAAACATTATATATATTTTTTTAGCAGAGACCATAGAGAATAAAATGGCGGTTGTTACAATATTTTACGTCACACGGTGTTTGTGCAGTGGTCTTTCAAACGCATTTTTTTGGGGAAAAATTTCAAAAAGAAAAAAAAAAAAAAACACTAAACAGTACTGTTAGCCCAATTTTTTTTCTATATCTAAGGTGTTACGCCGTGAGAATCGTGATCTTTATTCTAAGCAAAAAAATCGTGATTCTCATTTTGGCCAGAATAGTGCAGCTCTACCTTCTAGTTTACTCTTCGCCTCAATTTTTTACCTCTTTCTTTCTGTCCGTATCTGTACGGCTCCATACTATTTTTTCTAACAATGGAAAATGATTTGGACAGGTTCCATGGAATAGTCCGGATTAGCAATCTTTTTCATTGGCTAAGGTTACTCATTACTGAGAGGTTCTGAAGTCATGCTTCACATATATCCGGGCCAGGAATATTTGATATAATAAGGGTTCTAGGTAAGCATATGGTCTATTATTCTATGTTTTTGTTTCTGCAATGACATTGTTTTCAGCTGTGCTGTAAGCCCTTATGTTTCTGTAATGTTTTGATTCTATGGTTCGCGTCATCTGACTAAATAAAAGATTTGTAAAAAAAAAAAAAAAAAAAGGGGAAGGGGACGAAGGAGGAGGAAACCAGGAAGTAACTGAAGAAATATAAAGAAGAAAAAAAGTTTAAACCAAGTTAATGTGATATATTTTCCTATCCATTTACTAATGCTAGCAGCATGGGGATTAATAATGAATGGAGAGAGAGAGAGAGAGAGAGA
>BLSH010215661.1:960025-1018336 GCA_018402905.1 Glandirana rugosa | reverse complement strand
GAGAGAGGGGGAGAGAGGGGGAGAGAGGGGGAGAGAGGGGGAGAGAGGGGGAGAGAGGGGGAGAGAGGGGGAGAGAGGGGGAGAGAGAGAGGGGGAGAGAGGGAGAGGGAGAGAGGGAGATTCCACTTTAATAAAAGTTCTTTGCTATTTTTTCCCCATTATTACAACTTAAAAGATCAAATCAAATTATAGGTGACATTTTATACAAAAATCTAGATAATGCTGAGGTTCTAGCTCACGACAATAAAAAGGGGTTGACTAAATAATGAACTAGGTTATATGTGCAGGTGCACAAAACTGAAATTTAGTCGATATTTCTAGTCTCTTCAATGTAAAAGAATACAAAAGATCAAATATAAGGGAGGTATACTAAATTAGTGAACGGGACATATCTGAAATAGCAACTGCAGATGTATCCTTCTGATGCATGCATTTTAAATTACAGTGATCCATTCACTGCAGGTGAATTATTGGTGTATATCACATCCACCTATTTATAAATGGGTCCCCAAATGTTTTATAAGGTGGCTGTTATTCACCACAAGGCTCAGAAAATGCAAATTTAATATATGTTGTTCATTGAAAAAATGACATAGTTAAAACATGGCGTCAGTAAAATAGAAGACATGCAAATGGAGCAAATATTCTGTCAATGACAACTCATGCTTGCTGCATGACTAGTAAAAGGTGTTTACTGTTAGATACACAGTGTGTGATCTTTAGATCTACTTCAGAACCGGTAACGTGACAAACACACCTACTTACTCAGCAAAATGGTATGTATGCAGCACAGAATCAAGATATGCGGCACACATTTTCTTGTTGTAGTAAGAGGCCACAAAACAACATACAAATCGGGAAGGTAAAATATGCATGAAAAGAGCTACTCTTCTATCAAGCATGACATATTCAAGAACATGCAGCATCTTCTATCTTATAAATAATAATGGTGCATTGTGGAACTAAGACAAACTTTCTTAAATCACAGAATTTATGAACCCAGAGGTCCATATAGTGAACATGGTGTTGAGCGATTCACTTTAAGATCATCACAGAGGACAAGGGGGCACTCTTTATGACTAGAGAAAAGAAGATTTAATCTCCAAATACGGAAAGGTTTCTTCACAGTAAGAGCTGTGAAAATGTGGAATAGACTCCCTCAAGAGCTGGTTCTGGCCAACTCAGTAGATTGCTTTAAAAAAAAGGTCTAAATGTACATAATATATCTGGATACTAACATTTATAGGTAGCATATGGTCAAAAATAAAGGCCAAATGCGGATAGCTGTGGCCACCAAGCCTATACAGTACAATGACAGGCTGTCGGTGGCTGCAGCCATTTGTGACTGTTCACACAGCGGTGATCATGGCAGGACATACACTGTGCGAACAGCCACAAATAGCTGCAGCCGATGACAGCCAATCATCGCATTGTACAGGCTCTGAGGCTACAGCAATCTATACAGGGCTGTCAATCCCAGCCACAGGAATCAGATTCTTGCTGCCGAGATTTGAAGCATGGCTAAATGCCTGTGCGAATGTAGCTTTAAGACTGGAGACATCAACATAGGAACTAAATAAAACTGACAGGATTTTACATTCACATTTTACAACAATGAGTTGTCAATGCAGAAAAAAAATGGGTTCAAGGAATCACCAACATTTAACACTTTCATTTTTTCAAGCTTTAAAGTAGTTGTTAAGCCACTCTAACAATTATGCACCATCCACACTGTCTCCTTATGTAGTGTCCCCCTTTGGTGTGATTTCTGAAAAAGAAATGCTGTAAATACCTCATGTAAGAGCCGAGATCGCGATCATATGACCGGCCGAGTCTCTCATCCTCTCGTATGTCGGATGCAGTGGGCAGGGCCAAGTATTCCCCTCTGATGTCACTCGGGAGGGGAGGAGGAGAAGAGACCTGGCCCATGATGTGATTGCAGATCTCGGCTCTTACATGAAGTATTCACTGCATTTATTTTTATAAAAAAATCACACACAGAGGCGGACACTACATAAGGAGACCGCGCTAATAGTGCATACAAAATAAAGTTATTTAAGCAGCAGGAGTGGAGGGGGCGGCACTGTCACGAGTAGACCGGGGGAGGAGGACACAGGAGACAGAGGAGAAACAGGACAGCAGGCTGCATATGACAGAGGCACTTACTGGGGATTCCGGTGTTAGGGGTCAGCAGCCATGTTACACGGTGGTCTGCATACAGAGGTGAGGTCAGAAACTGGCAGAATCATATAACATGCTTTAAGCAGGATCCATTTTTTTTTTTGGGCTAACAAACGCTTTAAAGAGTGTTGATGAATGCATTTAAAACTATGTCATTGCACCTACCTTGGATGGACCTTCCCTCATCTTCTTCATCTGGTCTTTGTACTTCACCAGTTCTGTGTCAAGTCGTGAGATTTTTTTGTCAATCGACTCTGCTCTGCTGTCAACCTTTGGGAAGAAGAAGCAGGGATGATTTTATTCACAATAGTTTACTGGCAATTTCTCATATCGGTGAAATTGTGAAGTTCTGAATCTGTAGTATCCTGGATAGTCTTCTCAGCGCCATGATAAATACACTGGACCTCAATGTTCAAAATATCTGAATAAAGAACAATCTTTGTTGGCCTACAGCAACCAATCACATTTGCCAACTTTCACATTCGAACATAGAATTTGATAAACTGCTATGAGGAAACACAAATAGTTCTCACAAATAGGTACTTTGTAGCCCCAGACCACACGCATGCTACTCTGAACCATGAGTAAAGTTAACCTGTGCTGCATTCACGTATATCCAAGTAATGTTATAAGCAAAAGGTGGAAAAATACCATTTTAATAATGCATGGGTTTCCTTTTAATCTTTTGTCTCAGGATGAAAGAGCATCACCTTAAGTAATTTGTAATGGACAACTTCTGCAAAGTCAGCAGCAGAGCCTGTCCACTGGGGCTGATATCTGAGTGCTCACTCACCGTGGTGGTGGAGAGGGGTCCACTAAACCCCAACCGCCCACCTAAAACATCACATACAAATCGGAGGGATTGTACACATGCTGCAGTCACGTACATTGCTGCATGGCAAATTTCATGCAGCTTGTCAAGTTAATAGACAACACCGCTTGTCAAATTCACCTATTCAAGTCAAAGAAGACCATATCTCAACCACAAGCCAAGTGTTCCTGCATGTTAGTTGCATTCAGAATTTCCGTTCAGCAAAGAAACAGGCATTCAAGGGGTGGCAGGAGCACCTTCCAAACAGCTGGAAGCCACCTTCTGAAAAGTGATCTACAGCGGATCACATTTCAGAGACTGCTCTAGCCTTACCTGCTGGAGGTAATATGGTTACAGCCATGACAGGTCCATACTTTAATGGCTCGATTTAGGCTCCTTTCATACCAGCGGTCCAATCAGGTCCAGCTGTCTGTTTATCTGCCAGACAAGATAGGACCCTCCATTCTCCTCTAAGGACAGTCAGATGTAGACGGACTTGTGTCTGTTTACACTTGGCTACCTCCAGGTCCCATTTGGGAAAAAAAAAAAAACACACAGAAGGGGATCCATTCCCCTTGGTCTGGGCGGATCAGAGGGCAGGTGGATGTAAACGGACAGCCGGTCCGTGTACATTCAATTTCCTATAGAGCACAGCAGGTTGTGTCTGTGTCCGCTCTGCATAAGAGGACACACCATGGACCTTTCAGCCAGCTGCTCTGCTCTGCTCAGCGGAAGGATCCCATGCTGAGCCAAACCCAGATCCAGCCCATGTAAAAGGGGCCTTATTAGGCTTCTGCAGAAAATACTAGGCTGTGTACTCTAGTATGCTAGGCTTTAGATGTTAAAATGGACAATTCTTTTGGTTTTCCATTACCAAATATATTGCATCTTATTAGGCACAACACATGTCTGCAATCTATATTGAATGAGGACAGCACAGTTTATTAATGTTTTATGCCAATGTAATACATACTGCTGTTGGGACGCCAAGAACATGATCTATTTAAAGCAGACCTCCTTCCATTTGATAATAACAACAATATTGTACTGCAAATATTTAAATACACACAATTCAAGATAATTGCTTGCAACCTCCTTTATGGTGTTGCCAAACACTAATGTGCCCCCCCCCCCCATATTTCCCACAAACATCCTTCTTGTGTGCTGACCCAAGAATGAAGTCATACCCAATCTCGTGCATGCATCATGTGGGATCTGGGGTGGCTCATTATTGAACAAGATCTTGTACAGCACATTTGCAAGGTTTGCCCATGTGCACCTTTGAGGCTGTCACCAGTGCTCAGGGAGACCAGGACATACAAAAATAAAATGTAAGTTTATTAAAAATTGTTTGATTGTATTTATGACTTTTACAATGTTTATGGATGGGCATGCAGCGCTACATGTGTCATGCATTTTTCTGTTTTTGGGGGGGGGGGGGGGGGAGAATCTACTTTAAAGTGGTTGTAAACCTCAGACAAATCATATCCATCTATAATAGAGTGTGTACTTTTCCTTATCCACAGCACTAAGTGTCACTTTTGTCTGTTGCTTCATTCCTCTGCTATCAACATGAATCATTTCTGAGTTTTCCTGACACCAAGAGAAAAGAGGTGACAGGGAAGGAACCTCAAGCAGATTAACAGCCTCAGCTCTGTTCCTGTGCAGGGGGGTGTGCCCCTTCCTCCAATCAGCTCTTCTTACTTATGTAACTTCATCTCTTCACCCCCTGCTTTTCAGAGCTGAGAGATCCTGTGTAAATTCTGCACTTTGAATGGATGTAGGGGAAAGACAGCTGTAGATAAACTGATGTAGGAGGATTTGTTTCATCTCTGTGTATCACCTGAGGCCAGTCACTTCATTGGGTATATGTAAGGCCTTGTTCACACCATGGTGCAGAGCCGTCAGTTTTTCTGCATGGGAACAAAAAAAACAATTGTTCTCTTGTTCTCTATGTGCCCTGTTCATCACCACACTGGTATCACGTGCAGATTTTTTTTGCGCAGGAATCTGAAACGTGTATGCACTTTTCTTCACGGAAAGAAAAACTGACACGACATCAACACTGAGGTAAACAGGGCACAAAACTGACACACATGAAAACTATAGTCAAGGTACAAAAACACTCACTGAAACACTGATATGAATCTGATGTAAACTCATGTCTCTGCAAGTAAAACCTGTGCAGTTTTCATGTACGTATGATGTGAATGAGCCCTAAGCGTTTACAGCTACTTTAAGATCTGCTAGTGGTAAATTCCTAACCTGATGCAGTGGTCCTCAAACACACCCAACCATCAGTTTGGTGACCTTGTTAGCCCATGAAGCTTGTTGAGCACATCGTTTATCGACAATCAGAAATCTCCTTATTCAGACTAAAATGGATGAAATGGTGCATGGGTCTGAGCAGGATTTTTGTCGCTCTGGGCTTCAGCAAAATGGCAGCCTCCAGCAAAATACTGGAGGCAGTTTACAGCACACACTAATTTTGATAGCGTAATTATGTGGGAAGTATGTTCCTTGCTAATGAACATTATTTCTTTATGAAGTGGTTATGGGTAAAGTTCCGCTTTAAGAAAGGGTCTGATTGGGTTGTAATCTTTTTCTTTCAGATAGTGTGAGAAATCAGCAGATCTGGCAGACTTTTATTGTCGTGTATGTGCTTGTTAGGATGAATTTCCTTTTTTTCCTGGTTGGCTTTTGGGGAGAATCTCTATTGTACAAAAAACAGCCCATTATTTATTTATTTATTTTTTTGAGAGCAAGAAAATGTGTCCTGATTGAGTGAGAAATTTCACCAATAAAGACAGCCAGCAAAAAATAAATTAAAAACAGCAGAGGTACTAACCTTTTGGTAGTCTAGGGCAGTGATGGTGAAACTTGGCACCCCAGATTTTTTGAAACTACATTTCCCATGATACTCATCTATTCTGCAGAGTGCATGAGCATCATGGAAAATGTAGTTCCAAAACATCTGGGGTGCCAAGGTTTGCCCCCACTGGTCTAGGTCAAAAAAAAAAAAAAGTGATCTCCACTTTCTTCTGGGTCCCATGCAGAAGTCAGCCGCTCAGCACGGATGCCAATCAGATAATGATTGTATTTTCTAATGAATGCAAAGTGTTTTCTGATTGGGCGAGGTGGAGAGGCAGGGTGGCAACATGCCAAGAGGCAGGGCAGCCACTCTGCGCAGGAACCAGAATCAAGTGATCAATGCAGTGTGTCCTTCAGTGATTTCCAGCTTCCAGGGGCATTGGCCATGTATGGTAATTGTATTGTTATATTGATCCATGCTAGACCAGTGTAACTATGTAAGAATATACCATTTCTGGAATTAACCTTTAAGTTATTAGAATTTCTGAATTCACTCCAGAAATAGCAGTCAGATTTTGGTATACAGATCCATCCGGCTTGTATCAATGTTCAGGCTAATGAACTGCTGTAATGGTTATACTAATCAAGCCATCAGGGGCTAAAGCTGGCCATACATCAGACAATCTGATGGTTGATCTAAAAGAGATTGTACAAACTACTAAATAGTGCAAGGGCTTGCTTGATTGAATACAGATTTCTATAGATTGGGTCTTCGTATAACAATCTGGTAAATCCAAAGTGGATTCTATAGGCATTGTACAGTCTGACTAACGTGTATGCTGTCCCTAAAGTTGGGTTCACATTTGCGCGCTGCGGGAACTTGCGCAAAAAGCACACGCTTTCCCCATAATGCACAAAGATGTGCATCCCTTTTGCGGACACACAGCGGTGCTATGGATTCTTAATGGCACCTCCACACTTCTAGCAATGCACATGCATTTACGCAAAAGAAGAACAATAGGTAACAAAGTACCAAGCATTTTGGTGTGGCGTTTTGGTGTATGCATTCTACAGCTACATGATTAATCGTAATAAAATTTACGCATTACCGCGATTTTCAGTGCAGTTAATGGAGTCTGACTTGCAGGGTGCCCCAGCGCGACTTGACTGTAAGTAGAAGTCAATGCAAGTCGTCTGAAGTCTCCCCAGGAACCTTTTGCGCAGCAAGAGATACAACGTTTCTAGTTATCAAAGGAATGAACTCCCACGTACAGAAGAGTTTAGTTTAACCATTTAAAGACTAAATCTTTTCTGACATTTGTTGCTTACAAGTAAAAATCCAGTATTCTCTGCTAGAAAATTACTTAGAACCCCCAAATATTTTTTATATATATATATATATATATATATATATATATATATATATTTTAGCAGAGACCCTAGAGAATAAAATGGTGGTTATTGCAATATTTTATGTCACATGGTGTTTGCGCAGTGGTCTTTCAAACACATTTTTTCGGGGAAAAATTACACTTTCAAAAAAGAAAAAAAACTAAGCAGTGCTGTTAGCCCAATTTTTTTGTATATGTAAGATGTTACATCGCGAGAATCGTGATCTTTATTCTAAGCAAAAAAAATCATGATTCTCATTTTGGCCAGAATCGTGCAGCTCTTAATGCATTCTTTATTTAGAAAAGAGTGTTACAAAAGATATAAATGTCAGAACAATCATCAAAAAATATAGTTGTCAGGCATATGCAAACACCACACAAAGATTATTACAAAGAACACCTTGTGTACAACACAGGTGATACAGTATATCAGAAGTGATGGCACTCTCTCTAGGTCTGCGGTGCAATTTTTGAAAAGGGCCATGCACTTTAGTGCATTTTTTTGTGGGTAGGGCAGTCCACTAAAATTAAAGCGCTGCATAGGTGTGAACAGAGCCTAAAAGGAGACTGTACAGAGAATGTAGTCATTACAGAGCAATTCCAGCACTTTGTTAAATCCAGCCACTAATTTAGACAAAAGGAGTCCTACTTTGTACCTTTAAGGCCCTTTCACAAGTACAGACCGTTCAGGTCCGCCTGTCAGTTTTTCAGGCGGACCTGAACGGGCGCTCCATTCTCCTCTATGGAGCGACGGATGTCAGTGGTGACATGTCCGCTAACATCTGATCCGCTAAATACAGACGGAGGGAAACCCTATTTTCTATCAGTCTGGCAGATCGGATGAAAAACGGACAGACAGATCCGTTTCATCCGATCCCCCATAGAGGAGAGCGGAGCTCTGACAGGTCCATCTCCGCACGGAGTGCAGAAACTGACCTGTCATCCGCCAGCTCAGCGGGGATCAACGGATGGATCCCTGCTGAGCAGCGGAGTCTGTCAAAATGGGCTCCATACGCGTGAAAGGACCCTTAGGACTCAATGTTTCATAGTGCAGTTCTGCATGTGTGTTTACTTGTGTAATGGATTTGTACTGGGTTTTTCTTTTTAGAATGTTTTTTTTTTTTTTTTTAAAGCTCCATTCACACCTGGGCATTTTTGGACCACGATTGCAATGTGCACTATATTTGCAAAATGCAAGTTCATTCATTTTCAATGGCACCTAATACGCAGTGCAATTTTGCATGATTTATCACGCAGCAATTGTATTGTGTGAAGCTTGTCAACCAAAAAGAAGCAGGAGCTTCTTTTGGGCGACAAGTGTCACACGATGAAATTTGCCACCACAATCGCAGCAAAGCTTCACTGCATTTAGGGTGCCAGTGAAAATAATGAACCTGCGTTCTGCGATTGTAGTGTTTTGAGATCGCCGGCAGAATCGCAGCGATTCTGCCACAATCCCAAAACGCCCAGGTGTGAAAGGAGCCTTACTAAGTTGCATTCATGTGTATCTGTGGTGCATTCATGTGTGACAAAGTTCCACTGGGGAGACTTGACTTCCGGTACCGTAGCCAAAACAGGAAGTCCCTCCAAAGTGAAGAAAACCCTGCTAGTCAGCAGTAGGGATGAGCCAGGCATGTTTTGATCTTAGTCTGAGCGAAGAAATGTCATGAGCACGCCAACGATTCCTCAAAAGGGTCCAAAGCTTAAATTTCAAAGTCACATGGTACACATACAGCAAAGTTTTATTTTACACAGGGCCCCTTAGTCAGGCAAGTGACAAGTCTGACAAAGGGGCCCTGTGTAAAACGAAACTTTGCTGTATGTGTACCATGTGACTTTGAAATTAAAGCTATGGACCCCTTTGAGGAATCCTTGGCGTGCTCATGACATTTCTTCACTCAGATTGTCTACCGTTTCCAGCCTGTGGTCATTACAGCACTCAGCATTACTGAGCTGACATTTTCAGACATATGTGTGGGGGAATAGTGCGTTTGGACTTGATCTTAATCTGCACACTACAGATCATAAAACAACATCTGAAATCTTTATCTAAGAATGATCACATCACAGAAGATAGAATACAAAGTTTCAAAGCCATGCAGGACCACTTCATCAGTTATGTGATTCGTGGTGTGCTAGTGATTATGTGCATTTGATCTGTGATGTCCCAATTTCCAGCTGGTTGTTGCTCCGCAAGTCCCTTTCACACTGGCTTATCCGTTTGTGGAGTCCGCTTTGCTCAGCAGGGATCGATCCGCTGATCCCCGCAGAGCAGGCGGATGACAGATCTGTCTCCACTCACTGTGCGGAGACAGATCTCTCAGAGCCCTGCTCTCCGCTATGGAGATCGGATGAAAACGGATCCGCCTGTCCGTTTTCATCCAATCCGATTCTTCAAACTAATGGAAACTGGGGTTTCCATCCATCTGGATTCTACGGACAGAATCGGATCAGATATCGTCGGATGTCAGCGGACATGGCACCGCTGACATCCTTCGCTTAAGGATGGCCTCAGGCGTGTTTGCAAGTGCACGTGCCAGAGCCCGCCGGAAAGTGAACCCTGCGCTAATCACAGGCAGAGAGACATTTCCCCGCTCCCGTCCCCCTGCCATTATTTGTCCACCCACCCCCCCCCCCTCCTGTTACGGTTGCTTATGACCGTTTATATTATTGTGCTGCATGTTTACCCGTACTTCTACACATTACCCAATTTTGGGCACCCCCATACTATATAACTGGCATGGGCATTTACACTGTGTTATATTTTGGTTTAGTTTGTCCAGATGTGCATGAGGTCTGCTTTGTTTTTAACTTGGTGCTTGACAACGTTGTCTAAGGTGATGGTGTCACTGACTTTAACTGCCTAGATTACTCCTGTGTGTATTTTAGACTAATTATTAATAAATTTAGCAATTTTTGTTACATTTGTGTCCTAATTTATTTCCAGTGGCTTCACCGATGGCGCTTCTTTAGACAGTCTCCTTGCTGCCTTCCTTTTTGCAAATGCTTCCCTGCCTGTGAATAGCGCAGTGCAGGGTTCACTTCCTGGCGGGCTCGGGCACGTGCGAACACATCCTTACCGTCGCTCCATAGGACTGCATGGTGCGTTCATTCATGTCCGTCTGAAAAACTGATCGAAATGCCCGTGTGAAAGGGGCCTAAGCGTTTATCTAGAAAAGTGTGCGATGGGAATATTGACATTACACTGATCTTGGTCTGAAGCTGCCTGAGCTATCCCACCAGGAGGCTGCGTCCCACCAATCGGAAGTGCTCAAGGTATTGCCTGTATATTATGATTGGAGGGACAGCTTCCTGCTCAGGCAGCTTCAGACTAGGAACTCATCCCTGATCACCAGAATTAGCGCCTCCATTGGAAGATTCCCCCTCTATTCCTGTTCTGGTGACAACCCAAACTAATCCCTCTCCGCTCCATCCAAACCCAAAAAAAACCCTTTCGTTCTACTTTAATAGGTGTCTTTGTGTGAGCAGAGTTGGTGTGAGTGTATGAGAGGCCACAGAGGTGGAGTAGGTGACTAATATGTCACCTGAGAGCAGCAGTCATGGTCACAAGACCAGCAGGAAGCAGTAGTGAGCCCAGGGCTCCTTCTAGGCCGTCACTAGAACAGCCCGGCCAGGAAGTGTACACACAGACCACACTAGTGATTGGAGGGGGTATGAGCTAGACGAGCGGTCTCCATAGGAAGTGACAGCTCTACATCCCAGATGACAGCCCGTGCCCCCCTAGTGTCAGCTGACAGCCATTGTGGCCGAGCTCCCCATTGTGTCTGCACTGCTACTCACTCACATTTCCGATGCAGTCCGTCAGGTTGGGCGGAGGCCCTTTTGGCTTTCCCTTCCCGAAGATTCTATTCATGGTATCTGGAGAACACAGCGGACAACTACAGAGCCTTCCGACCACTCCAACCAATATCACCGAGCACGGAAGCAGCACCGAAACTGAGCCACTAGTGCCCGCCCCCTGACGTCAGCCGACCCCTACCTAGTAGGAGGCTTCCAATACAAACAGGCGGCACCGCCTACCGGAGACCAATGTGAGGAACACTAGGGGGAATGTGTATACTTTATACCTGACTGCAGTACAGGCGCCATCTTATCGGAGCCAAATAAGGGAAGCCACGCATCAAGTATTCTGTCAAATTAGCCAACTCGTCAAAAACTCCAACAAGTCACTTCTGGTTTCTAGTGGTTGTCAAGTCATGACAACCACTTTAAACTTCAGGTAAGCTTACAATAAGGCTTACCTGTAGGTCCAGGAAATATCTCCTAAACCTGTACGCTTTAGGAGAGATATCCCCTATATCTGCATGTCAGTGTTGCCAACCTCCCGCAGCATTTTTTACTGGCAAAACATGGGAAATTTACTGGCATAGCACATTTTTTACTGGCACCTCGAAAAATAACAGAACTCCTATGAAAAACTAAGACAATTGATATTTAAACACAACATGGAGACACTGACAATACTCATATCAAGTAATTTGCCTGGTTTACACTTAAAAAATCAGCACAGCATGACAAATTATCAGACCCTGATATTTATAGACAGTTGTAAAAATCACTGATTTTTACAAACTGTCAGTAAATTTACTGGCGGTTGGCAACCCTGCTGCATGTGCCGACGTCATCAGCACATGCACACTGAAGAATCGGCACCCGGTAGGGTTGCCACATCATCCCTTTAATCCAGGACACATATGAATTACACAGGTTCTGAGGCTGATTTAATTTAGA
This sequence comes from Glandirana rugosa, assembly GCA_018402905.1. NCBI lineage: Eukaryota > Metazoa > Chordata > Amphibia > Anura > Ranidae > Glandirana > Glandirana rugosa. The sequence continues at coordinate 1,006,390 of BLSH010215661.1, read as the reverse complement.
TAAGGCACCAAGTGAGTTTAATTACCACCTTAATCAGCCTCAGAATCTGTGTAATTAATGTGTGTCCTGGATTAAAGGTAGAGTTGCCACATCATCCCTTTAAACCCGAACACGTATGAATTACACAGGTTCTGTGGCTGATTATGGTGGTAATTAACCACTTAAGGACCGGAAGGATTTCCAGCTTTAGGACCGGAGCCCTTTTTGCGATTCGGCGCTGCGTCGCTTTAACTGACAATTGCGCGGTCGTGCGACGTTGTACCCAAACGAAATTTGCGTCCTTTTTTTCCCACAAATAGAGCTTTCTTTTGGTGGTATTTGATCACCGCTGCGTCATTTCTGATCGCCGCTATAAACAAAAGAAGAGCGACAATTTTGCAAAAAAACCCAAATTTCTTACTTTTTGCTAACATACAAATCCAAAAAAAAAATATAAAAAAACATTTTTTTTCACAGTTTTTGGCCAATTTATATTCTTCATCATATTTGCGATAAAAAAAATCGCAATCGGCGTTTATTGATTGGTTTGCGCAAAAGTGGCCGCGTTTACGGATGATGAGAATTCATTTTTGGGGTTTTTATTTTTTTTTTATTTTTTACTAGTAATGGCGGCGATCTGCGATTTTTAGCGGTACTGCGATATTGGGGCGGACATGTCGGAACGTTTTGACACTTTTTTGGGACCATTGGCATTTATACAGCGATCAGTGCTATAAAAATGCACTAATTACTGTGTAAATGCCATTGGCAGTGAAGGGGTTAACCTGCAGGGGGCGCGCTAAGGGTTAACTATGTTCCCTGGGCGTGTTCTAACTGTAGGGGGGCTTGCCTAGCTGGGGAAGGGAAGTGGTCACAGCCTTCATGTACGGGAAGGCTGTGATCACAGCCCTTCCCCCTCACACAGAGCGGAGGTCCGTGTTTACTTACACGGACCTCCGCTCATTCGCTCCGGGGGGGGCATCGCGGGTGGCCGGCGGCAATCGAAGCCGCCGCACCCGCTCCCTGGCCCCCCCCGTACACAGTGAGCGCGCGCGCGCGCCTCCGGCGGCACGCGCGCGCTCACAATGGCTCTGTATCGCGCCTGCCGTCGTATGACGGCGATTTGCGTTACAGAGCCATTCTATCGCCGTCAATTGCCGACCAGCGGTCGGCAAGCGGTTAAACTCACTTGGTGCCTTATCTAAATTAAATCAGCCTCAGAACCTGTGCAATTTATATGTGCTCGGGTTTAAAGGGATGAGGTGGCAACCCTAATTAAAGATATGATGTGGCAACCCTAGCACCTGGTGTGGCCCTAGGGTTGCCACATCATCCCTTTAATGCAGGACACATATCAATTACACAGGTTCTGTGGCTGTTTAAGGTGGTAATTAAATTCACTTGGTGCCTTACCTGCATTAAATTAGCCTCAGAACCTGTGTAGTTCATATGTGTCCTGGATTAAAGGGATGATGTGGCAACCCTATGTGGCCCAGGGTGCCGTTTCTTCTGTATTCGTGCCGTAAATGATGGCTCCCATGCAAGGGAGTGACGTCAGCGTGGCTCCGCCAATCACATCGCTGGAGCCCGCACTGTAGGGTTGCCACATCATCCCTTTAATCCAGGACACATATTAATTACACAGGTTCTGTGGCTGATTAAGGTGGTAATTAAACTCCCTTGGTGCCTTGTCTGCATTAAATCAGTCTCAAAACCTGTGTAGTTCATATGTGTCCTGGATTACAGGGATGATGTGGCAACCCTACCACAATGTGATTGGACAGGGCCGCAGACCTGGAAGAACAATGTCGCCCGTCACAGCGGTGTGCCGCGACCGCTGCAACAGCTTAGTTCCAAGGTAAGTGTTTCATAATGAGCTAGTATGCGCTGCATACTAGCTCATTATGCCTTTGCTTTGCAGGGTTTTTTTTTATGGGGGGGTGGGAGTCGGACTTTACAATCACTTTAAACCATTAGTAATTGGAGATTTTGAGGAAATGATGATTGGACGCAACACCGATGTTCCGTCAGATCTTGTAGCAGAAGTGATGTTCCATCACCGCCATCTTACTACACCCCGCACTCGTCCGCAGTAACGATACAGTGAGAAGGCGGCAAGCGGACATCTTGTTACGCCCACTGCAGTTTTGCATTTCACACTTATTTTTTACAGTAAATGGAGCTTATATACTGAAATACAGTATTTAGACACTGTTTTGATGTTGAATTTTAAAAACAGCGGCAAGCCTGCTGATCTGACAGGTTTGCAAAACAGACAGAACACCGCTGTTGCTTTTACAATTTAACATCAAAGCAGTGTCATGTATTTCTAAATACTGTATTTCAGTATAAGGCTTAAAGGGGAGTTCCACCCAAAAGTGGAACTTCCGCTTTAAGACCTCATCCCCAGCTCCTGATACTGAAACTGCGCTTTTGGGGAGGAGGGGGGCTGCGGATACCCGATTTATACGGGCACTTCTGTTGCGGTCGTCTTAGGCGATCAGAAGTGGAAGGTCTCCTTCCGCCTCCCTCCCGAAGTCTTCTGGGACACAGGACAGGTCCTAGAAGACTTCGGGACCAATCAAAAAGCGCAGCGCCGCTCGCACATGCACAGTGCGCGCCCGGCCATGAAGCCGCTTCCTGTCACGGTCAGGTGCCCACAGTAGGAATGACGGTTCCACGGAGGGAAGGGGGAGAGATCAGAGGCTTGTGCCAGCCGCATCGCTGGACCGGGAGACAGGTAAGTGGCTGTTTATTAAAAGTCAGCAGCTACACTTTTTGTAGCTGCTGACTTTTAGGCTCCATTTACACGGGACGCTATATCAACCTCCCCTGAACGTCTTTTTTTGCCAGCTAGAATCGGCCATTATGCCGCGTTTTCATGCCCCGTTTTGCCGTGTTTGCGTCTAGGAGCGTTTTTTTTTTTTTAATTATTATTTTTTTTGTTTTTAGAATGGAAACGCCTGTAAACGAAACAGTTCTAGACCGCATTTAGGCGCATTTAGCAGTGTTTACAAGCTGTTTGGCATTTAAAATACCTCTGAACTGGCGTCTGAACCCATTTTTTGGCGTTCCAAAAAAAGCCTTTAAACTCAACTGCCTGGAAAGGACCTTAAACGACCCTGTGTAAATGTACTGATAAGATAACATAGAGGAAAGTTCAGGGGCAGCTGAAAAAAAACGCCCAAATGCCTCAAAACATCAGTTTACCAGCAGCAGTGTAAATGAGGCCTTAGGCAGCTACAAACGTGTTTAGGCGCGTTTACAAGCTGTTACAGACATTTGGCGTTTCAAATGCCTCTGAACTTCCTTCTGAATGCAATATTTTTGCTTTCCAAAAAAAGCCTCTAAACTCAACTGCCTAGAAAGGACTATAAATGACCCTGTGTACATGTACTGATAAGATAACATAGAGCTCAGGGACAGCTGAAAAAAACGACCAACTGCTCCCATACATCCGTTTACCAGCAGCAGTGTACATGAGGCATAATAAGCTCTGTTTACTGTAAAAAAATAAGTGTGAAATGCAAAACTCCGGTGGGTGTAAAAAGATGGACATTTGAAAAAAAGTTTGGGTTCGGGTTCTGGGTTCGGGTATTTGATCACGCATGTTGAATAGCTGCAGGGATGCCAATCAACAAGCGTTTCACTGGTTTGCCCTTAAAAGCCATCACAGCCATGCCTACTAATGGCATGGCTGTGATTGGCCAGTGCATCATGTGACCCAGCCTCTTTATAAGCTGGAGTCACTTAGTGCTGCATGTCACATGCTCTCTGGGTAGTGTAGGGAGAGGATGCTGCCGGTGCTGTGAGGGACAGATTGCAGATATAATAACATCTCATCCTGCATTACAGAACGATCTGATTGTGGACTAGGTAGAGATTACTACTACTACTGCTTTTAGGGACAGATTGCAGATCTAATAACATCTCATCCTGCATTACAGAATGATCTGACTGGACTATGTAGAATCTACTGCTTAGAGGGACAGATTATTGTTCTAAAATCATCTTCTAGTTCTATAGGGTCAGGTTCCTGCTGTTGCTGTAAGGGACAGATTATTGTTCTAAAATCATCGCCTACTCCTATATGGTCAGGTTCCTGCTGTTGCTGTAAGGGACAGATTATTGTTCTAAAATCATTTTACTTCCTTTTGCAGCCCTCTAGCACTTTCCAGGACTTTTTACAGTCATTTTTGTGCCGAAAAGTTTGGGTCCCCATTGACTTCAATGGGGTTCGGGGTAAAGTTCGGGTCAAGTTCGGTACCAAAACCCAGACTTTTTCCCGAAGTTCGGCCAAACCCACCGAATCCGAACATCCAGGTGTTCGCTCAACTCTACTCACTTTATGATTACTGTAGAGAAGTGCGGGGTGTAGCAAGATGGCGGCAACGGAACGTCACTTCTGTTACAAGATTTGACCTAATCTGACAGAAGTACCCATTACAAAATGCAACAAAAGTGACGTTGCAAACAAAATTGCTGTTTGCACATACACTATGCGTTTCAATAGTTTTCCTAATCTGACAAAACATGAAGGAGGCAGTGGACACCTTGTTACACCCAGGCAAATCTTGAATTTCACACTTATTTTAGCAATAAACTCACTTTATAGGAAACCTATTGGATCACATAGGGGCCATGTTGGAACACGGAGCATGCACAGTAAGCATTTTTTGCTCAGAACGTCACTTCTGTTACATTTTCTGATGGGTAGCGGTATTCTGACAGGACAGAAGCACACACTCTGTGTTCTGTCAAAATTGGTGCGCATGCATAGATGCACATGAGTTGCACTGCTACCAGGTTTCCTAATCTGACAGAACAATTGCAGTCAGAGGAAGTGGCAGCGGACATCTTGGTACACCCAGTTACGTCTTGAATTTCACAGTAATTTTAGCAATAAAGTGAGCGTGTATAAATAAATAGAGTCTGTTGACATCTGTGATGCTGTTTTCATGTTAAATTTTGAAAGAGGCTGGACACCAGCAGTAGGAAGGTGGCAGAGGCCATCTTGGTACACCCCGCACTGCTCAGCGCTAAACCTTTTAGCCTTTCAAAATCAAACATCCAAACAGCATCACAGATGTCAATAGACTATATTGATTCATTCATTGCTAAAATAACTGTGAAATTCAAGACGTAGCCAGTAGGGTGGCCACATTTCCAACCTGCCATTCAGGGACACCCCCCTTCCCAAAAAAAGATGAGGGGGGGAATGTAGTCACGGGGTTGATGGGGAATTCGGCGCCGGGTGTTTTTTTGGGCAAATGGTTGGTGTTAGCAATTAAATCATCCCAACACCATGCTTGATATGGTGCCAGGATGATCAAATCACATTATTTGTATTACTACATTGTAATATACAGGGTGGGCCATTTATATGGATACACCTTAATAAAATGGGACTGGTTGGTGATATTAACTTCCTGTTTGTGGCACATTAGTATATGTGAGGGGGGAAACTTTTCAAGATGGGTGGAGACCATGGTGGCCATTTTGAAGTCGGCCATTTTGAATCCAACTTTTGTTTTTTCAATAGGAAGAGGGTCATGTGACACATTAAACTTATTGGGAATTTCACAAGAAAAACAATGGTGTGCTTGGTTTTAACGTAACTTAACTATTCTTTCATGAGTTATTTACAAGTTTCTGACCACTTATAAAATATGTTCAATGTGCTGCCCATTGTGTTGGATTGTCAATGCAACCCTCTTCTCCCACTCTTCACACACTGATAGCAACACCGCAGGAGAAATGCTAGCACAGGCTTACAGTATCTGTAGTTTCAGGTGCTGCACATCTCGTATCTTTACAGCATAGACAATTGCCTTCAGATGACCCCAAAGATAAAAGTCTAAGGGGGTCAGATCGGGAGACCTTGGGGGCCGTTCAACTGGCCCACGATGACCAATCCACTTTCCAGGAAACTGTTCATCTAGGAATGCTCGGACCTGACACCGATAATGTGGTGGTGCACAAAAAAAAACACATCCAATAAAAAAAAGTAAAAAAAATCAAATTTCTTCATCAATTTAGACCAATATGTATTCTGCTACATATTCTGAATAAAAAAAACCCCAATAAGTGTATTTTGATTGGTTTACACAAAAGTTATAACATCTACAAACTATGGTAGCGATCAGCAACTTATAGCAGGACTGCGATATTGTGGTGGACAAATCCGACACCTAACTGACACTTTTGACGCTTTTTTGGGGACCAATGCCATTATTACAGTGATCAATGCAAAATATATGCCCTGTCACTGTACTATTGACACTGGCTGGGAAGGGGTTAACATCAGGGACAATCAAAGGGTTAACTGTGTGCCTAGCTAATGTTTCAGTGTAGTGGGGGAGGTGCTTTTACTAGTGGAAGGCATGGATCAGTGTTCCTGCTTTACAGGAACACAGGATCCATGCCTTCTGTACATACAGAATGGAAATCTGCCTTGTTTACATAGACAGACTGCCATTCTGACAGTGTACCGAACGATCAGTGGGTGCAGGTGGACATCGGGTCAGCAGGATTTTACACAGCAGGAGTGAGTCGCTGGCAGCAGCACACGTGACCAAAACACGGAAGTGCAGAATCACGTATATATACGTGATTCTGTGCAGCACGGCCACCATGTAGCAGTAAATGTGCTATGGGGCAGTCGGCAAGTGGTCAAAGGGGAGTTCCACCCACATTTTTTCACTCCTCACCATGCAGCACTAATGTGCATCCTTGAATGAATGAATTGGCAATTTATTTATTTTTTTTCTGTTCACTTACCTGATTTATGCCTATATCTAATTTCACTTGCTCCTTTAGGGGCCGTACGTCATTTCAGGTTTTGCATTGGCTCCTGGAAGATCTTGGTCAGCTTGGCATGGCACTGCTCCCGTTACATTTAACATTGGCGTCTATGCAAAATCTTGGTCAGCTTGGCATGGCACTGCTCTCATAACATTTAACATTGGCGTTTATGAAAAATCTTGGTCAGCTTGGTATGACACTGCTCCCATAACATTTAACATTAGCGTCTATGGAAAATCTTGGTCAGCTTGGCATGGCTGTGCCATGTCAAGCTGACCAAGATTGCATCGCACTGCTCATGGGTGAGATCAGCAGGTGCATGCTGGGTATCCAGCATGCATGGAATTCAGAAAGAAGGACACTGCAGCTTCAGATGGCCACACTGAAGATGGCCAGTTGGCCACGTTGTGCAGGAACTTCACAAAGTAACAAAACAATGCTGCACAAATAGAAAACTGGGCATAGTTTACAGCATACCTTTGTTACAATTCACAAGGCATGCATGTTCTAGGGGTATTTTTATCTTAAAAGACAAAAAATAATGTTCTTCAGCAAGTAACATACATTCCACATTAAAGCGGAGGTCTGCTGCCTGCCACCACCCCTTTAAAAATTAAAAGTCAGCAGCTACACATACAGTAGCTGCTGACTTTTAACTTTAGGACACTCGTTCTGCAGTCCAGCAATGTCGGCACCGCCCACCAATCATCGGATCGGTGGACGAGTGCAGCCGCCGCCATTGAGACTAAGGGAACCCAGACATGTAGCCGATCGGCTTCACGGTCGGGTCTCTACTGCGCATGCACGAACCGCTGCTGCGCTCTCTCATTGGCGGTGGCGTAGGAGGAGGAGGGAGCCCAGCTGCTGACGGCCACGGCCGTCGGCCCGAGCTCCCGGATGTTTGGAAAAGGACCCCTGTCTTAAGACAGGTGTCCTCTTCCCCCTCCCCCCGAAAGGTGCCAAATGTGACACCCGAGGGGGGGAGGAATCCAACCAGCGGAAGTTCTACTGTTGGGTGGAACTCCGCTTTAATAATTATGCTACCAAAATGAGTGGAAATTGCCTTCAGCATTGTTCCTGTTTCTTCTTGCTGGAGGCTTGCATTTTGTTGAAGCCCAGAGCCCCTGAACAGCAGTACATCATAAAGCAGAATTAAACCCATCAGTTTAACAGTTTCAAAAAAACAGTTACATTCCTGGAATGCCAGGATTGCTAACTGTCACATTTACTTGTGTCCTCAACCAAACTGTCAAACCATCAAATGGCTGGTGTCATAAATGATCACGTGTGCAGCACCGTGGCAGTTGCAGATCAAAAGAGAAGCAGTTTCCATGTAAAGGATAGGGGGTTGAATTCCGCTTTAACCACTTCAGCCCCGGAAGGATTTCACACTTTAGGACCAGAGCACTTTTTGCGATTCGGCACTGCATCGCTTTAACTGACAATTGTGCGGTCTTGCGACGTTGTACCCAAATAAAATTTGTGTCCTTTTTTTCCCACAAATAAAGCTTTCTTTTGGTGGTATTTGATCACCTCTGCGTCATTTCTAATCGCCGCTATAAACAAAAGAAGAGCGACAATTTTGCAAAAAAAACCCAAATTTATTACTTTTTTGCTAAAATACAAATCCAAAAAAATATATATAAAAAAATATCTTTTTCCATCGGTTTTGGCCGATTTATATTCTTCCTCATATTTTTGGTAAAAAAAATCACAATCGGCGTCTATTGATTGGTTTCGCAAAAGTTGCCGCGTTTACGGACGATGAGAATTCATTTCTGGGGTTTTTTTTATATTTTACTAGTAATGGCGGCGACCTGCGATTTTTAGCGGTACTGCGATATTGGGGCAGACATGTTGGACCATTTTGACACTTTTTTGGGACCATTGGCATTTATACAGCGATCAGTTCTATAAAAATGCACTGATTACTGTGTAAATGCCATTGGCAGTGAAGGGGTTAACCTGCAGGGGGCGCTCTAAGGGTTAACTGTGTTCCCTGCCCTGGCTGGGGAAAGGGGATGATCACGGCTTCCATATACAGGAAGCCTGTGATCATTGCCCTTCCCCCTCTAACAGAAAGGAGATCCGTGTTTACATACACGGACCTCCGTTCTTTCACTGCGGGGGGGCCATCGCTGGTATCCGGCGGCGATCGAGTCCGCCCTACCCGCTCCCTGCGGGTTAAGGCTGGTTAGGGCTGTCAGCAGATCGGCCTCTACAAATTCAGCAGTGCCTAAAAATGCCTAAAAATATAGAGCAACTGAGCATGTGCAGTGTAGGGTAACTTGGATTTTAACCACTCCAGGTCCGCGCTATTGCCGAAGTACGGCTCCAGCTCGGACCTGAAATGCCCGGAGGACGTACTGCGCACGCTCCAGGCACGCCCCCTGGCGGCAGCGGCGGCGCGCGCGCGCCGCACGCTGCGCGAGCGTGCCCATGGGTCGGGCGGACTCGATGTCCCCCCGAGACCCGCCGATCTCTTTTAGGAGCCTCAGAACGGGGAACCGCCGTTGTAAACACGGCGGTTCCCCGTTCTGTGACAGGGGACATGACAGATCTACTGATCCCTGTCACTGGGATCAGTTAGATCTGTTATGTCCCGGCCAGCCCTGCCCCCCCACAGTTAGAACACACCCAGGGAACATATTTAACCCCTTCACTGCCCCCTGCAGGTTAACCCCTTCACTGCCAATGACATTTATACAGTAATCAGTGGACATTTAAATTTCTGATCGCTGAATAAATGTCATTGGTCCCAAAAATGTGTAAAAAATGTCCGCCCCAATATCGCAGTCCCGATAAAAATCGCAGATCACCGCCATTACTAGTAAAAAAAAAAAAAAAATAATAAAAACGCCATAAATCAATTCCCAGTTTGTAGACGCGATAACTTTTGCGCAAACCAATCAATATACGCCGATTGCGATTTTTTTTTTTTAACAAAAATATGTAGAAGAATATATGTCGGCCAAAACCGATGAATAATTTTTTTAATGGATTTGTACTTTAGCAAAAAGTAAAAAATATTGTTCTTTTTTGCAAAATTGTCGCTCATTTTTTGTTTATAGCGGCGATCAGAAATGACGCAGAGGGGATCAAATACCACCAAAAGAAAGCTCTATTTGTGGGAAAAAAAGGACACAAATTTTATTTGGGTACAACGTCGCACGACCGCGCAATTGTCATTCAAAATGCGACAGCGCTGAAAGCCAAAAATTGGTCTGGGCAGGAGGGGGGTTTAAGTGCCCGGTAAGGAAGGGGTTAAACAGTATAGACACTATTTTTTAATGATTTACGTAGCCATACCTACAAAAGGGGCCAGCCTGAAGTGATCTAGCAGAACATAAAGTGATTGTAAAGTCTCATGGTTTTTCACCTTAATGCATTCTATGCATTATTATGAAAAACCTTTTCTAAATAGTGACCCACCAGAGCCCCCCTTTTACTTACCTGAGCCCGTTCGTTCCAGCGGCGGCTACGAGCAATCCACTCCCTCCGGTTTCTCGGGTCCTCATTGGCTGGATTGATAGCAGGGGAGCCATTGGCTCCCACTGCTGTCAATCCAGTCCAGTGATGTGGGGGCCGGGGGCCGAGCATGCGGGAGCGTGCCCGCACGTGTGACCCCAGGGAAGCTTTCCCTGACAGGTCACTCGATGCGGAGGAGGTCCCAGGAGCACCGCTGGAGGACCCCAGAAGAGGAGGTTCGGGGCCACTCTGTGAAAAACCATTGCACAGAGGAGGTAAGTATGACATGTTTGTTATTTTAAAGAAAAAAATGAAGCCTTACAATCACTTTAATTTTAAGGTTTCTATTCAGAGCTGCACCAGATTTTGCACTCTCCAGTTTTAGTAAATCAATCCCAGTGTGCTGGCAAATTGACATATCTCCCAACTTTAAGAGATAGAAAAGAAGGAGTTTCTTTAGTACGAGTGTGTAAGCAAAGGAAACACCCCCAGGTTACATGACAGATGTAAGCCACATAAAAAACTGAAAATTGTATCAAATACAATCCATGGCAGCATATATGTGGTAGAAGCCCTGCCTACTTCTGCCCACTGTACCAGTACAGAGGTGTAAAGAATTGATGCCCACACAACAGCCCATTGCCTGTACTTCGCTAGGAACAAGATGGGTGGGTTTACTATGCTGCCATGGACTGGCACCAGGAAAAGTAAAGTACAGTATGTGCTACAATTTTCCTTTTTTGATGTGAATACCTAGCTACCAAGGTGGGAAGCTTAAAGTGGAACTTTTCCCATAACAACTTGATAAAAAAAAATAATGTTCTTTAGTAAAGAACATACACTTCACATTAATAATTATGCTACCAAAATTAGTGCTGTAAATTGCCTCCAGCATTATTCCTGTTTCTTCTTGCTGGAGGCTGCCAATTTGCTGAAGCCCAGAACCCCTGAGTAGGAATAAATCTTTAGGCTGTCAGCAGATCGACCCTTACATTTTTGGCACAGAGCCAAAAAATAGAGAGCAACTGAGCATGTGCAGAGCAGGACAAGACAGTGTATTACTGGATTTTAAACAGTATAGGCACTTATTTTTAATGTTACATAGCTATATCTGCAAAAGGGGCCAACCTGAAGTGATTTAGCAGGACTTAATTTTCTGACTAAAGTCCCACTTTAAGCAAATCCTATCTTATAAGAAGGTGAGTAAGCTACCACCTTCCCGCCAAGTCAACTGTGGTGAGGACTACTGAGGCCATCAGTGGTGCTGAAGGAACACACCATAAGAGCACCTGTTTGGTTGTCCTGTCTTTCATGTCGGTTGACATATCTACGTAAAGTGCCCACGATGTTCAGATGCTGCTGGTCGAATGTGCAGCAATTACGTCCACTGGCTGCAGCCCAGCCATAAAGTGGGCTCTTCTGATTTAACTTTAGAAACTCCAAGGCAATTGTGGACTGATGTCTTCTACCCTTGTTGGTTTGTAAGGAACTAGGTACTGTAGTATAGCTGTTCTGGCTACTTAAACAGCGGTTGTTTGTTGGTGTGCCATCTTCTATCTGGATGTATTGAGGGAGTTCTTAAAGAGGAAGTAAACTTCCTCTACTGATTTTTACCTATAGGTAAGCCTATGATAAGGCTTGCCTATAGGTAGTGTAAATATCTCCTAATAGCGCACAGTTTAGGAGATATTTACATTGCATGCAGCCAATGATATAACTGGCGCATGAGTTCTGAAGGAACAGCACCCATGCCGTTACTTTCCAAGCCCTGTGCCGTGAACGACGGCTCTCCCGTGCATGATGTCACGGGAAACCCAGAAGCAAGTTGGGTGAAGATGAAAGTGGCCACAGTGCTGGCATTGTGGTGCTGAAACAGCTTAATTTCAAGACACGTTTCGCATAATATGCTAGTATGCGATGCACATTATGACTTTACCTTGCAGGAAAAAAAAAACATCCTCTAAAGTGGTTGTATACCACTGGACTTTTTTTTTTTTACCCTGCAAGGTAAAGTCATAATGTGCTAGTATGCAACGCATACTAGCACATTATGTTAAACTTACCTTAAAACAAAGCCCTCCCGCGCCAAGAAGTCAGTGGTGAAGGCGATCCCATCTTCAGCTGTCTTGCTTCCGGGGTTCACGGACTCCAGCTGTGTGACTGGCTGGAGTCACGATGATGTCTCTCCCACGCATGCGTGACGACACAGGATTCTGAAGGAACAGCACGGGTGACCGTTCTTTCAGAGTGCATGCCCCAGAGATGTCACTGGCTGCATGTAATGTAAATATCTCCTAAACGGCGCACGTTTAGGAGATATTTACACTGCCTATAGGTAAGCATGATTATAGGCTTACCTATAGGTAAAAGTCAGCAAAAGAAGATGGCAACTGACTGGGTGCCCTCTCAACTGGACTCTTGGAGTGATATGAACCTTAGTGATAGGCCAAACACCCCTCGGTTCAGTTTGTACCAGAACTCCCCTTAGGTTCAAGGGGGCATAGGACTTGAACCTAATTGCTCTTCTGGTCTCCAGAATAAATCTACCTTCAATCCACTCAATACAGATAATAAATATGTGGAGGTCTTCAAAAATAAGGTGTTTACAGATTTGGAAAAGCTTCAAATAAGGAAAATTGCAGACCCACAATATCTGAGGGAAGGAATAAAATCACTGGAAAGCAGAAAAGAAATAGCAATAAGACCGGCTGATAAAGGGGGTGGCCTGGTGATACTGAGTAAGGCTTATTACCTGTCCGAAATGGACCACCTCCTCAGCGAGCGTGAAATTTATCAGTTGTTATGTAAAGATTTGATGTTGACGTATAAAAATGAATTACATGCATTGGTTGAGAAAGGAAAGGGTGATGGGATCCTATCCAAGAGGGAGGGGGCCTATTTGGACCCCCTCTTCTGTAGGACACCCATCATATATTTCCTACCGAAGATACACAAGGACATGGTCAACCCCACCTGGCAGACCCATAGTCAATGGGATTGACTCTGTGTCTGCCAGGTTGGGACAGTATATCGACCATTTCCTTCAGCCTCTAGTTGTTAAAACAGAGGCATATCTTAAAGATACCAAGCATGTCATCCAGATCTTTGAAGGATTAAGATGTTCATCTACAGTCTTTCTTGTTACAGCGGATGTAAGTTCGCTGTACATGATTATTGGACATGTGGCAGCGGTAGCATCGGTAAGATGGGCCCTGTCGACATCTGGTCTGTCTAGGCAGCATATACAGTTTATGATCGATTGTCTAAAGTTTTGCCTAACAAGAAATTATTTTTGGTATAGAGACCAATATTATTTACAGTCACGGGGGGTTGCGATGGGAGTCCGCTTTGCCCCCAGTGTGGCCAATTTGTTTATGGCCCACTGGGAGCCTGAAGTGGTATTCTCTGTGCGCCCTCCTGAACTGATTTGCTACAGGCGTTTCATTGACGATCTGATCATGGTATGGGAAGGCAATATATCTAGCCCAACAGCCTTCATGGATAAAATGAACACTAATACCAGGAATATCACCTTGTCCTGGAATGTTAGTTCAGAGCATGTTTCTTGATCGGGAGATAAGTAAAGAGGGAGATCATTTCAGTATGATAAATCATTTTAAACCAACGGACCGAAGTTCCTATATCCCCCTGGGTAGTTGCCACCATAAGAACTGGTTGGGCAATATCTCCAGGGGGCAATTCATCCGATTGAGACGGAACTGTTCTCGACAAGATGATTTCACTAAACAAGCACAAGTCTTATCACAAAGATTCCAACAGAAGGGATATGATAAGATATATCTGGACCAAGAAATTGAAAGAGTCAAAACCATGGACTGGCAGGTTTTAGTGGCTAATAATAAAGTCAAAGAAAAGGATGAGCATCAGCAATTTAAAATTGTATTGGATTACAATATCCAATATGAGAAATTTGAAAAAAAATACAAAAAAATTGGTCAATATTGAAAATGGACAAGGTACTGGGACCTGCACTACCAGATAGGCCTCAATTTATCTATAGAAGAGCCTCTACAATACGTGACCGTGTTGCACCAGGAATAATTGATCCTCCTATACGGTCTGAAAGTAGGCTTTTTTCTTTTCTAAAATGTTTTTACGCATGCGGACACTGTGTAGCATGCAGACATTCCAGGGTTAATGTGAAAAAACGGAAGCAGTTTGTATCATTGGCTACTAATAAGGAATATAATATTAAGCAACTTATCACGTGTCATACGATTGGTATTGTCTACATGTTGGAGTGTAGTTGCGGCCTGCAATATGTCGGGAGGACTTCCAGGCCCCTACACGTCCGGTTGAGGGAACATGCAGGCAACATCAAGCGAGGTTTGAAGACTCATAATGTCTCACGCCATTTTCGGAAGTTCCATAATAGAGACGGGAGCTCTTTAAAATTCTGGGGTATTGAACATGTAGTTAAACATTGGAGGGGAGGGAATTATATTCGCCAACTAAGTAGAAGGGAGTCCTTTTGGATTTATGAAACAAATGTATTGGTTCCAGGGGGGCTTAATGTGGATTTTGATATTAATTGTTTTATCTCTGACAGGTAATATTTTATGTTCTACATGGTAATGTGCGATGGCCGCGGTGAAATAGTTTTTAACATTCTGAATGGGTTAACCATCCTGGTAGGATTAACAAATATTAATGTACTCTTTACCCAGGTTTTATTAGTTTTATGTCTGGTTTTTATTCCCAAGAAAAGGTGATGAATTACATTTTATAATTATAATCTGAGTATAGCTCTAGTGAGCGATTGGGTTGTCATGGTGATGGAAACAAACGTATGACCATTAATGGTCACATGACGGCCAATATAAAAGCGGGTGAGCAGGATCACTTTCCTATCCGCTGACGAAGTTCCGGTCGTTGGAACGCAACGCGTACGGAAGTGAGGGAAGATGAATTGACGTCACCCATGGCCATTGCTACTCCATGTGTGATTACGGCCGTCTTAGGACCGTTTTTTTATGGATATATTACCCGAATGTTTTTGTACTAGGCACTGGGTCACAGTGGCACCCTTGTGAGATTCTTTAATAAAGCAATAGTATACGTTTTAGACAAAGAGCACTATATATTTGTCTTCTTTTGCATATGGCAAACAACACCTGGATTTATCTGGAGATACATTCTTGATTGTTTTGGAGGCTTCCTGATGGAGTGTCCTTGGCATATTTATAGCCAACAAGCGCTGTCTGATCCTCATAATAAGGATCATAACAGGGAGGTGAGCAGTTTGTGATACCATTGGTGGCGGAATTGCACTGAAGCACTTTCATATTATCAAGCACTTTAGACACCCGGGTGTCATATATGGACTTTTAGACTGTTATATGAACTATTTCTATAACATTTTAGCGCTGCACTTCTTTCCTATATTGTTTATTGATGGGCTTTAGATAAATTTGCTTATAGTGTTCAGCGGCTAGGAGTTAGGGTTCATTAATTGTGCTGATTGACTACTTGTGTAAAAAGTTTTGACTCAAGCCGCAAACTCTATTAACGTCTATGGGACCTGAACTTGAAAAATTAAAAGTCCCTATTTTGAAGGCTTATATGCAAGTTATTGGCCATAAAAAGGGTATGGGGGCCCAGGTACTGCCCTGGGGGACATGTATCAATGTAAATATTTTTTAAAAAGATTTTTTTTACAGGAGCAGTGATTTTAATAATGCTTAAAGTGAAACAATAAAAATTAACAATTTCTTTAAATATAGTGCCTGGGGGGGTCCCCTTAGTCTGCCTGTAAAGTGGCACATCTGTACCCTGTATAGGACCTGCTGAAGCAAAACTGACACATATAAAGAAAAAAAGACATTTAACCACTTCAATACAGGGCACTTTCACCCTTTCCTGCCCAGGCCAATTTTCAGCTTTCAGTACTGTCACATTCTGAATGACAATTGCGTGGTCATGCAACACTGTACTCAAATTAAATGTTTATTATATTTTTCCTACAAATATAGTTTTCATTTGGTGGTATTTGATTTGGCACTAAAAAGCAGCACTGGTGGACACTGATAGGTGGCACTGATATACAGCACTAATGGGCACTGATAGGTGGCACTCATAGGCACTCATAGGCGGCACTGATGGGCACTAATGGGCACTCATAGGCGGCACTGATGGGCACTGATAGGTGTTTCTGATGGGCACTCATAGGTGGCACTGATGAGTGCTCCTAGGTGGCACTGATAGGTGGCACTGGTGGGCACTTATAGACAGCACTGGTGGGCACTTTTGGACAGCACTGATAGACGGCACTGATAGGCAACACTGATCAGGTGGAACTGGCAGGCAACACGATGGGCACAGGATGCCATCCCTAATGGGCACTGATTGGCATACCTAGGGGGCTCTAGTGGGCTTACCTGGTGGTTATGGGTGGGCATCCCTGGTGGTCATGGGTGGGCATCCTTGATGGGTCTGTGCTGATAATCAATGTGCTGATTATCAGCGCAGACCCCCATGACAGGAGAGCAGCCGATCGGCTCTCCTCTACTCGTGCCTTTCAGTGCGAGTGGAAGAAAAGCCAATAAATACATGGCTTTTCCTGATTACACTGTGTTCAGCTGTGATTGGACACAGCTGATCACATGGTAAAGAGGCTATGTCAGAGGCTCTTTAGCTAGATCAGAGATGCGGTGTGTTAGACTGACACACCACATCACCGATCGCCATGCTGCACGCCCCCGCGGGCACGCGATTTGCGGCTTATTCTGCTGAATGTCATATGCAGTCAGGATAACAGAACCACTTTCTGCCCGTCATTTTGCTATATGGCAGACGGGAAGTGGTTACATTGATTTTTCCAGATGCAAACCTCCCCCCAAAGCACCTTGTCCCCATGTTGATGGGGACAAGGGCCTCTTCCTAACAACCCTGGGCAGTGGTTGTGGAGGTCTGTGGGCAAGGGGCTTATCAGCATCTCCCCCAGACCCCGGCCCTTCCCTATGGGAAGAATATGGGGTACATTGTACCCCTACCCAATCACCCAAAAAAACAGTGTAGTGTAAAGAAAACAGGAGCCAGTTTTTGACAAGACCTTTATTAAAAACTAAAAAAACAATGTCCCCCGATGCAGATTCATCATCAATCACTATGCCCGCCGCACCGCCAGACCCAAAAAAAAATAATAAAAACTGCCTGTGACAAAGGTTAACCGCTTGCCCCTCCGTCTGACAGTTCTTAAATAGTTAAGTGGTGGGGCCACCTGGTGACATCACCTGATGGCATCGCCCCCCCTTGTCACATCACTGACCGGTGCATAAGGGTCTGGTATGGATTTTGGGGGTACCTCACGCCATTTTTTTCTTAAAAAACAACCTATAGACTGGGTGCACATCAGACGAACATCCCGCCGAGCGAGCAGAAAATTCAGGTGTTCGGCAAACACCTGACCGAGCGATGTTCGTGCCGATCCCTAATGCCCAATCTTAATGAACCTCTAAACTTCAAGTGCCTCAAGGCAGCAGGTACCCCACAACTGGGGTACCATGGATTATCTGAAGACTTAGCACTGAGGTCATTTGACAGCAGCAGAACCCTGATACCAGAGTGTCTTGTTATTACCATGTAGCTAGCCTGATTCCCAGGACTTGTTCTGCACATCAAATGCCACCTGAGTCTTTCCAAAGCACAGGTTTCCCAACCCAGGTCCTCTAGCGCACCGGAAGTCACAGGAATTTTTATCTGGGTGGTGGCAAGGCACAAAGGGTATTCCCCAGAAGATCGCTACTACCAGGGCCGTTATAGCAACTGCAACTATTGGTTACAGAGGAAATATCTGTGCCACCAGGCTTTGGTGCAACAGAAACTATACACTGCAAAAGGGACCTGAACAAGGTGACTACTGGAAGACAGGCCAGGCAGGCAACCCATGCAAGGCATGTGACAAAAATGGAAACTTGGAAGTGTCAGACCCATCAGCAGGTAGAGGCTCAACCTTCTTAAAGCGTTAGTAAACTCAGCGAAAACAAATACAAAGAAGCATAAGGGCAGTAGGTTAAGTAATAACAATGCACATCGCTATATTATATAAATAAAAATCTCATATTATAAGCATTTTCTCCCTTACTTTCATTTCAGCTTTTATCAGCCAAAGCCTGCGCCATCTTGGGACTCCTCTTCTGCATCCAGCTTCCACCCCACCCTATGAGGAAGGCCTAACCCTGCGCATGTGCAGTATGAATAAGCCAAACCTCACGTTCATTCTCAGTTGCTATGGGAACATAGCCCTGATTGTTCGATTCCAGCTGTACCTGCTTTACTTTACACCCCCTTGTGACATAGCAAGTCACATGGGGTGTTTAGGGGATGTACTCTTGCGGGTTTTGTAGAGTGGAGGACATGGGCATGGCATGGACTCATGACAGAGAGATAGTGCTGTGAATCGTGGCTATAATGCACATGCGTCGATGATGTCATTACAATGAAGATCACTCGATTTGTGTGGAATGGCACAGGATAGACAGATTGTAAAGACAACACCTGGTACTTTGTTTATTAATAATTTCAAGGACTGAAAGTAGAACTCTTGAGTTTTCTACCACTTAAACAGAGTCCAGCTGGACAGCAGCAGGAAATCAGCAAAGTGTAGCTGGGCAGCAGGCAGAGGATCATTAGAGGCAAGCTGGGCAGCAGGTAGCAGATTGTCAGAGGCAGGCTGTGCATTGGGGACTGGACCATTAGAGGCAGGCTGGGCATCGGGCACTGGGCCTTTAGAGGCAGGCTGGATAAGGCACTATACCATCAAAGGTGCTGGACAATCAAGGGGAGATTAGACCGGATGGCATGGAGCACTGGACCGGATCAGAAGGCATGGAGTCAGGAACTGGCTGAATAATGGTGCAGAGATGGATTCAAGGTGCAGGGCAGGAGCAAGAGCAGGATCAGGCAAAAATTAGGATCAAGGTAATCCAGGAAGCAGGTATCTGGCTAGCAGGCAAAAACACTAAAGTAGTGGCATCAGCAGGTGATCCAGTTGCTGACAATGAGAGTGTTTCATGCAGGCTATAAGGCTAGTACTGTGCCCAGCATCCTAGTACTTGAGGTGCTGATAAGGGGGATACAAAAATTGCCAAAAGCAACACTCTGTGAAGAGAGCATCTTCATACTTACCTCTCCGCCTGCTGGTTTGCAGAAACCTCACTTTGTAGCAGAATTCCCAGTGCTGTTCTTATTCCATTGTTTGAAATGTATCCTTTGTCCTGAGGCTCCATTCACACTTGAGCGTATCATTTTACTGGCATTTTTAGAGCTTTTTTGCAGCTTTTTAGAGAGTTTTTTTTAAAGAGTTTAGAAGTGTATTACAATTGTTTTACAGCTTCAGGTGTTTTTGTTTAGCCAATAGAAAGCACTAGGGGGAGGACAGGGAGAGGAAATTAGGGGTAGAGAGCTGCCATTTGAGCGTTTTACAAGCATTTTAAGGGGGTTTTACAAGCATTTTATGAGCATTTTTCGGCTCAAGTAAGGCATTCCTATTGAAGAGTAAAAATTCTACTCACATAAAAGCAGTGATAACAGCAGTGTGCAGCGGTACACAGCAGTACACAGATAAAAACAGCCAGCTTGTTTTAGAGGTGACGTCAGCGCGCCCGTTCCGACCTCGGAACGGGCGCGCTGACGTCACCTCTAGAACAAGCCGGCTGTTTTATCTGTGTACCGCTATGTACCGCTGCACACTGCTGTTATCACTGCTTTTATGTGAGTAGAATTTTTACTCTTTAACCTCCCTGGCGGTATGATTATATCAGATTTTTGGTGCTGAAAGCGGTACAATTATTTTGCATGAAAATTTGGCGTTTTATATTGTAGGCCTGTAATTCTTAGGAATAACTCACTTAAATCTGTCCAAACAAGAGTCTAGTAGACATCCTGGGTATGAAAAAGTTTGAAAAATTAAATCATAAATTATAATATAATAAATAACTAAAAATAATTATCAAAAATAATACCGTAATAGTAATAAAATGTATTCAATAATATAATCAAACCAAAAACGCAGAAATTTGCTCATTTGCAGAACTGTCGCTGTCGTCACTTTCAGTTTATGATGATAAATTTCCTCAAAAATCAGTATCACTCAATTCTGCAAATTATTCTTATTTACTATCGGTGTTTTCTAGCTGATCAAAAACCACTTTTGACGTAAAGGGACACTTTTTGGTTGCTATGGACATTCTCATGTTTCCAGGCAGAAAGAATGACATTTATTATATAAAAGTGCATGCAGGGCTCTGGGCAAACCACTAGGGACAAAGGGGGTGTGAAATGTTTTCATACAGTAATGTAATCTATAAGATTACAGTGTACTGTATGTACTGTGTGTGTTTCACTTTTTGAATTTCCCGCCGGTCTCCGTCCCCATGCGACGCGACGCTCGCAGGGAACGGAGCCCGGCACACAGAGGCATCGGAGCGGAGGACAGACACGCTGACACCGCGGGAGGACATCGCTGGATCCAGGGGACAAGGTGAGTAGCGCTGCCTGGATCCAGCGATGCAATCCCGAGTGTGGCTCGGGGTTACCGTTCTTGGTACTGAAATTTCACCCCGAGCCACACTCGGGAATACCGCCAGGGAGGTTAAATAAACCTACCATACAGTTTTGCACTATGTGGCCTTTCTTTTGACATGGTACCTATGATATATTTATCCTGGACTACTTCCTACTATTGACGCTGTTGGGGAGGTTCGTGGTCCTGTGCATAGGAGAAGCTAACCTATTGACACACCTGCACTGCATGATTGCGCTGAATATATGGCGGGCTGGTTTGAATCCCGATGGTGGAGGTCCCACTTCTGTACTGTGCACATTGGTGTTTGGTGTAGGTTATGGGTTGTAGCCGCTAGGTGGATTCATACTTACTTCACTATATAGCCCCCTCTTTTATTTCCATTCTCCATGTGATATCGACCCCTGCGAGTCCTGTGGAGGGAGGTTCCCATTGAATCCTCTGTGAGCACGGATCGAAGAAGGGTTACCTGACACATGTGTTGAGCGCTGTTATGACCGTTATACAGTAAGCCTCCAATTTGGGCATTTAGGATTGTTGGATACAGTCTTCTTTTCCTGCACTATCTTGGACATTTGTCATTGTTGGTTAAAGGCATTCCCTGGAAAGTGGAAGAGACTTGTTACGATCTATCATTACCTACGATCCATTATTATCTATGAGCTCTATCTGCTAGCGCGGCTCCCTTGTTGTATAAAATATCCATGTACTTAGACTGAGTATTAGAGCTGCTGCTGCTGTCACGTTTTTTTTGGTTAGCGCAGTGTTGTTACAATTCACATTCCTATTGAAGTCTATAGGGCCAAAATCGCTTGTAATCTGCCAAAAAGAAGCTCATGTACTTTTTTAAGCTTCAGGTGTTTTGCTTCAGGTGACAGAACGCTCAGATGTGAACAGGGGTCATTGAAATGAATGGGATTTTGCTTGTGGGCCGTTTTGGAGCTGCAGTGCTAAGCGTTTTACAAGCTGAAATACGCTCAGGTGTGAACAGGGCTTGATGGTTATGTTTGTCTCTGAGACTGTCACTTGTGTCATTGCTTTTCAAGCTAAAGCTTGTATTATAAGCGGAACTGCTTATATTTTGCATTCCCTGGGTCCACTTTCCCCCCTCATCAACATACTAATGGCATTTATAAATAAAATCTTTCTGTTTTCATTACATGCATTATCTTGGAACCAATGATGACATCACTAGATCTCTATGCTGATCTATGCAATGTAGGCAGATCATGACTGGTGACGGGGTCCAACAGAGTGCTATACTAAGATTCATGAAAACATCACAGCACTCTGCCTTTGTACTCCACTCCAGAGCCCTCAGCCCTGATGTAACTGGTGGTTCTTGGGAGTAGTTATGCAAATATCAAAATACCTTCATTGGTGGGTGTCAGTTTGAAGGAGTGGGAGTTCCTAGGCAGACTAAATTTGTAGACTGCCCTAAGTGACACTGAGCCTCCATGATTGAAAAAGCTAAAATCATTTAAATGGAAGGGGTGGGCCAGGGACAGATCAGCTGGGGAGAGAAAGCACTAGATGATATTGGATGTTTTCTGCCCAGAAAATGGGGTGGGCTCTATCTGACTTGCTGCAGCTTCTAATGCACACTGTTAAAAGCACGCCATGCTCAGTGAAATCAGAGTGAGCAATTTCAGGGCAGTAGAGGAGCCTGTAAAACTGTGCAAGGCTGAAAATAATACTGGAGTTCAGCTCGAAAGCATTTCTAAGCCTTAATAATTAATACTGCCTATCTGTTCTGTTTTGCTCTTTTAAATATATAATAGACAGCTTTTTGTTATAACTGTTTGATAAGGTACAAAAATACCTTTCGATCTTGCCAGAAAACCTGTGAGTTGATAATTTCCTTTGCTGACTATTATGTTGTTGTAGCACCCTCTAGCTAGTGTGCTAGGTGTAAATAGGTTTTGTTAGTGTAGGAAAATTGGTCTGTCTGAGAACTAGGCCTGGGTTAAATCTGGTTCAGCGCTGAGTGACTCAGGGAAGCTGGATGACTCAGCAATCAGTTTTTTTTTTTGGTGCCTACGCATGTTTCTGGAATCTTGGAGAAGCTTCCAAATGTAGTGGGTGGAGACTAGGAGGAGCTGCTTGTCATATTCATGAAGGGGCTAGAAGGGGTAGGCACCTCATAAATAGACAGGAGTCATGCTAGCAGGGGCAGTCGGGTGGAAGATGGAGACAGAGAGCTGAGGAGGCTGTCGGTGGCCCTTGAGAGTGCCCCCTAGTCTGGGGGAGGGTGACCTCGGGCCTTGGGCTCGGGTGCTGGAAGGATCCCCCACACCACCTGGAGGCACGGGAGCAAGGAAAGGACAGTGGGAGCAGGTCAGCACATCCAGGAGATCTCCTGAGAAGTCAGGGGTGGGCTGGTGGGTAATCACTCTGGGGGGACTGTGGAGAGAGTGTCAGTCTGGGAGGACTCTGGAGAAGGGCTAGTGAAAGGGGCAGCCAAGCGGGCTGGCAGTGCCTGAAGAGGCAGTGCTGGGATCAGCAGCCCCAGGAGTGATTAAGCGGACACTGAATTTTTGCTTCACACAAAGGGGCCTCGGGTTCCTGCCTATAACAGGCTGTTGCTCCAAATCTGACTGAGTGCTTTTTGTCAGATCCACAAACAGTGTGCTAGCTGGAGTTCTGCAAGCAATAGTGCTGGAGGAAGGGAGGAGTGTATATAAACTGTATATAGGAGAAGATGTCCCTGATGTTGTTTGAAGTCAAGTGGACATCCCATAATTTCCTAATCCCTATCCAAGTTATTTTCAATTAATAAAACAAAAAACCAAAGTACTGAACTGTTTTCTGTCTCTGAAGTTACTGGGAAAATTTGATGTGCCTGGCTGTGCAGGGTGGGGGATCCCATTCTAATTGCGGCTCCTTTGGGGGTGCGCTAGATTGTTATATTGTTCTCTCTGGGGTTATCTCTAAGGCACAGGTGTCAAACTGGCGGCCCTCCAGCTGTTGCGGAACTACAAATCCCATGAGGCATTGCAAGGCTGACAGTTACAAGCATGACTCCCACAGGCAGAGGCATGATGGGACTTGTAGTTTCGCAACAGCTGGAGGGCGGCCAGTTAGACACCCCTGCTCTAAGGGGTATAGAACTTGCCCCTCTATGTTATTGACAGTAGGAGAAGAGAGTTATGTGGTCCAGTCTTTCTGTTGTCCTGATGCAGACGGGTGAGTGAGTGTTGTCATCTTATGACTGAAAGCATGTTAGTGGCAGGTGAAAAGAAAAAAGCCTGGGAAAAAGAAAATGAATGCAACCACCACAAATGAAAAGCTTAATATTACATCTACATTTTCATGTTTTTGGGATTAGATATGCTCATACTCTAGTTATTGCCGGTATTGATTGCAATGTTTTTTCTGTCTTTAGGGTGCATTTAGCATGCTCTATTGCAACAGCATAAATAAACTAGCATGAACAGGGTTAACATAAATTCTAGCTTCCTTCAAGGAAGGCTTTTTTAAACAATCTCTTCCCTGCTTGGTTTCCCAATCCATCCCCTACTTCAGGATGGTACATTTCCTTCCTTTCTTTTTCCTTTAAGGGTCTTTTTGCAGTGAAACTTAAGCCCATTGTAGTATTAGTTATAATTGTGTACTATGGAGTGGTTGTTAGTATGTACGCTTCAAGTTGCACTCCTCTCTACAGGCTTCTGCATCCCGCCGTGCAAGCACTACTTGAATCGTAAGTTCACAATTACAACTGCTTTAGTAATGCTATTGGAATAAACATCACCCAGTGTTTTATGCTTATTGTGATCATTTTCATACAAATAAATATTGTATATGCCTAAGGAAGTCATAGTATTATATATGGTCTATATGGTTTTGTTACTTCTTTGGGCAACATCCAAATTATGGAAATTCAGTTATTTTATCTGTATATACAGTCTTAACAACGTTTAATTTTTCACTGTGGAAATAGAAAATCAGTGCTATTAGGTGTTGTATTAATTACAAATGGGCAAAATGAAAGAATATATTAGTGAAATTACGGTTATTGAACAATGAAAAATTATTTGACACTAGTAATGTGGATGATGATAACTGCACCTTTATTGAGTCTATATGATGTCTTTTTATCACAATGTTGGCCATGATACCTTGGTTTGTAGCCTACTCTTAGCATTGTCTATCTAGTGAAGAGACAATAGGGTGATCCAAGCTGAGGTTGAGATTCTGGGTAGATATCTCTATTTGCATAATTCCCCTTCCCCCTTCCTCTAGCTTGTTTTCAATGGTCCCACTGGGAGCTTGTGATTGATGAAATGTGATGAAGTCCCCTCTACATGGCATTTCACATAAAATAGCAGGAAATAAAGCAAATGTGTGTTAAAATGAAATTTTATGTTGTTAAACCTTTTTTTTTTTTTTTTAAATAATACTCATTTTATTATTAATTCATATGTACTTTTGAAAGTACTTTTTATTTTTGTCTATTTTAACTCAACTTGAAATAAAATTTTATATGTGTCTTTAGTATGTATGAAAAATTACAAAATGTTATTGGTTTTTGAAATAAAAAAAAACACAAACATGAGACTGGAACAAATATAGGAAATGCTGGAAACAAATTTAGCACTTTTTAGAGGTATTAAAAAATAAAAGGATGCACCAAAGTGGTACATGGTAAAATTGGGCAAAGTAAGTAGTTATATAGCTTACATAATACTTAAAGTGGTAGTATACCCTCCTATCATTTTCAGCCAAGGAAGCTGCCATCTTGGCCTCTGTTTAATCTACAACTGCCATGATGCTGCACATGACACCAGCCATTGGATGGTTTGACAGTTTGGTTTAGAGCACAACCAATGGGAGTGTTCCATTTCCGGCACATGCCGGAAATGGAACTGGTTTTTAAACTGTTAAATGGATGGGTTTACTACCGCTTTAAGTAGATGAGTTGAGTCTCCCATGATGACTTATTTGAGTACAAAGAGGACAAATCAGAGTTGAGTGATGTTTGCTTTTAATAAAATGTTACAAAACAATAAAAAAATAGAAATAAATAAAATCAAGAGAATAGCCATAATTACTTGTTTTGCCTGTCCGTCAATGTTCACATTGGGGTTGATTTACTAAAGCTTGAAAGTGCAAAATTTGGTGCAGCTCCACACAGAAACCAATCAGCTTCAAGGTTTTATTGTCAAAGCTTGATTAAACAAGCTGAGGTTAGAAGCTGATTGGCTACCATGCACAGCTGCACCGGTTTTTGCACTCGCCAGCTTTAGTAAATCAACCCCATTGTGTCTTTCATTGTTTTTCATGTAGTTTCATTATAATCCCAGCTCACAGCCACCGAAGGAGTCTTTCAAAGAAATATCTTAAAAAAGTGATGATTTGGGTCACAATAAAATCATTGTCAAAGTGCATTCAAAATCCCAGGGAAAAGTTTATGTAGGAGCAGCGTAATGTCAAAGTGAGAAAGACATAGATTCCCATTTAAATCATAAATGCCAATTTCATAATAAATAAACTTTAGATATCAAAAAAGCAAAACAAGCAGAACAATATTACATAACTATACTGTAAATGTTTAAAGGTAAACTATATACATACTGTAACTATATATATTGTATCTCATCTTTTAAAAAACTAACTGTTTTATATGTCTTAATTAAAAGTATTTGCATAAAATCTTTATTTACAAATAAAAATTAAAAAAAAAATACCCTCTTTGCTAAGACAAAAAGGTTTACCCTTTTTCTGAGTCATCCTATTTTTAGCACAATGGCTGCTGTAGTGCCCCTATTGTTGCCTAAAGCTACATTGCTAATTCACAATATTTTAAAGGTGCTTGGTTAACCACTTGACCACCAGAAGGTTTTACCTCCTTCATAACCAGGATATTTTTTGCTATTCAGCACTGTGCTACTTTAACTGGCAAATGCTTGGTCATGCAACACTGTTCGCAAATTAATTTATATCATTTTTTCACACAAATAAATAGAGTTTTCTTTTGGTGGTATTTAAACACCACATGTTTTTTTTATTCTTTGCTATATAATCAAAATAAATCGAAATTTTGAAAAGAAAAAGACAATTTTTTTCAGTTATAAAATCTTGCAAACAAATAGTCTTTCTTCATGCATTTAGGCCAAAATGTAGCTACATTTTTTTTGTAAAAATAATCTAGATCAGTGTATATTATTTAGTCTGTATGAACGTTTTAGAGTCTACAAACTATGATATATATTTGAAAATTAATCAATCCTGATGTACTGAAGGCCTCCTTCATTTCTTGAGGCTCCAAAATGTCAGAACAGTATAAATACCCACCAAATTGCCCCTTTTTGGAAAGTAGGCAGTCCAAGGTATTCAGTAAGAGGCATGGCAAGTTTTTTGAAGTTGTAACTTTTTGTTAA
Source organism: Glandirana rugosa (assembly GCA_018402905.1). Classification (NCBI taxonomy): domain Eukaryota; kingdom Metazoa; phylum Chordata; class Amphibia; order Anura; family Ranidae; genus Glandirana; species Glandirana rugosa. Next base: position 979,216 of record BLSH010215661.1, on the reverse strand, counting down.
CATTTTTTGGAAAATGAAGAAATTAAATAAAATGTATTTTTTAAAAAAAAAAATTAAAAACTAGTAACAGAAAAAAAATGAAATAATTTTTTATACTTTTTACATTTTTTTGCATTATTTGTCTTTGTTTACTATTTTTCTATTTTTTACATCCTGTCATCAGAGTAGTTCAGTGATCATTCATGATAGCTGTTTCCTGTTGTGATTGGCTACAGATAATCACATGATACAGGGTGCTGTGACTGGTATCATGTGATAGCTGTAGACCAATCATAACATCTCAATACTAAGCAAAACAGTCATGAATGAAAGCCATTCATGACAGTTTTGTCGACATTGTAACATTGTAATCGTGTGATTGCTATGACCAATTATAGCGATCACATGATACCCTGGCCCCATGATACCCTGGCCACTCAGAGAGTTGCCAGTACCATAGCATACCAGTAGGTCACTGAGCCTTTACCTGCCGCCTGCTCACAGTATATTTATTGTCAGCGGTCAGCAGGTGGTTAAAACAAATGTGAGACATTTATTTTTTATTACTGAGCACATAAGAAAAACATATACACAGTTTCTCACAAAAGTGAGTACACCCCTCGCATTTTTGTAAATATTTTATTATATCTTTTCATGTGACAACAATGAAGAAATGACACTTTGCTACAATGTAAAGTAGTGAGTGTACAGCTTGTATAACAGTGTCAATTTACTGTCCACTCAAAATAACTCAACCCACAGTCATTAATGTCTAAACCGCTGGCAACAAAAGTGAGTACACCCCTAAGTGAAAATGTCCAAATTGAGCCCAATTAGCCATTTTCTCTCCCCGGTGTCATGTTAGCTTTACAAGGTCTCAGATGTGAATTCAGAGCAGGTGTGTTAAATTTGGTGTTATCGCTCTCACTCTCTCACTGGGAGTTCAACATGGCACCTCATGGCAAAGAACTCTCTGAGGATCTGAAAAAAAGAATTGGTGCTCTACATAAAAGTGGCTTAGGTTATAAGAAGATTGCCAAGACCATGAAACTGAGCTGCAGCACAGTGGCCAAGCCCATACAGCAGTTTAACAGGACAGGTTCCGCTCAGAACAGACCTCATCATGGTCGAATAAAGAAGTTGAGTGCACATGCCCAGCGTCATATCCAGAGGTTGTCTTTGGGAAATAGATGTATGAATGCTGCCAGCATTGCTGCAGAGGTTGAAGGGGTAGGGGGTCAGCCTGTCAGTGCTCCAACCACACACCGCACCCTGCATCAAATTGGTCTTCATGGCTGTCGTCCCAGAAGGAAGCCTCTTCTAAAGATGATGCACAAGAAAGCCCACAAACAGTTTGCTGAAGACAAGCAGACTAAGGACATGGATTACTGGAACCATGTCCTGTGGTCTGATGAGACCAAGATAAAGGTATTTGATTCAGATGGTGTCAAGCATGTGTAGCGGCAACCAGGTGAGGAGTAGAAAGACAAGTGTGTCTTGCCTACAGTCAAGCATGGTGGTGGGAGTGTCATGGTCTGGGCTGCATTAGTGCTGCCGGCACTGGGGAGCTACCGTTCATTGAGGGAACCATGAATGCCAACATGTACTGTGACATACTGAAGCAGAGCATGATCCCCTCCCTTCGGAGACTGGGCCACAGGGCAGTATTCCAACATGGTAATGACCCCAAACACACCTCCAAGATGACCACTGCCTTGCTAAAGAAGCTGAGGGTAAAGGTGACCAATCATGTCTCCAAACCTAAACCCTATTGAGCATCTGTGGGGCATCCTCAAATGGAATGTGGAGGAGCACAAGGTCTCTAACATCCACCAGCTCTGTGATGTCATCATGGAGGAGTGGAAGATGACTCCAGTGGCAACCTGTGAAGCTCTGGTGAACTTCATGCACAAGAGGGTTAAGGCAGTACTGGAAAATAATTGTGTTGAGTTATTTTGAGGGGACACCAAATTTACACTGTTATACTAGCTGTACACTCACTATTTTACATTGTAGCAAAGTGTCATTTCTTCAGTGTTGTCACATGAAAAGGTATAATAAAATATTTACAAAAATGTGAGGGGTGTACTCACTTTTGTGAGATACTGTATCCACTTAAGGACCGGAAGGATTTCCAGCTTTAGGACCGGAGCCCTTTTTGCGATTCGGAGCTGCGTCGCTTTAACTGACAATTGCGCGGTCGTGCGATGTTGTACCCAAACGAAATTTGCGTCCTTTTTTTCCCACATACAGAGCTTTCTTTTGGTGGTATTTGATCCCCTCTGCGTCATTTCTGATCGCCGCTATAAACAAAAGAAGAGCGACAATTTTGCAAAAAAAAAAACAAATTTCTTACTTTTTGCTAAAATACAAATCCAAAAAAAAAATATAAAAAAACATTTTTTTTCACCGTTTTTGGCCGATTTATATTCTTCATCATATTTGCGATCAAAAAAATCGCAATCGGCGTTTATTGATTGGTTTGCGCAAAAGTGGTCGCGTTTACGGATGATGAGAATTCATTTTTGGGGTTTTTTTTTTTTTTTTTATTTTTTACTAATAATGGCGGCGATCTGCGATTTTTTGCGGTACTGCGATATTTCAGCGGACATGTCGGACCATTTTGACACTTTTTTGGGACCATTGGCACTTATACAGCGATCAGTGCTATAAAAATGCACTGATTACTGTGTAAATGCCATTGGCAGTGAAGGGGTTAACCTGCAGGGGGCGCTCTAAGGGTTAACTATGTTCCCTGGGCGTGTTCTAACTGTATGGGGGCTTGCCTAGCTGGGGAAGGGAAGTGGTCACAGCCTTCACGTACAGGAAGGCTGTGATCACAGCCCTTCCCCCTCACACAGAGCGGAGGTCCGTGTTTACATACACGGACCTCCGCTCCTTCACTCCGGGGGGGCATCGCGGGTGGCCGGCGGCAATCGAAGCCGCCGCACCCGCTCCCTGGCCCCCCCCGGACACAGTGAGCGCGCGGGGCGCGCGCGCGCGCTCACTGTGCGCGATCTGGCGGCCGCCGTCGTATGACGGCGGTTTGCCTTACAGAGCCACTTTGCCGCCGTCAGATGCCGATCGGCGGTCGGCAAGTGGGTATATTACAAAATCCTGCTGATTTGCATTAAGAAGTTAAAGTGTAAATAAAGGCAAAACTTTTCTTTCGTTTTTGATGGAGTGGAGATTAGTACACCCGACAGCCTATGCTGTCTGTGCCCCCATTACAGAAATTCACCCTCTCTATTTGTCCTGTTTACTGTTATCATTGAAAGTAAAAGTAGAGGAAAATCCCCACTTTTAGGTTGAAATCTTCCAATGGGGACACTAGTTCTGGTGGTTCTGGTGACACATTGGGATTCCCTCATTTTGGAGGTATTTCCTCTCACTTCCTATTTTGGCTATGGGGCAGAAAGTGGAGGTAAATCTCCTCAATGGGACACAGATAGTAAAAAAGAAACTGGCGGTGGTTATAACCCTCCCTTACTCTATCCAAAATAAAAAAAAAGTTTTGCCTTTAATTACACTTTAAGTTACAGTTATATACACTGATCAGCCATAACTTTATGACCAACCACCTAATATTGAGTAGATCCCCCTTTTACCACCAAAACAGCCCTGATACATTGAGGCATAGACTCCACTAGACCTCAGAAGGTATGGTGTGGTATCTGGCACCAAGCTGTCTGTAGCAGGTCCTTAAGTCCTGTAAGTTGCGAGGTGGGGCCTTCATGGATTGAAGTTGTTTTTTAAGCATATCTCACATATGCTAGATTGGATTGAGATCTGGAGAATTTGGAGGCCAAGTCAACACCTCAAACTTGTTATTGTGCTTCTCAAAGCATTCTTGAACCACTTATGTACTGTGGCAAGATGCATTATCCTGCTGATAGAGGCCACAGTACTTAGAGGTGTACTTGGTCAACAACAATGTTTAGGTAGGTTTTATGTGTCAAAGTAACATCCCCATGAATGGCAAGACCCACATTTTCCCAGCAGAACATTGCCCAATGCATCACATTGCCTCTGCTGTCTTGCCTTCTTCCCATAGTGTATCCTGGTGCCATCTCTTTCTCAGGTAAGCAACACACATTTGCCAGTCCATCCACACGATGTGATTTATCAGACCAGGCCACCATCTTCCTTGCTCTGTGGTCCAGTTCTGATGCTCACATGCCCATTGTAAGCATATTTAGCTGTGGACATGAGTCAGCATGGGAGCCCTGACCGGACTGCAACTACACAGCCCCAAAAACATCAAACCGCAATACAATTTTTTCCGCTTTCAACACATCAACTTCATGGTCATGTTTACTTGCTGTCTAATATATCCTTCCAACTTTCAGATGCCATTGTAAAGAGATAACCAATTTATTCACTTAAACTGTCAGTGGTAATAAAGTTATGGCTGATCGGTATATTTTGTTCTCTGGAAAGGTAGACTCTGAAGAACCTAATAAATGTTGTAGTCTTTGCCTACAATGCAAAATGATTGATTATTAGTTGTTGTATGATAAATATGATAATCTTAGAAGAGAAGCATACACTGAGAATGAAAGCTTGCCTATAGACCAATAGAACTTGTGGTGTACAGTTTGTCAGTATCATACAAATAGCTGCAGTGGAAGCACAAGAAAAAACCCCCTTGGGACTTTATATAAGGAGACCGACTCACTAAGAACAAGGTTATATATATATAAAATGTTGATATTTATTTGTACATTTTTTTAAAAAAAAAGAGCAAGAAACACAAGCTTGGGTGTTTGTGTTTCTTGCTCTTTTTTTAAAAAATGTACTAATAAATATCAACATTTTATATATATCACCTTGCTCTTAGTGAGTCGGTGTCCTCATATAAATTCCCAAAGGGGGTTTTTCTTGTGCTTCCACTTATGTTGTACGGGATGGGGGCAGTACCACTCTAATTATTTTGGGCTATCACTGACAGCAATCCATATATTCTACATACAAATAGCTGCAAGTATGTCTAAAAATAAATGTTATGCCTAACATTCTCTAATAATATTCTTGTTTTCCAGGCCGTAAGGAGGGTGTATTTCATTACGATCGCCACATGAGATACCAGCTAACATACTTCAACGCTCAACATGCTTGTGTACAGGATTTTGGTGGAAAACTGGCTACAAGAGACCAGGTATTACAAGCACTGAAGTCTGGGCTTGAGGAATGCCGAGCTGGCTGGATCACATTGGCAGAGGTGGCTTACCCAAGAATAAACAGTCACTGGAACTGCGGGTTTAATAAAACAGGACTAATATCTTATGGCATCAGACAAAATCTACATGAAAAGTGGGATGTGTTTTGCTTTAAAGATGATGATGACTGTTCACATTATGATCGCGTTTATTTTGGGGTGCCATTTGGAATATTGGAAATGCAAACAAGTAACCCATCTCCTACCTCTGTACCAGAAACAACTGCATCAACTTTTACTTTGGATCTATTAGCAAGTTCTTTAAACTCATCAACTTCTATAAAGAATGCGAGCCTCCTGCAGGAAATGCTGACGCCAGAGCAATTGGCAGAAGGCGCATTAGAGCTTCCAGCCACACTTTCTGAACATCAGTCTTCCACTGAAAATGAATTAGTAGAAAATCAAGAAAATGTGTCTGTAAATACAGACCTCGGCAACCCTACACAGAAATATAAGGATGATCAAAACAACAGTTACAAGAATGTGCAAATATCCAAGCTGGATTCATACATAAGTGAATCAGAAGTAAGTTCTTCAAACAGAGAACACACAGCAAGTTCCCTTAGAACCGAGGCCACTACTAACATAATGAAAAGCACAACACCTTTACAATCCCTTCCTAATTGGCATGATATAAGGAATCCAGGAATAAATGAACACCCATTAGATTCTCAGTTCTTTGGAATAAAAGAAATCGATAATTTGTCATCACATTTGCTACCCACAACTCCCTACAGTTCTGATTTGTTTAGTAAGGTATTTGAGTCAACAAGCAACATTGTTTCAGAGCAAAAAGCTATGCCCGAAATAGATAGTAAAACAAGTGTAACACCAGTACCAAAGGCCTACTTAGCCAGTAACTTCCAAACTGAAACTATCCCGTACATGACAAATGTACCCTTAATATTTGCAACTCAAGAAGACACAACAGCAGAGAATGGTTTACAAAATCCTCCAAATAGTACAAATACTCCATTGGAAATGTTTTCTAGGACAGGGCAGGATTTTATCATAACAGCAAACTCAAAAAGTACACCATTGACACACTTGTCCACTGGAAAACAAGTGGATGGTAAAGCTGTTGGGGAAAATACAGACCGTTTTTACACCAACTTGTTTCAATTGCAACATAAACCAGAAAAGGATGTTACCGTTGACTTCAACAGTGTATCAAATACTAACAGGTCATACATGTCTACTGATCTTCAAGCTAATGGGTATCAGCCAGTAACAGATAACAAAAACCAAGCAGAACATGTTTACAAGCAATATGAAGTGTTTACTGTGCAACCCACTACATTTAATCTCTTAAATCTCCAAAAAACAGATCAGTCATTTGCACCCTCAGAAAGTAGTAGCCTTTCAGGCATGATTTCAACACCCATTTCTGGAAAACCCAATACAGCTCAGCTGAGTAAAAATGAATCTTTGACTAGGCATTTAACACCAAATGAAATTAAGACAGAAGATGTAATACTTTCAGCCACTGAACAACCAACCATAACATACACTCATAGGCCTGTGACTACATCCGATACTTTTGAGGAATTTGCTTCCACAATACGGCCAGATACAACAACATATTCACTTTTCAGTCCTTCTCCACAACTGAAAGGAACTGATAACCCAGAATCTAAAATGGCTGTAACAGACAAACATGTGGGTAAGCAGAAACATGAATCTAGTCCTAATGGAAATAGTTAAAGAAAAAAACACATTATATAGTCTATTTAATAGAGATTAATATCAAAGATTTTCTAGAGTTACTCAAACCAACTTATTTTGTTTCAGGTATGTGTGGTGGCTTACTGGCAGGACTATCTGGGCAGTTCAACAGTCCTGGATTTCCACAGTCCTATGTAAAAGATATGAATTGTTCATGGGTCATCGAAGCTCCACTTGGCCACCATATAATTCTGGAGTTTTTGTCACTTGCTATAGAAGCCCATAGGAAATGTGAATATGACTATGTAATTGTATATGATGGAAAGGAGAGTAATAACCATGTGCTGGGCAGGTAATGTATCAATAAATCTTTTTTTTTTATATTTTTTCTTCACAAATTAAAACGATTAAAAATGTAATGTAATTTAATTCAACTGCAGCTATCCTACACACACAGAAGCATGAGAGGGAGTTTATAAAGCGGAAAAATGTAACAAGAGCCTGCCTTACTCCTAGTCCTAAAGGCCCATTTAGAAGCTACCTTACTCTGGATGCATAATATTTTATGATATAGATTTGCTATAGGGAACATATTAATTATGCCTAAGCAGTACTCTGAAAAATTCACCTTTTTTCTTAAATTCTTCATGAACAATAACAGTGCAGTTCCTGGTAACTGAGGGAACCTAGGTACGTGGCTACAGCCTCATAGCTGTATATCTGCAGTCTGATATCTAGGGCACTGCTGGTTCTGACTGCTATTTGGATTTGGTGATATCGCTACTGTACTGCTTACTGTTGTTCTTTCTGAAGGTATATTTGCACACTCCCCAGAAAACAAGAACACCTGCATGCAGATAGCATATCTTCTGAATGCCAAATCACACATTTATTTTGATTTTTTTTGAGGAGGAAGAAGGCAGTGTTAATTTGGAACATCCATAACTTTTTAGTAGTGGGGAAGGGTGTGAATTGTATGCAAGTCCTAGGTATTTGCTTACGAACAGGGTTTTGTGTTGAAAAATAGAAGCATATTTATCTAATTCCAACTCACTCAGTAGACCCAGGGGGTAAATCGTTTCATCATGTAAGAATTAATTATCTGTTGTCAGTACCACTGTCTGGCTGGGAACATTCAAAATAAATGAAAATGGTTGCCTGCATTAGAACATGTTGGACATAAGGGGCTAGGTGAGAGTATAAACTCAGAAATAACATGTTTGCTTTAGCATGAATAAAATGCTGCTCTTAAGCTTCCTAATGTGATTTAAATACAAAATATCAAATACAAAGGGGCTCTTGGGAGCTGTTTATAATGCCTGCTAAGCACCCCTAACCATTGGGCCTAAAAGAGTGCAGTGAGCACAACAAATTTCATAAGGCTGTGTTTGTAAAGGCTCGAAACCTTTCAAGCTGGCCTGAACATGGCATGCAAAGGCTTGGTTACACCAGCCTACCAACTTACACTAGCTCCGCTGTAAGAACACAGGCAAAAACAAGCACTATATGTTCTACTTGTGGTTTCTGTACTGATTTACATATCTTCAATTTTCTATAATATCAGTTATTTTCTTTTAACACTTGTGACCAGGTTTTGTGGCTCCCAACATCCCCCTCAAATGCGATCAACCTCCAATGTGATGACAGTGATAATGAGATCTGATTCTTCAGTAGAATTGGATGGGTTTTCCTTACGCTTCAGCACAATGCAGTCCACCTCTGGTAATGTAGACATCACTGTTCAAATAAACCCTATGTTGAAAGAAAGAGATTATAACAGTGACTCTTACTGTTATGCTTTATGTAAATTGTATATATTCTTTATGATTGTGAGGCTTTGAAGTATATCCCCAACAACAACAAAAAGGCTTGTTTTAGACTTGTAGGGAAGAGTTATAACCTTAAGGTGAATGTAAAGGATTTTTTTTGTTTAGTTTTGGATAGATCAGGTAGGAGTTAGGACATTTTTAACTTGTTATTATTCAGAAGATTCATCCTCTGAATAATAACAGGTTACCAAAGTGAAGGAAACTCTTATTTTTGAGAACAAAAGGTAAGGGTAAATCTTCCACCTTTTCTGATGACAACTGTCTAGAAGGGAATTCTCTTCACTTTGCAGAGATTTCATTTCACTTCATGTTGTGTTTCTGGGAATACAGGCAGCAAAAAATTAACTGACAGGGGTTTTGACCATTTCCTTTTGTTTCCAAAACTCAAGTTGAACATGTGGCTTTATATACACTTTGTAAATAATAGGTTTTATCTTAAGCCGTGTCCTTGCTGATTGAGGTGTCCTCCCACTTTATCCAGATAATTATTATAACTGGGGCAAAAAGTAAAGGGAAATCCAACAAAACATGACATAGTTCCATAGATAGACAGTTGGTGAGGTTGAAAAAAGACATAAGTCAAGAACTGCCAATGAAGGTTTACAAAATAGTCAAGACAGTTATGTAAGGTGTATTTAGGTGTATGTTCTACCTGGGGCCTAAGGCCTAACATGTCGATTATACATCTTAATTATTGTCCTGCGAGGCAATCACAGTTTATAAGTTGGATGTACAAATGAAAACCAAATAAATTTATTGTAAAAAAAAAAAAAAGTCCATCCAGTCCAACTTGTGTGTGTGCTTATATGTTAATAGTACATTGTATACCCCTGCATGTTGTGGTCGTTCAGGTGCCCATCTAATCATTTTTTTAAATTATCAATGCTCCCCACTGAAACCACTGCTTGTGGAAGAGAATTCCACATCCTTACCACTCTTACCGTAAAGAACCCTCTACACAGTTTAAGGTTAAACAGCTTATTTTCTAATTTTAGCGAATGGCTGCGTGTCTTTTTTTTTAAAAAAAGCTTGCGTGTCTTTTTAAATTCCCTTTTACAAAAAAAGTTTTATTCCCTATTGTAGGGTCACCAGTATGGTATTTGTACATTGAAATCATATCTCCTCTCAAGCGTCTCTTCTCCAGAGAGAATAAGTTCAATGCTTGTAGTCTTTCCCCATTGTTGAGATCCTCCAATCCCTTTAATAGCTTTGTTGTATTTCTGAACCCTCTCCAGTTCCAGCACATCCCTCCTGAGGACTGGTGCCCAGAATCGGACAGCATACTCCAGGTGCGGCCGGAGCAGAATCTTGTAGAGTGGGAGAATTATCGTTTTATCTCTGGAGTTAATCATCATTTGATGCATGTCAATGTTCTGTTAGCTTTGCTTGCAGCCACTTGGCATTGCATGCCATTGCTGAGCCTGTCATCTACTGGGACCCCAGGTCCTTTTCCATCCTAGATTCCCCCAGAGGTTCTCCTCCTAGAGAGTAAACTGCATTCATATTTTTGGCACCCAACTGCATTATTTTACATTTTCCAACATTAAACCTCATTTGCCATGTAGTTGCCCACCCCATTAATTTGATCTTCTTGCATGGTTTCCACATCCTGCGTAGAAGTTATTGCCCTGCTTAGCTTTGTATTGTCTCGCAAATAATTAGATTGAGCTGTTTGTCCCATCCTCCAGATCGTTTATGAATAAATTAAATAGAATTCGTCCCAGGACAGAACCCTGGGGGACCCCACTTTCCACACCAGACCATTCCGAATACTCTCCATTTATCCCCACCCTCTGGACTCGCTCCCCCATAGCCAGTTTTCAATCCAAGTACTCGCCCTTTGGTCCATGCCGACAGACCTTAGTTTGTACAGTAAACGTTTATGGGGAACTGTATCGAATGCCTTTGCAAAATCCAGATACACCACATCTACAAGCCTTCCTTTATCTAGATGGCAGCTCATAGAAAGGTAATAGATTGGTCTGGTAAGAATGATTCTTTGTGAATCCATGCTGATTACTGCTAATGATACCATTTTTATTATTAAAATCTTGTATATAGTCCCTTATCATCCCCTCCAAGAGCTTGCAGAATCTTGGTGTTAGGCTAACTGGCCTGTAGTCCCCAGGGATGTATCCCTTATTTAAATATTGGTGTTACATTGGCTTTTCTGCAATCAGCTGGTACCATTCCAGTCAGTAGACCGTCCATAAAAATTAGAAACAATGGTCTGGCTATCACTTGGCTTCTTAAGTTCCTTAAGGATCCTCGGGTGCAAGCCATCTGGTCCTGGTGACTTATTAATTTTAAGTCTATTTCTAATTCTGTACTCTGTTAGCCATGAGGGTGCATCTTGTGACGTGTTATGAAGATTAACATTACAGTCTTGGTTACTGAATCCCCCCATTTCCCTTGTGAAGATTGAGGACAAGAATAAATTCAAAACCTTTGCCATCTCTCCGTCTTTTGTAACCAGATTCCCTTCATCATCCTTTATAGGGGCCAATATGTTCTGACCTCCATTTCTTACTATTTATATACTTAAAGAATTTCTTTTACTCTCCTCCGCTATGTACCTTTCGTATTCTATCTTAGCCGTCCTGATTGCACCCTTACATTTCTTATTGCATTCTTTGTAAAGTAGGAATGCCGATGATGACCCCCCAGCCTTGTATTTTTTTTAAGGCTTTTTCCTTTACTTTTATATGCAATCTTACGTTGGGGTTAAGCCACCAAGGACTTTTGTTAACTCTTTTGAATGACTGTCAAAGGAACAGCAATAGAGGGAAAATCTACCTAAATGGAAACCTGTTGCAATGACAGCTTTTTAAGAGGAAAATTCCCCTCACTTTTGAGAGATTTTCATTCAGTTCCTGTTGTATCAGCAGGACACATTTTAATGGTATGTAGAATGGAAATTGACAAATTTATATTGCCCACATCAAGTCATCAAATATGTCTATTAGTTTAGATTAGCCTGTTGCCAAAGTTGAAGGTAGTTCCACTTATTACAACTGCTGCAATACATGATGTCTGGGATGTTCACTGAAGTCCTTTTTTAACTTATGTTCACTGAAGTCTTGACCAAAGGCACAGTTTCATGAGAAGGGGTAGTGCTGGTTACTGATTATAGTCATAACCAACACAAAACATTCAGAATCTTGTAATAAAGATCCCTTTGACAGAAACCTCTGCCCCCTGCTTTGTTTCCTGGGAAGCAAGATGGCAGCACCTAAACACAGATTTTATTTTATATTCTTTGATAAAATATTCAAGATAAACAGTGTGAGTTTAAACAACATTTTAAGTAACTTGCTATTAATATATTTGTTTTAAATTGAGTTGACAAAGTACAGGTGTTTAAAAAAATCATCATCACCTTCCATCTCTGTTAGACATTTTAAACAGTTAATTTAGTTTATTTTTATAAGGTATTCGCCTGGTTGGGGGACAAAATAGCTTGGAAGGAATAGTTGAAGTGGACTACCAGGGATTTCGAGGAAACATTTGTCCTAAGCATTGGAGTAACAAGGATGCCAAAGTTGTGTGTCGCCAGCTTGGCTTCCAAGGCCCTGCAATAGCTACCAGGTATTTATTTTTTATTAAACTCAATCACTTTTGTTTGAATTATGGATTATGTTAATCAAACCCAACCTTACATAACACATGCTTGCTTGATCAAACCTTACATTTTCACGCTGGAAGTAACTTAATATGGCACCGCTGAACAGAATTGAGAATTCCAGAGAACCAGCAGCACCATGCATGTTTAGCAGAGATAATTCTTAAAATCCCACTCTTTCTCTATTCAACCACAGGCATCTGTCCACAACAGATGTGCTACATATCACCACCACAGGTGTCAGCTAGCACTTGAAGAGAGGTCTGTATACTGTACAACAACAAAGGACTCCCTCAGAGGTTCACCTGTCACTGCAAACCAGTGTTCAAAGCTGCAATTTTTACATATGGCAGGAATCTTCTGTAGTGATTCAACAGACTACCTCGGATATCCTCCACAGACAACAGGCAATATATGTTTAAAAAAACTTAGTGACACAAGTTAATAAATCTAATTATAAACCAATCCTTTTTTGTTTCAGACCAGTGTATTTTAAATGCAGTCCTTAACTAGCCCATTTAGATTTACTCAGTCTTGCACAGGCAATTTAGCCCGTGGGGTGTACAAAAGAGGGCATTCTCTGTGTCTTCATGCTTCTGAGATGTAAATGTGATGTTGATCAGATCATTAAACTCTCCAGAGAAAAAAAAATTGGTTGTTTAAATTATAGTCCCACAGACCAGCCGGAAAGCCGATATGTTACACAGCTCTATTATGTAAAGATGTTTTGGTTCTTATAGTTCCTCAACGTGTGCTCTATTCTTGCCTTGTTCAGCACAGGACTGCTATAGGTGCTGGCCAAACTCATCTGCTGATTCAGCCAAATGGCTAGTCCCTGCAGCCATCCTGCAGACAAAGAAAATGGTTTACTTTCTGATTTCAGATTTTTTTAGATGCTTGCAGAATTTTCAGATGATTACAAAATGAGAAAGAAGTGTGGCCAGGTAATATAATTCTAATGTGTATCTTTACAGGGGTCACTAGAAGGAGAAAAGAGGGCCTTATTCCCCTACAAAAAGTAGATGATTAGTTAAACCTCATTTAGAATACTGTATCTATTTCTGGAAAATTTACTTAAAAAAGATATTGATAGGATAGAACGAGTCCAAAGACAGATGCCACAACTTCAGGGACAAAAATGATAAAACTTCTGAGGGACAAACATATCAGGAGAAAATTCTGGAACTAGATCTATAGGCTGTGGTTCCGGTGTCCATCAGTGGGTGTCCATCAGCAGCCAGAAGCTGACATCATCTAATTTAAACCCTGTGCATGCTCTTCCACACTGCCTTGGTGTTGTCTCCATGTGCCCCTGATCTGCGTTCCAGTATTCCTGTTTTCTGCATCTTGTTTCCTGTTCCTGGACCCTGATCCCGACCCTACAGCCTAATCCCTTCCCACCTGTTCTCTCCGTCTTCTGTTACCCTCTCCCTGCCCTGTCTTGCTCCCAGCTCCCTCTGCTTGATCTCCCGTGTATGACCCTGGCTTTGTTATGATTATGCTTTACCTTCCCTGCTTGTTGTAAATATCTGATTTAGGCAATCGTTCATTGTGTGTCACTGTTTGTTTGGTTCTCTGGTTTGTTTTACACAGTTTGGTATATTGAAGGTGGGTTTACATTCATGTTGTTCACTTATCTTTTAAATAAATTATAATTTTTTACACTGTATTTGTGCCTGATATTCTCTGCGTCAGTCCACAAATTTCTGGTCACACCTGTTATTGACACACAGTGTATTAAAATCAAGTCCAAGATCTTATTAAAGTATTAAAAAGTGCACACGCACATACATGAGAGTTCAAAGAGCAGTATCACAAAGTACCATAACCATCTGATCAGCTGATGTCTGCTCCGTAAGGCCACTTCTGGTATCGACATGTGTGATGGCATCACTTTCGCTGGCCTTGACCAATGCATTTTGCCATAGCAGACATCATCACGGGGAATGGTCGCAGGAACTGTAAACAGCCATAAAATTGTATATGCCGGTAAGTCAAAGTGCACTATTTTGTTAAAGCCACCCTGACTTTTTTTTTGATTTGTCAGGATTATTGGAGAAGATACAGTTTTATCAGCAATTTCCTCTGTTAACTGCAACGGAAGTGAGGCTGTACTGGAAAACTGCAATATGAAAGATTCTGGTACATGTGATACCAAAGAAAGAGCAGGTGTTATTTGCCAAGGTAAAATAATTAGTGCATTCTGAGGATTCTGTTCACTTACACCTGTATGCTACTGTATATATTTAGTTTTTTTATATTTTGGTCAAATGTATCCTTATTTGTTTTATCTCTTTTGCAGTGATGCAAAAAAATGGTATGGCTATTGCATGTTTTATATTCGTGACTAGCAGTATATGCCTGTTTATTTAGGAATGTGTGCATGTTGGTAATTGTTTTAATTTTGCACATATTTAAAGTTTCATGTGAGATTTGTATTTTTATATAAGTTTTTTAGAATAAATATTACATTTGATGAGAAAACCTTTTACACATTTGACATGAAATAACACTATACAGTGCACCATAAAAGAAGGAGCACTATCAATATCACTAGATATTGAAACACTTGTCTTAGACCTCTTTCACACTGAGGCAGCTTTCAGGCGATTTAGCGCTAAAAATTAGCACCTGAATACTGCCTCTCAATCCTCCCCAGTGTGAAAGCCAGAGTGCTTTCACACTGGGGTGGTGCGCTTGCAGGACAGGAAAAAAGGTCCCGCAAGCAGTATCTTTGGGGCTGTGCGAGAGTGGTGTATACACCGCCCATTGGAATGAATGGGCATCGCTTCCGAACGCCGCAACACAGGCACTTTTAACCCCTTCTTGGGGGTTAAAAGCATCCCGCTACCGCCAAAGCGCCGCTATAGCAGCGGTAAAGCGTTGCTAAAACGAGCGGCGCTTTTCCGCTGACGCCCTGTCCGCCCCAGTGTAAAAGTGGCCTTATAAGAGCCTTAAGGAGTGCACAATGTTCTTATAACATGCTTCTTATAAACTGGTAGAAAACCAATCTGATTGGGTGGCTCTGTTTCTGTACATCTCATAAGAACATGCAGTGTTTTAGAAGTGTTTTGTAGATGAAAGGTGTGCCATCTTTTGTGCGTAACTGAAGATACTTTAGCTGGTTGGTCCCAAAACATATACAGGGGGATTCACTGTGGTGACAGTTGTTTTACATTATTTGGTATGATAGGCAGTTAGCGATTACATGCAGTGACCTTGCTCTGTTTTATAGTTGGGAATAGATTATACACTGCATAATAGCTTCAGTTACACTACTGTATATGATGAAAGGTGTACAGAATTTGTGATTGTCAGTGATAGGTATAGCATAGTAACATTATTTACATTAATGGCCAGTATGATAGATTATACACAGTTGTATTAGCTTTTAGGGCAGTTGATGAGAAATGACTATTAGTCAATCCTCAAGTACAACAAGCTGAGGGCTCGTGGAGGTGCAATGGGGAAAAGAGCACAGAATAGACCGCATGGACATACTGTAAGTCTATGGGGAAAGAGCTGCCACTACCACTACCACTGGTGAGAGCAGAGCTGTGACAAGTCTAGTCCCCATAATTATACACACACAATCTTGCAATATAGACAGCATTAAAACGAATCTCCCCCGTACACTAAAAAACAGACATTTCCCCAGCTTTGCAGTTCCTATTTTGCAATTCTTTGGCAGGGAAAAAAAAAAGGGTACCGTGCACAGAAACAGGTCCTGAACTGTAATTGGACTCCGAGGAAAGAAAAAGGTTTGCATTTGTTTCTGTTTTGTGGGTGTCTGGGAGTAGCCCTACACCGCTTAGAGAGGTATGCTGAAATGTATAGTTAGAGCCTGGATGGCAAGGATTTATTTTTTGTTTTGTTTGTTTTGAATGCAACCTTTTTGCTAATAAACCTGGCTGAAAGCCAGATTTTAAGAAACTGCTGTCTCCAACTGCCTTTATCCCAGGGAAAGTGATCCCCACAAGGAGCTAATCCCTCACACCGCCCACAGAAAAACCATACCTCCAAACTTTAGAAACAGAGGTGTTGCTTGGGTTTGTTAAAAAACTGAGGCACCTTTGGGCATCTCAAGGAAAGCAACAATGCGGCATATGAACCGTGTGGCGGACAGTGGATGTAACCAAACTTAACAGTGGGAGGGGCATGAGGGGCTTTAAGGGCATAGTTAAACAAAACCAGGGCTTCATTGTACTTATAAAATATGCTTTGATTGCAGTGCCACAAGCAAGAGCCTCACACACATATATTAACCTCTGCACAATTATAAAAAAATTAAATGCTGCCATTACATATGCTTTTGTGCACACTGAATATAGACAGAGATTTAACACTTTTTTCTGAGCCTACCCTAAAGAAGAACATTAAGTAGTTCTAAAGACTAAATATTTTTACTTTATTGCATTCCTTGCAATAAGGTAAAAAATGTCCCACTAGTTGTACCACACTCTGCCATCTCCCTTTATACTTTACTGAGTCCTATCTCAATCCAGCATTGTGCACATCTGCAGCTGTGCTGGCCTCTCTCTCTCTCTTCACAGGCTCAGCGACAGCAGCAGGAGCCATTGGCTCCAGTTTTTGTCAATCAAATACTGTGAGGAGGGATACAGCCCGGCTCAGGGGCAAGCCCACAAGTGTGTCACCATAGGAAGAGGAGGAGCCAAGAGCACAGACACACCCCCCCTCCCCCAACCCCCCTCCCAGCAAAATTCCAAACCCCCTTTAGCACAAACCTCTCCACCAAATCCTCTTCCCCTTCCGGCACAAATTGTTGTGACCCCTCCCTCAAATTCTCCCTCCCAGCACATATCCCCTCCCCCCTTCTAGCACAATCTCCCCCTCCAACCCCACCTTTTCTAGCACAAATCTCCCCACAAATCCCCCCTCCCAGCACAAATCCTCTCTTCATATTTAGCACATCCTTTTCCCTCCAATCCCCCCTCTTCTTGCACAAATCCTCCACCCTAAAAAATCACTCTCCCTTTTTGCACACATCCTCTCCCCTCTCAAATCAACCCCCAACACAAATCTTCTTAGAAACTCTTCCCAGCATAAGTCAACTCCCAGCACAAATTTTGTTAACTGTCCCCTACCCCCTCATATGCCCCCCAGTGCAATTTGCCCTCCCTAAAACAGACCACAGATCAGAGCAGCTCAATACAGGGGGTATCTCTCCTCCCGGCTGCTCCTCCTTCTCTTGTGCAGGATACACATCAGAGCCAATGAGGAGCCCAGCTTCCCTCAGCTCTGACGTGTATTGTTGTTACAGGCAGGGAGCCTTTACCTGCAGAGGATAAGATCGTGGCACTAGGGACCCTGGGCACCCCGTCACAGCACTTCCCTGCCAGGTGAATGTGCGGAGCCAAGAGCCAGAACTTGTTCCGGCACTTGACTCCTGGACTCTGGACAGGACACTCGCAGGACACTGAAATTTTGTTGGAATCACAGGATGGTCCCGCAGAATCTGGGATGGTTGGGAGGTATGTAAAAACAAGAACATCTGCACGTGCAGACATGTGTTGACCATCTGGAAATGTCTTTGGGCCTGGTTTCAGCCATAAACATGACTGATTACATAGCACAAGAACACCAATTTCAACATATGCATTGGATACCAAAGACAGCCATGGGACTAAGGTATCTTGATGGACACACTAGCATAGAGTACTAGCATTTAGGGCAAGTTTTTCTAACCTGTCTGATTGCATTCTTCCCCAAAATATTTGCCTGGAACTGTCTGAAGCTTCCCACAGATATGACATAGTCACCCAATGTGGTGAGACACACTGGAAAGTTTTTTCCTAAATAATTTTCATCTGTTGCATCCACATTCCAGAATTATGTTGTAAAATCATCCATGTCTTCCTTATTTAACATATGTATTTATTTATTTGCGGTGTAGTGTATGAGTCGTGTGCAGCTTTAAAGAATGTTGGTGTGCAAGAGTCTGGAATCTATATGATAGACCCAGATGGTGTGGACGAAGGGGTGAGCCACTTCTATGTAGAGTGTGATATGGAGTCCGACCACCTAACAGGTAAACTTTTAAATTACTATTAAATAATATCTAAAGCCAAAACTTTGTTTAGTTTTGGATAGAGAAGGGGAGGGTAAGACTCACTGTCAGGCTTTTATTGCTGTCGGTGTCATCATTGGAGATATCCACCCCCTTTATTTCTCCTGGTGACAATGATGATAAAAGTGATGGGAAAATCCAATATTTTGTGCTCTCATTGGAAAAGGAATAAAAGGGAAATCTTCCCATTAAAATTCTTGTTCCGATGTGGCGTAAATTTTCTATACTTTGAAAAGACTGCCTATTGTTTGTGTTACTGACACAGGAAGTGAAGGTAGTATTCCCTAATTGGACGCATGGCTATTTAAAGCATATGTGAACCCTCACCTTGTAAAACAACCTATTCAGTTTAAAATGGACATTAACCAGTTCCCTACCGACGTATAGTAAAATGACGTCGGCAGGGACTGGCCGTCGATCCGGGAGGACGTCATATGACGTCCTCCGCTTCTCGCCGCTACTGCGGGCATTTATCGGTACGCAGGTTAATCCCTTATGATGGAAGTGAAGGACACAGTCATTGTGTTTGTTATCCGTCAGAAAAGTTTCATATCTTTTAAATGCGGTGTAGCCTTGTTCTTAAAATTACCCTTCTAAAGGGAAAATAAGGAAAAGGTTACTCTCGTGTTTTATAACCTAAAAGGGTAGTGAAAATAGTAGTAACAGTGGTCCTCTTTATTTCCCCCACCTATAGAGGTTACTACTGTGGCTGTCGTTATTTTCGGACTGTCACTCAGAATGGGAGGGGAAGAGATAGGTTTTGATTTGTTTCAAAACCGAAATCTATAAT
>BLSH010215661.1:942073-958505 GCA_018402905.1 Glandirana rugosa | reverse complement strand
CCATGCCTCTTACTAAATACCTTGGAATGTCTACTTTTCAAAAAGGGGTAATTTGGGGGGTATTTGTACTTTCCTGACATTTCAGGGCCTCAAGAAATGAGACAGGCCATCAGTGTATCAGGTGTGATCAATTTTCAATGATTTGCACCATAGCTTGTAGACTCTATAACTTTCACACAGACCAAATAATATACACAAATTTGGGTTATTTTTACCAAAGATAGGTAGCAGTATAGGTTTTGGCCAAAATTTATGGACAAAAATTACTTATTTGCAAAATTTTATCACAGAAACTAAAAAAAATTGTTTTTTTTTCAAAATTTTCGCACTTTTTTCAATTATATCGCAAAAAATAAAAAACCCAGAGCTTCTTAAATACCACCAAAAGAAAGCTCTATTTGTTTGAAAAAAATGACACAAATTTTGTTTGGGTGCAGTGTAGCATGAGAGAGTAATTGAGATTCAAAGTGTGAGAGCGCTGAAAGCTGAAAATTGGTCTGGGCAGGAAGGGGGTATAAACGTCCTGTATTCAAGTGGTTAAAGGCAATACGCATTTAAAAAAAATTACAAATACCCTTGTTTTCCTTTTTTAGAAGATATCACGTATCTTCTCTTTTCAGCTGCATAAGGAGCTCAGAGAGCTAGGGGACGAGAGACAGCAGCAAACTGGTCTCCCCAGGAAAATGGCTGTGTCAGCACAACTCTAATCAATGCAGGAGGGCAGGCACAGCCAGAAAATTGACCATGCTGTGCTCTCATGCCTAGTGTGGTCAGGTTTTAATAGGAAAGCAGAATAACTGGCAGGAACAACAGATATTTTACACAAAAGAAGCAATACAAAGAAAACAGGATACTTTTTTATACAAGTACATGGTAAAACAGGCAAATATCAAGAATATGATTTGTTGGGGTAACATATTCTTTAACACTGTTGTTACTGTATATACGGTATTAAACTATCCATTTTTTAAATTCAAGATTTCCTTTTTTTACATCTCAAGGTAATATATAATCGATTATGTAATGTGACTCAAAACAAAAATAACTGTATATATTATACACTAGATTACCAAAAGTAATGGGACACCTGCCTTTACGCGCACATGAACTTTAATGGCATCCCAGTCTTAGTCTGTAGGGTTCAATATTGAGTTGCCCCTTTGCAGCTATAATAGCTTCAACTCTTCTGTGAACAAGGTTTAAGAGCATATCTATGGGAATGTTTGACCATTCTCTGCTTTAATTCATCCCAAAGGTGTTCTGTCGGGTTGAGCTCAGGACTCTATGCAGGCCAGTGAAATTCCTCCACCCCAAACTCGCTCATCCGTGTCTTTATGGGCCTTGCTTTGTGCACTGGTCCAAATCATTTGGTGCAGGGGGGATTATGGTGTGGGGTTGTTTTACAGGGGTTGGGCTTGGCCCCTTAGTTCCAGTGAAGGGAAGTCTTATGGCGTCATTTTGGACAATTTCATGCTCCCAACTTTGTGAGAAAAGTTTGGGGATGACCCCTTCCTGTTAAAGGAACCAGTGCACAAAGCAAGGTCCATAAAGACATGGATGAGCGAGTTTGGGGTGGAGGAACTTGACTGGCTTGCACAGAGTCCGGACCTCAACCCAATAGAACACCTTTGAGATGAATTAGAGCGGAGACTGCGAGCTAGGCCTTCTCTTCCAACATCAGTGCCTGACCTCACAAATGCACTTCTGGAAGAATGGTCAAACATTCCCATAGACACACTCCTAAACCTTGTGGACAGCTTTCCCAGAAGAGTTGAAGCTGTTATAGCTGCAAAGGGTGGGCCAACTCAATACTGAATCCTACAAACTAAGATTGGGTTGCCATTAAAGTTCATGTGTGTGTAAAGGCAGGTGTCCCCATACTTTTAACAATATAGTGTATATCTGAGTAAGTTTTCTTATCTAACATCCATGTCCTGCCAGTCAAACAATATAGTCTACACTACTTTTAATTTTTGCAATACAGCGTTGAATGCCTGTATTTACTTCACTCTTGCAGAATAAGATTTTTCTGACATGCAGTCAGATTTTGGACCCTTCATTTTTATTCTGTTTGTCTAGTTTTGTTTGTATTGTGTTATTTTATTCAGAAGGCTTTCATGCAGGGGCAATGCAAACTGTAAGGTTAAGAAATTAGAAACATTTAGATGTTCCATATAAAATAAGATGAATTAAGAAAAAGTAACTAGCGGTGGTTCAAACAAGCAGAATGAATTATATACTACAACAAATGGCACAGATCTGAGGCACAACCAGTTTTATGTGGCCTGGAAGAGTAGACACTGCTAGAATGGAAATAAAAGAAAAATCTAGGTAAATCATGAATCCACATTCACTCACTGTATGTACTGCGTGTAACCACAAGTATACTAACCCAGTATCTTAGCAGAAGTAGCTTATATTTTCTTTAACATACCCAGAAACACTCTTGAAGCTATTGGACATTCTCACACAATAGTACAATGGCAGAAACTCCTATAGGCACAAAGCATTCTGGCATATACACGATTTCTAAGCCTGCTACACGTTTTCTGTGGTTCTATTCAGACAAGATCAGAAGCGCTGCCTGTAAAATGGTAATGAAAACCATTGATTTGTAAACATCTGAAGCATAATCTGCTATGGCATCAATAAATAACCTTTAGTATACTGTAAATTTCTAATAAATATTGTATACTTTATACATTTTCATTTAAAGTAGTTCAGAATCCTGCTCCATTTTTGGTTAATGCCTCTTTTCCTTTATATCACTTTTATACAAAAACCTCAGAACATCTAAAGAAGACTTTTAAAATTGAAATGCAATCCTTTATCACTTTAAAAAGCAGTAGTACTGCTTAAAGCAGTAATTTACCAAAATGTATGTCTGACATTATTCACTAAATTCATAATATTAATATGTTTTATAGAGACACCACTTTATGGTTGCAAAAAATTAAATTAAATGATAGATTTCTTTTATCCTGGATCCAATGTGATCGAATTTATTTATTATTGAAGCTATTGTGCATGTGCACCTGGGACCATTGTTGCATTATATTGTACTCTGTCCAGCAGTCATCTCATACAACTGATCCATTGTGAGACACAAATGTGCCCAGAGGGAATGTTCAGGGCACATGCCTGACATGTATCCTAGTCTCCCTGCAGACTGTATACCATCTCTATGCTCATCAAACATTAATTCCAGGCCAACTGGCTGTCAAAATGAGCATAATCTACCCTGTTGGTCCCCATGAGCACTACAGTCCTTATTTTTTTAAATACTTCCCCAGTCTCCTTTGCCTGCACTGTGCTGTTCCTATTACTTTTCCTAACATCATGAGGGCTTTGCTAATTAACTGACAATTCAATCTCCAAATATAGAAGTTACCTGTAAAGAAGTAGCAATTTCACACTGGTTGTACCACCAAATATTGTTCCATTGCAGAGAACGCAAACCCCCAATTCCATCAAAAAACTGACATTACCAGGAATGCCAATCTTATGTACCCTGCAGCTCTCGTGCTTACAACAATCAACTTTTATTTATTCTTATAAAAGCTTTATCCCAAAAGGAAAAAAAATGTTTCCTGTAACTGCTTATAAAGTGTTAAGTGGAGTTCAGCTTCAATTTGATAATGTATCCAAATCTGCTAGTTAGTAATCCTCTCCACCTAGATTCACAATGCTGCTGTCCAAAGGTGCCCCCTGTCCTCCTTCATCCAGAGGGGGGCACTTTAATATTGGAGGTATGTCACTTGCCAGATCACTAGGTTAAACCAGAGAGAAAAAAAACAAAAAAAAAAAAGAAAATGAATGCAGCCACCACATTTAATGATTGGTAATCTGCAAAATTTTACATTTTTGGTTTTGGGTTTAATACTGCTTTAAGGAGCAATAATTTGTAAATGCTTGTTATTAAATATTTACTGTATGTACACTTGGCTTTACTAGTTATGTGAATGGTACCACTCTTCTTTACCTGTAATACTGAAATACATTTCAGTTGCTATAGTTATTTGATGCTTTTAATAGTGTGATACCCATATAGTATAATATCAGTTTTTGTTTGACTGTGATGTCATACAGGAATAACAATTATTGGACATGATGCAGAAAGTAAGGAGAGAGTTATTCCCTGCAGAGAGCCTGGATGTTACTCTAGAACTATCACATATAAAAAAGCTTCCTTGGATCAACTAAGAAGCTTGACTAGTGCTTCTGAGAGCTGTGAGCAATTTGTGAAAGTAAGTATGACTGTCAGTTGCTAAGACAAAACTCATGGAAGCATATAATGGCACATCGTTTGCAAAATAAGTAAATACTTGTTTTCACCTTTTTTACATCCTTTGTTGCATCTCAGTGCTACTGATCTCCCACAGCCTCTGTGCAGCCACTTCTTGTCTACATGCATGCACTCCAGTGATGGCTCCATGGCATATCCCAAGGCAGGTTTGCTGGTGGTCAGGCCGGATTGGGACAAAAAATAGGCATTTAGACTGAGCAGCCTGTTGTTTTTTTTTTTTTTTACTTAAACCAAGTTACAAATAATGGCAACTACCGGTTTCTCAATATCTTTTAGTTATATTTAGCCTGCTTCAGTCACTGTGGGCAGGTAAGATGATTCTCATAAACTTACTGTGAGAGGAGAACCAAGACCCCTGCAGGCTTATTGGAGGGCGGCAAACCAGCATAGCACCAAAGAAAAAGAATAAAGACAGTATCTGGCTACGCCCATCATGTATCCTTTGCATGTTGTGTGTCCTATACGATGTGCATAGCCTAAGGGCCCTTTCACACGGGCTTGTCCGTGTACGGACTCCGCTTTGCTCAGCAGGGGTCGATCTGCTGATCCCCGCTGAGCCGGCAGATGACAGGTCCATCTGCGTTCACTGTCCTCTATGGAGATCGGATGAAAACGGACGGCCTGTCCATTTTCAACCAAACCTATCCAATCCGATTCTCCAGGGTTTCGGATGTCAGCAGACATGTCACCGCTGACATCCGCCACTCCATAGGGCTGAATGGTGCGTCCGATCAGGTCCGAAAAACTGACAGGCGGACCTGATCAGAACACCCGTGTGAAAGGGCCCTAATACGTCTTTATTCCTCCTCTGAAGTATTGCCTAGGCTACCAGCCTACCCTCCCTAAATGCGAGAATCCTCTACTGAGCGCCGGCATCTCTATTGAGCACCGGCATCTCTACGAGTGCCAGCATCTCTATTGAGCACCGCAAGAGGTGACACACTGCAGCTGGAGGATTACTCGAGCAGAGTAAGTTCCTGCCCGTGTCACGATCCCACCCTGGAGGCCCACACCAGACTCAATATGGAAGTAGAAAACAGAATTTGGCTAGGAACAGCGCATAACAGATTCTGTTTTCTGTCTTCATCACTGAGCTCCACCATCATGTATCGGGGTGAGGCCGAAGGGAGGACCATTCCGGGAGGTCATTTTAATGTTGGCTGGACCCTCGGCACACATTTTCTTGCCCCCCCCATGCAATTTCGCTCTCCACCTGCTCTGAGACATAAAATAAATAGCAGCTAGATTCAAAATCAGTTTACTGCAGCAGATCAGGCAGTGATTGATGAAGTCACGAGGCGTGACGTAACGTGTTGGAGAGACCTGATACTGGACGTGACATGAGAGGCGGCTGCATGCCGATATTTACCTGTTCATTGCTGTTTTTATCAACTGTTAATGTAAGCATTTACTATTTAATAAACCATTCATTGCTTAAATACTACACCATGAGGGTCCCTTCCATTTAACCCTTTATGTCCTGCTGGCCAAATATGAGCGCTGGAGGTTAAAACACACCAAAAACACAGGAAAAGAGTGTACAGACCTATGGTGACTAACCCCCTTCGCTGACATCAAAGATATTACAGCTTAAGGTGATTTTTAATCTTCATGGAGATGAGCGTATAGATTGCACTAAGGTGGAGGATAAATGCACAGCTCCTGAAGCATTCAGCACAGGTAGACACACACAGTGTTTTAAGCACCTTTACACTATCTAAAGTGCATTATTGGATTTTCATGTGGACTGTCACGTTTACATTTAAGGAGTTATGAACTCTTTCCTATGCATATGAACTATTGAAATATTGGAGCACTGATCACTTTCATGATTTTTTGTACTTGCACTATCCATTTATTTATACTTACATTTGGTACTAATTGGTAGAATTCTTGATGAATGTCAGATTCTTTCTTTGGACACTTTTAGGCCCCATTCATACGGTCGTATCTATGCATATACCCATGCGAAAGGCTATATTTGCACGCACAAGGATGCACAAGTTTTTAAGGGTAGGACAGATCAAGGTGACAGGGTGGCTGTCATGTCCTCCATGTTTTACCCTCCTCATTGGGCACCAAGCGAGGGTCACATGGGAGGCCTACCCCAGGGTGGGTCAGGCATTGAACAAGGTCAGTAACCCTTTTTACGTGGAGTAACACTTAGCTCGAAGATGTACTCACCAGGCAGAACCGCGGTCATGTGTAGAATCAAACATTAAGGCAGCCTCGCAACTCAAACTGCTCTCTTCCATGCCCTACACATTGATGTATGTGTTGCATTCAGAGGGACATAATGAGCCTCTGCCCCCTCCACCAGCCAGCATACTTCTGTTACCTCACTGCCAGTAACAGAATGGGGTCCCACCAAGCACATAGAGCGAACCTCATACATGCTGTCACTTAACTCTTCTCTTCCCATACCTTATGGCTGGGCCATCGATATGCAAAATGCTAGTCCTCTCCCAGAGACCGGCAGAAATGGACAGCTAGGGAGGGAGTCAAAGCACTGACCCCCTTGCTACCAGAGAACCTATCACCTAACCAGGTACCACACCAAAGACTGGCTGTTTTACCTTGTGATTACTCATGGCAACTACCTTTTCCTTCTTGTCTTGTTGAATGAATCTCTGGCATAGTGATGTTACACATACCCCATATTGTGGTTATGGACCCAAGTTCTTTAGTAAGACGCCAAGACCTAACATGCACCCCTTTAGACCAGGCTCTGAGCAGTTCAATCAACTTTTACTGTAAATTTGGCACGAAATGTACAGTATAACATGCAACAATGTCCTTTTCCTAACTAAACCTAATTGTGGCTGCTTCAGGTTTCCTGCACAGGTGAAATCTCATTGGCAATGCTCGACCAGAGAAGTCCATGTTCTATGGTTCTTCCAGCGAATCGGCCTTCCAGAGTGGACCACAGGTCCCAGCAAGTCTCTAGTTGCATGTGTCCCCCCGTGCGTTTCTCCAAGTGTTACCCAGAGTCCCCATAGTATCCGGACCTCTTCCCTTTCATAGAACACGGGAGGGAGGCTGGACCTCAGCGAAAGCCCACAAACACACTGGGAAAAAGGCGGCAAAATATTAACCCTTTCCCTCTTACCTGGGCAGCCAGGCGCTAACTAAATACACAGTAGGCTACCTGCCTACAGGTATTCTGTGCAACCTCGTGCAGGCAGTCCATTCATGTCAATTGGGATGCAGCTGCTGCTTCTAATTTGACAACCGTGCAGGTGTGGGTTAATGTCCATGAACACAGACAGAGTGCTTTTGGGGACAAGCCCATGTAAAGAAAGCCTTGAACTTAAACTCCTATTCATCTGAAAGCTGATTTAACTTGCCAGATAAAGGTATTTCAGGTACAGCAAGGATATAAGCAGTTGTATGCTGTTGCGCTAGGAAATTAATTCAACATTAACAAACAAAATTATACTGGAATATCATTTTATTCTAATATGTTACCTACTTTTTATTATTTTTTTAATCCAATGTCAATCTTGTTTGTTACTGAAAATATAGAAACTTCTCAAATAATTTTACAGTGAGATACTAGTAAGCACAAGCATTAAATCTTTCATAAACTGGGGACATTCCAGTTTCAGTGCTACTGTGGTGATCAGTAAGAAAACAGCTGTTTTTTTTTTCTTTGGCATTTGATGATATGGTGTCCTTGATAGAAACAGAAAATAACAAGTGGCTTTTCATGTGTTGACATACCCCAGTTGGCTGTTGATCTTAAACCCCCAACCTGCTATTGGTGGTACAGTACTTACACTACTGCCATGCCTGTCCACTTCAAAACCACGGGGGTAACACATGTGACCATGCATGACAGTAATGGCTTAACATTACCTACTCCCCAATCCAGGGCTGACCCAAGACATTGTACAGCCTGGGTCTAAAAATGAAATGCTGCCCCCCCCCCCCAAAAAAAAAATCAAAAAAAAATCACACGCACCAAAAGGCCCCCACGTCCATTATTTTATATCATGATAAATAAAAGTAAAATTAAATTTATCAGGAAGTCAGATTTTGCTCTAAACACATAAGTGTGAACCTTGATTAAGAGCTATTGTAGTATATAGACAGGCTAGGGTAGTATATAGACAGGTTAGTGTAGTATATAGACAGGCTAGTGTAGTATATAGACAAGCTAGGGTATACAGACAGGCTAGGGTATACAGTCAGTCTAGTGAAGGATATAGATAGGCTAGTGCAGTATATAGACAGACTAGTGCAGTATATAGACAGGCTAGGGTATGCAGACAGACTAGTGCAGTATATAGACAGGCTAGGGTATACAGACAGTCTAGTGAAGTATATAGACAGGCTCGGGTATACAGACAGACTAGTGCAGTATATAGACAGGCTAGTGAAGTATATAGACAGTCTAGTGAAGTATATAGACAGGCTAGGATATATACAGACAGGCTTGTGAAGTATATAGACAGACTAGGGTATACAGACAGGCTTGTGAAGTATATAGACAGGCTAGGGTATACAGACAGGCTTGTGAAGTATGTAGACAGATTAGGGTATACAGACAGGCTTGTGAGGTATACAGACAGGCTAGGGTATACAGACTGGCTTGTGAAGTATATAGACGGGCTAGGGTATACAGACAGGTTGTGAAGTATATAGACAGGCTAGCGTATACAGCCAGGCTTGTGAAGTATATAGACAGACTAGGGTATATAGACAGGCTTGTGAAGTATATAGACAGGCTAGGGTATACAGACAGGCATGTGAAGTATATAGACAGACTAGGGTATACAGACAGGCTTGTGAAGTATATAGACAGGCTAGGGTATACAGACAGGCTTGTGAAGTATATAGACAGGCTAGGGTATACAGACAGGCTTGTGAAGTATATAGACATATTAGGGTATACAGACAGGCTTGTGAAGTATATAGACAGGCTAGGGTATACAGACAGGCTTGTGAAGTATATAGACAGGCTAGGGTATACAGACAGGCTTGTGAAGTATATAGACAGATTAGGGTATACAGACAGGCTTGTGAGGTATATAGACAGGCTAGGGTATACAGACAGGTTTGCAAAGTATATAGACAGGCTAGGACATACAGACAGGCTTGTGAAGTATATAGACAGACTAAGGTATACAGACATGCTTGTGAAGAATATAGACAGGCTAGGATATATGCAGACAGGCTTGTAAAGTATATAGACAAGCTAGGATATATACAGGCAGGCTTGTGAAATATATAGACAGACTAGGGTATACAGACAGGTTTGTGAAGTATATAGACAGGCTAGGGTATACAGACAGGCTTGTGAAGTATATAGACAGACTAGGGTATACAGGCAGGCTTGTGAAGTATATAGACAGACTAGGGTATACAGACAGGCTTGTGAAGTATATAGACAGGCTAGGGTATACAGACAGGCTTGTGAAGTATATAGACAGATTAGGGTATACAGACAGGCTTGTGAAGTATATAGACAGGCTAGGGTATACAGACAGGCTTGTGAAGTATATAGACAGGCTAGGGCATACAGACAGGCTTGTGAAGTGTATAGACAGATTAGGGTATACAGACAGGCTTGTGAAGTATATAGACAGGCTAGGGTATACAGACAGGTTTGCAAAGTATATAGACAGGCTAGGACATACAGACAGGCTTGTGAAGTATATAGACAGACTAAGGTATACAGACATGCTTGTGAAGTATATAGACAGGCTAGGGTATACAGACAGGCTTGTGAAGTATATAGACAGACTAGTGAAGTATACAGACAGGCTTGTGAAGAATATAGACAGGCTAGGATATATGCAGACAGGCTTGTGAAGTATATAGACAGGCTAGGATATATACAGACAGGCTTGTGAAGTATATAGACAAGCTAGGATATATACAGGCAGGCTTGTGAAATATATAGACAGACTAGGGTATACAGACAGGCTTGTGAAGTATATAGACAGGCTAGGGTATACAGACAGGCTTGTGAAGTATATAGACAGACTAGGGTATACAGGCAGGCTTGTGAAGTATATAGACAGACTAGGGTATACAGACAGGCTTGTGAAGTATATAGACAGACTAGTGAAGTATACAGACAGGCTTGTGAAGAATATAGACAGGCTAGGATATATACAGACAGGCTTGTGAAATATATAGATAGACTAGGGTATACAGACAGGCTTGTGAAGTATATAGACATGCTAGGGTATACAGACAGGCTTGTGAAGTATATAGACAGACTAGGGTATACAGATAAGCTTGTGAAGTATATACACAGACTTCTGTAAACAGACAGGCTTGTGAAGTATAGAGACAGACTAGGGTATACAGACAGGCTTGTGAAGTATATAGACAGGCTAGGGTATACAGACAGGCTTGTGAAGTATACAGACAGGCTAGGGAATACAGACAGGCTTGTGAAGTATATAGACAGGCTAGGGTATACAGACAGGCTTGTGAAGTATATAGACGGGCTAGGGTATACAGACAGGCTTGTGAAGTATATAGACAGGCTAGCGTATACAGCCAGGCTTCTGAAGTATATAGACAGACTAGGGTATACAGACAGGCTTGTGAAGTATATAGACAGGCTAGGGTATACAGACAGGCATGTGAAGTATATAGACAGGCTAGGGTATACAGACAGGCTTGTGAAGTATATAGACAGACTAGGGTATACAGACAGGCTTGTGAAGTATATAGACAGGCTAGGGTATACAGACAGGCTTGTGAAGTATATAGACAGACTAGGGTATACAGACAGGCTTGTGAAGTATATAGACAGGCTAGGGTATACAGACAGGCTTGTGAAGTATATAGACAGGCTAGGGTATACAGACAGGCTTGTGAAGTATGTAGACAGATTAGGGTATACAGACAGGCTTGTGAGGTATACAGACAGGCTAGGGTATACAGACTGGCTTGTGAAGTATATAGACGGGCTAGGGTATACAGACAGGCTTGTGAAGTATATAGACAGGCTAGCGTATACAGCCAGGCTTGTGAAGTATATAGACAGACTAGGGTATACAGACAGGCTTGTGAAGTATATAGACAGGCTAGGGTATACAGACAGGCATGTGAAGTATATAGACAGACTAGGGTATACAGACAGGCTTGTGAAGTATATAGATAGGCTAGGGTATACAGACAGGCTTGTGAAGTATATAGACAGGCTAGGGTATACAGACAGGCTTGTGAAGTATATAGACATATTAGGGTATACAGACAGGCTTGTGAAGTATAAAGACAGGCTAGGGTATACAGACAGGCTTGTGAAGTATATAGACAGGCTAGGGTATACAGACAGGCTTGTGAAGTATATAGACAGATTAGGGTATACAGACAGGCTTGTGAAGTATATAGACAGGCTAGGGTATACAGACAGGCTTGTGAAGTATATAGACAGACTAGGGTATACAGGCAGGCTTGTGAAGTATATAGACAGACTAGGGTATACAGACAGGCTTGTGAAGTATATAGACAGACTAGTGAAGTATACAGACAGGCTTGTGAAGAATATAGACAGGCTAGGATATATACAGACAGGCTTGTGAAATATATAGATAGACTAGGGTATACAGACAGGCTTGTGAAGTATATAGACATGCTAGGGTATACAGACAGGCTTGTGAAGTATATAGACAGACTAGGGTATACAGATAAGCTTGTGAAGTATATACACAGACTTCTGTATACAGACAGGCTTGTGAAGTATAGAGACAGACTAGGGTATACAGACAGGCTTGTGAAGTATATAGACAGGCTAGTGTATACAGACAGGCTTGTGAAGTATACAGACAGGCTAGGGAATACAGACAGGCTTGTGAAGTATATAGACAGGCTAGGGTATACAGACAGGCTTGTGAAGTATATAGACAGGCTAGGGTATACAGACAGGCTTGTGAAGAATATAGACAGGCTAGGGTACAAAGACAGGCTTGTGATGTACAGTAAATAGACAGGTTTGTGTAGTATATAGACAGGCTAGAGTACAGACTTACATGGCGCCACCCCAGCTCAGGACGTCGTGTGAGAAAGATCCTCCCAGCTCTATGATATGGGCGGAGCCAGGAGGAAACTCGCTCTCACACTCATCTCTGAGCTCTGCTTGTCATTGAAGTATCGTTCAGACTCAGTGAGAGTGTGGCAGCAGTGTGGGACAGTGCTGTGTCAGCAGCCCACGACACTCTCACTGAGTATGCACTAGATGCGGATCATATAGGTAGCGGCGGCCCTGCACTGCCGACCCTCTCAACTTGCCACCTGGGACCATTGGTCCCTGTAAGGAATCATCTATGGCCGCTGGCATGCCTGTGCGCGGGCGCACGTAGTGTGTGCGTGCACCTGTGCACCTGAGCGCGCGTGTGTGCGCCGGCAATGGCGCCAAAGCAGCCATATAAGCAGACAGCACCCTGCAGCCAGTGCTGTCCATTCTACAGCGTTCCTGCACCTGTGACCCCAGCGTTTGTTCCTGAGAGATTCCTGTTCCTGTGACCCTGGCTTCCTTTGGACTCTGTTGCTATCTGCCTGCCCTGACCCCGGCCTGTCTACAACTGCTCTTCTGCCTGATCCCTTGTACCTTTGCTACCCGCACGTTGCCGACCCTGCTTGTACCTGACTATCCATTTGCCTGATCCTTCTATACTTCACTGCCAGCCAGTTACCGACCCGGCCTGCATCACTATCCTTCTGCCTGGACCCTCATATACCTCCAGAGACTAAGTCCAGCCCCCCTGTGCTCCAGAGCTCCCTGTCTGCACTGTCAGGGGTTCTCAAACCAGGGCTGTAAGAGAGGTTGCCCCCACATAAGCCAGACTCAACCACCAGGTACGTGACAGTCCCACTGGGACCCGTGGTAGTGCCGACCCTGCCCCAATCAGTTGTGTCCTCTATTTATAGTGACAACATACACTGAAGAGAAGCCAGTTCACCAATTTCCCTTAAGAGTCAGTGGCATGTGGCATAAATCAACATCATACGACTACAGCACACAGTAAACACTAACATTCATCACTAAACTGACAATTTAACTTTGAACCAAAATGTATTTTTAGTTTTAGATAGATGCCAAAACAATATGTTGTACACGGCGCCTATGGCTATCCTTAGGTTTAAATGAACAGGCGGCGGGCACCTACGCCTTATTTACAAATCACCTAGACAGAATTGCAGTTGGCCCAAAAATATCCAGAGATCAAGTCCCTGGGCCTAAATCGTATGGCATGAAATTAAGGTAGGCAGCGCAAAACCACAATAATTATGAAACTGTATGCCCTCTCAACCTCTTAGTGTTAGATTTCTACTAGTGACCTAAAACAAGTTACACTCACATGTACATAGTGTCCACCCGACACTAGGGATTATTCACAAACATATGTCCCCGATCGGCTATGGCTTGTCTCGGGATTCCACAAGCCGCGAGCAAACGGTCGTGGGTGGCGCGTTTGTGAGTGTAACTTGTTTTTAATTGAATAAATACGTTTTAAGTATGGTTTTACACTATGGGAGCTTCCCTTTCCTTCCTTTTCACATGATGGTCGGAGCATATTAGAGTCTACGGTGGACAGTGGAGACTTGATGAATGGTTAAACAAAATGAGATTGCTGGTTCTTAGAGAGACCAGCCTTTCCGTCTGGTGAGTCCATTTAGTGAACTTGGTGGAGGAAAGCACTGGGTGTTGTTTTAAAGGAGTTACAGATATACCAAGATTGTTTTTTTGCATGGATTTTGGCATAAGGATGATAAACATGAAACTATGAAGATTTGTGATCCATGATTTATGGTAACAGTTTATGGACTAAATTTTTTTGTGGTTTCCATATATATGGTTTACAATTTTGTCACTTTGAGCACTCTTGCATTTTTTCGCATATGTTTGCACATTTTTGTATTTTTTCAGGTCTATTCAAATATGCAACAATGTATTAATCATGTTTAAGAGTTTGTGAAACAGGAGTTTTTTTCACAGATTTGGTCTGTGAGGATCGCGGGAGTCTCTGTGACCTTCACACACCAAAATTGTATTGACACAATTGTTTTAGGTCACTAGTAGAAATTTAACACTAAGAGATAGAGAGGGCATACAGTTTCATAATTATTGTGGTTTCGTTTTAGATAGAGTAGGGTGGGTTCCAATGAGATTTGAAAATTACAGTAGCATGGCTAAAAAAAAAAACTCCTGCCACACCTGGAGTATGCCATCCAATTCTGGTCACCAGTCCTCATGAGGGATGTGTTGGAACTGCAGAAGGTCCAGATAAGGGCAACAAAGCTGATTAAGAGATTGGAGGACCTTAGTTATGAGGAAATATTACAAGCACTGAACTTATTCTCTCTGGAGAAGAGAGGCTTGAGAGGAGATATGATTTCATTGTACAAATACAGTAATGGTGACCCCACAATAAGGGAAAAAAACTTTACTTTATAAAAAGACATGCAGCCATTCACAAAAATTAGAAGAAATGCAGTTTAACCTTAGACTGTGTAGAGGGTTATTTACTGTAAGTGCAGTGAGGATGTCAAACTATCTTTCCCAAGCAGTGGTTTCAGCAGGGAGCATAGATCATTTCAAAAAATTATTGGATAGGCACCTAAACAATCACAATATAAAGGGATATACAATATAATATTGACATAAAAGCACACACACAGGCTGGATGGACTTGTATCTTTTTTCAACCTCACAAACTATGTAACTATGTAACTAAAAACCCCAATCCTTATGTTAAGCCTCCAGATATGCCTGAATATTTGCCATTTGTTTTTATTCCAGTTTTCTCAAAACCTATTTTCATATTGTAAGTACACACTACTGTCTATGTTAAACTGAATATACTGTACATATACCCTATTAGTGGATCCTGCCACATACTGTATGATGAAAAATTTTGTTTATGTGGACTCCCATTTATAACCTGTTAAAAGGTTATCTCCTTCTTTTAATTCACAGTTGAACTGTCGGTACATCAGATTTTTGGATGGACCATGGGGCTGGTGGGTTTCCAGAGATGGGGAACCCATCACATCCTGGGGGGGAGCCCCAACAAACAGTGGAAGATGTGCATGTGGAGAAAATGGTAATATACCTTGTGTTAGAAATGTTGATCAATAATTACGTATAAAGCAGATACTCTAGTTATGATATACGATAGGGAGTTAATCACATTCTGGTCTCTATACTGTTAGGGGGACTGCTTTGGCAGGTCCTGTACTTGTTTCCTACAAGTGCAAGCTTCTAAGTATAAATATAATAGAGTATGTATAAATACGTATATATGGAAGCCACCAAGCATATCAAAGTGACAATGTGATGTCCACTTTAATCTTCAAAAGTACCAACACTTAGGAATAAGAGAGCAAAGAGGCCAGGGGCTCGCTCATATCTCCTTAAAGATATGAGAGATCCAGATGTCCTGAGCTGAAGTCCTCCTTTGTGTACAGCAAACAGAAATTGGTAAGGAGCTCAGTCAGTCACACACATGGAAGATGTATGGGATAGGGGCAATACATATATAAATACATAAAATTTTAAGAAATTTTGAATGCAGCTGCTTTAATATAATTTGTATCATTGTATATGTATTACAGGTGACTGTGCTTTTGAAATAACATCTTGCAACTGTGATACAAATGATGATGTGTGGAGGACAGATGAAGGCATCATAACGGATAAATCTTCATTGCCAATCAAAGAAATCAGATTTGGAGTGACAGATATAACAAGATCAATGGCATTCTATCATATAGGGAAGCTTCGCTGCTGGGGAACAAGTAAGGTTGTCTCTTTGTTTCGAATATATATTTAGCAAGCTGTGGCATATCATTTTTAAGGGCCTCTAACACAATTGGGCCTATGCATTTCACCCTTTTATAAGTTTCAGAACCTCCAATCTTAGAGTCGTGTGCTGCTCTCAAAGAAGCTGGAATTAGTGAATCGGGGAAATATGTAATTGACCCAGATGGTGTTGACAAAGGACTTTCTGAATTTGAGGTCTTCTGTGACATGTCATCACAATCCGGTAACAACACCATGAAACTTTTTTTGGCATTGTTCAGATTGGCTGAATTTGTAAACAATGTGGGAGCTTTCATGCTTTGAGTACCAGTGCTGAATGGGGGGGGGGGGGGGGGGGA
>BLSH010215661.1:924695-934790 GCA_018402905.1 Glandirana rugosa | reverse complement strand
GTGTCACTGGCTGCAAACTGCCCCTCCTGTGTCACTGGCTGCAAACTGCCCCTCCTGTGTCACTGGCTGCAAACTGCCCCGCCTGTGTCACTGGCTGCAAACTGCCCCGCCTGTGTCACTGGCTGCAAACTGCCCCACCTGTGTCACTGGCTGCAAACTGCCCCACCTGTGTCAGTGGCTGCATAACTGCTCCCACCTGTGTCACTGGCTGCATAACTGCCCCCACCTGTTTCATTGGCTGCAAACTGCCCCCACCTGTGTCACTGGCTGCAAACTGCCCCCACCTGTGTCACTGGCTGCATAACTGCCCCACCTGTGTCACTGGCTGCATAACTGCCCCACCTGTGTCAGTGGCTGCATAACTGCCCCCACCTGTGTCACTGGCTGCATAACTGCCCCCACCTCTGTCACTGTATACTGTGCCCTGTGATGCAGAGCTGTATACTGTGCCCTGTGATGCTGGAGCAGTATACTGTGTCCTGTGATGCTGAGCTGTATACTGTGTCCTGTGATGCTGAGCTTTATACTGTGTCCTGTGATGCTGAGCTGTATACTATGTCCTGTGATGCTGAGCTGTATACTGTGTCCTTTGATGCTGAGCTGTATACCGTGTCCTGTGATGCTGAGCTGTATACTGTGTCCTGTGATGCTGAGCTGTGTACTCCTGACACAATATGTGGAATACAGGGGACGTAGTGGGTGGATTCTATAAGGGGAGGGGCTTATTAGAAGTAGGAGGGGTCAGAAGGAAGGGCGGGGCCTGGCACCTCCCCGTCCAAAAACTTCACCAGCCGCCACTGGTTTTGACAGTTTTTAACGGTTGCCAGGAAGCATCCGCCGTGTTCAGCCACAGTTGCACAAGACCAGACAGTGGATGTTGCTGCTTGATAACATGTCTGCACACTGTGCACTCCGTGTGTGCCAATTTTTGGCTCAGCGCGGTGTACCTGTTCTCGTTCCTCCACCGTCATCCCACTGATCTGGCGCCTGCGGACATCTTTCTGTTACCCCGCCTGAAAAGCATCATGAAAGACGCACGTTTTGTGGATGTGGCAGCAAAAAATTTGTGACAGTGGTTCTTAGACATGTGCAATTTGTTTAGTTCCGAATTCGGAAGTATTTCGTATCAACGAAAACCCGTTTACTGAATTTTTCTGAATATTCATAAATTCGAATACTCGAATATTCGTAAATTCGAACAGTCGTATATTCGTACATTTGTAAATTATACGATTCGTAAATTTGATAATTCGTAAATTTGGAAATTCGAAAACCCGAAAAGTCTAAAATCTGAAATAAAAACTAACTATAATAACTTAATTATTACTAGCTATTAAATTATAGGTATTGGAATTTCCTTTCAAATTTGACTGTTAGTGAACGTAATAAATAAAAATTTATCCGAAGTTACGAATTATCCAAAATAACAAATGCTGTATCTAAACGAATGGAACGTAACGGATTAATAATAATAATAAATAACAATAATAACATTTTTTAATTGTTATTATTTATTATTAATTTGTTCCGTTCCATTTGTTTAGACGTGGCATTCGTTATTTCGAATAATTCATAAGTTCAGATAAATTTGTATTTGTTATGTTCACTAACAGGCAAATTTGAAAGGAAATTCCAATACCTATAATTTCCCAACTCATGTACATTTACTGCAGCAGGTTGGCATCCCTGCACGAATCGGCATATATTTACTGCGGTTCGCGCAGGTGCAGTTGCGGAGGGGC
This sequence comes from Glandirana rugosa, assembly GCA_018402905.1. NCBI lineage: Eukaryota > Metazoa > Chordata > Amphibia > Anura > Ranidae > Glandirana > Glandirana rugosa. Next base: position 933,048 of record BLSH010215661.1, on the reverse strand, counting down.
GCGTGGCGGCACGCTCTCGTGCCTGCCGCATGCTGTGTGAGTGTGTCCGCAGGTCAGGCGGACTCGATGTCCGTGACCCGCGATCGCCTAATACAGAGGCAGAACGGGAAACTGCCAATTTAAACACAGAGATTCCCCGTTCTGTCAGGGGACATGACAGAGATCTACTGTTGGAACATGCTGAGGGTACACATTTAACCCCTTGATTGCCCCCCTAGTGTTTAACCCCTTCCCTGCCAGTGACATTTATACAGTAATCAGTGGCTATTTTTAGCTCTGATTGCTGTATAAATGTCAGCGGTCCCAAAAAAGTGTCAAAAGTGTACAATCTGACCGCTGCAATATCGCAGTCCCGATAAAAATCACAGATCGCCGCCATTACTAGTAAAAAAAATAATAATAAAAATGCCATAAATCTATTCCCATAGTTTGTAGACGCGATAACTTTTGCGCAAACTAATCAATATACGCTTATTGTGATTTTATTTACCAAAAATATGTAGAAGAATACATATTGGCCTAAACTGATTTATAAATTAGTTTTTTTATATATATTTTTTGGATATTTATTATAGCAAAAAGTAAAACATTTTTATTTTTTTCTGAATTGTCACTCTTTGTTTGTTTATAGCGCAAAAAATAAAACCACAGAGGTGATCAAATACCACCAAAAGAAAGCTCTATTTGTGGGAAAAAAAGAACCTCAATTTTGTTTGGGTACAATAATGTCGCACGACCATGCAATTGTCAGTTAAAGCGACGCAGTGTCGTATCGCAAAAAGTGCTCTGGTCATTAAGGGGCAAATCCTTCCGGGGCTGAAGTGGTTAATAGTTAGGTATTATTAGTTAGTTCATTTTTATTTCGAATTTTCAAATTTATGAATTTTTGAATTTATGAACTTTTGAATTTACAAATTTATGAATTGCGGTCATAACGAATGACCCGAAAAACTAAAAAGAACAAACAAAAAACAAATGACACGAGAACGAACAAATTTTTCAGCAGTGCACAAGTCTAGTGGTTCTGCGATCAATTCCTAAAGAGGCCTTTGCTGACAGTTTCTAGAAGCTTTATGAACATTGCCAAAAGTGTGTTGTGAAGGGTGGCGATTATTTCGGAGGCCAATAAAGGTAATTTGTTTGTATCTTCTGTTTTGTTTGTTTTCTGATACCATTAACCAAACTTTTTAGACACACCTCATAGACTATAACCAAGGGAAGCACAAATTCGTGTAAAATGGTATGAACAGCCACCATTGCAAAGGATCATAGGAGACGCTTTTAACCTTTGCATTTTGACACAAGCAGAAATGTCACACCTACACCTAGCGAAGGTGGTCAGGCACTAAAGCTTGCTCTGTGTTCTTTGCCTATAGCAGCCCCCTTTCCTATAAAGCAAGCAGTCCTATCAGTACTTGGTTGCCCCCAGGTCTTACACACAATGCTATAGTGCCTGGCCACCATGCTGGGGCAGGTGCGAGCTAAGCACAGCAAGCAGGTGCTTGCGGTTGGCAGACAGGCAAAATGGCCTGATATTTTTGTTTTTAGTTTTGCAGAAAATGATTATTAGCCTTAATAAATAATCAGGAGTTTTAGGAGTAATGTCTAAACCAGTGGTTCTCAACTCCAGTCCTCAGGACCCACCAACAGGCCAGATTTTAAGTATTGCCTTGGGGAGATGCAGACTAGAATACTGCAATCACTGAGCAGCAAATGATATCACCTGTGATGTACAGGGTGGGCTATTTATATGGATACACTTTAATAAAATGGGAATGGTTGGTGATATTAACTTCCTGTTTGTGGCACATTAGTATATGTGAGGGGGGAAACTTTTCAAGATGGGTCATGTGACACATCAAACTTATTGGGAATTTCACAAGAAAAACAATGGTGAAAAAACCATATGCTGTGAAGATATGAGATGTGCAGCACCTGAAACTACGGATACTGGAAGCCTGTGCTAGCATTTCTCCTGCGGTGTTGCTATCAGTGTGTGAACAGTGGGAGAAGAGGGTTGCATTGACAATCCAACACAATGGGCAGCACATTGAACACATTTTATAAGTGGTCAGAAACTTGTAAATAACTCATGAAAGAATAAAGTTATGTTAAAACCAAGCACACCATTGTTTTTCTTGTGAAATTCCCAATAAGTTTGATGTGTCACATGACCCTCTTCCTATTGAAAAAAACAAAAGTTGGATTCAAAATGGCCGACTTCAAAATGGCCACCATGGTCACCACCCATCTTGAAAAGTTTCCCCCTCACATATACTAATGTGCCACAAACAGGAAGTTAATATCACCAACCATTCCCATTTTATTAAGGTGTATCCATATAAATGGCCCACCCTGTATTTCAGTTATCCTGCAAACCTGGCCTGTTAGTGGGTCCTGAGGACATGAGTTTAGAACCACTGGTCTAAACAGATAATTTGTGTACTAATTGATGGTATTATATAGTATTTTTGTACATTTTCGTATTTATTATGTCTGACTAGAAAATATGATTTTATTTTTTAGCTAGATAAATATAAAAAAAATGAACATTAATAATTCGTATTTATCATGTGTAGCCAGGTCATAGAACTAAAGTCTACAGACTGCAAGTTTTGTTCAGTTCCATACTTCAGTTCTATGCTGTAAAGATAGCATCATTTGATCCTCTGTTGTTTAGCTCTATCCTATCAGAACACACACAGCTAAATAAGTCAGAGTATGACACCCCCATCTCTAGTTCATATTTATGTATGTAGCTCCCCGTAGCTGTAGGAGTGTGGTTGCCCCGTAACTCCCATCCGAGGGCCTACAACGAGGAAAAGTTTGATGCACACACAAAAATGACACTGGGGTCTGATTGTTAAGCCAGTTTCCAGCCCAGTCACTTGGTTAGCTTGTCAGGAGAGAAGCAGTGGACCACTTCCATAGGACACTTCCACTTAAGCATGATAAGGAGTCAAAACACTTTGACACACAAGTAAGGCCTACATTTCTGGATGGTCTCAGGCCTGCTACCTAAGCTAGTCCGGCACCATGAAAATGCAGGACTAGCTTACTAGATTGTAATAGCCTTATCACCTTGTGAGTGCACCAGGGACCTTCTTTGACCTCTTCACCTCCAGGACTAATGTCCCCAGGCCACCACCTGCTCCTGCCTTGATCTGGTTGCTAGTTACACATTCTCCCCCAAGTGTATAGGCTGTGCTTAATAGAAAGTTACTTCTTCAGTCCCAAATATTGACAAATATTAAATCTTTCTTGATGCAACCAAAGCTGCCTATAGCCTTATGTGTAACACCTTTGTGTTATTCCCATGGGACTCTTGAAATACTGCTTCTTTCTGAGTTTAAAACAGAAACAATTAATAGAATTGGCAGTAAAACCTGTTAACATAACTGGGATTCAGTGTTAGTCTCAGACCATACTGCTCTCTACATGTATTTAGTATCAAAAGCAGATATGTCCACAAGTATACAAAAGTTAATGCTGGGCTGTCTTTTCTGAAAACCCAGAATTCTCTGCACACACAGTGTTATGGAAGCTCCTTGTATTAAATGTATATTTCTCTTTCATCCCCTCAGTATTGGGTCTCCAAAACATATTGCACCCCAAAAAACATCTACTTGGCATTTTTGGGGACCCATCTACCTCTAAATATGCAAAATGCTTATTGCATATCATTTATTTTAAGGCCAGTAAGACTATCCTACTGACATGGAAAGTCACTGATACCTGGTTAAAATTGATTAGCTAGCCTCCACTATATAAGCTTACCTTTGAACTTAGGAATAAATCACGACTGTTTGACAACATCTTGGACTGGTGGGTTTCCACCCCACTTATTCTTGCCTCTCTAGATCCAGGTTATTGAACAAATGTATGCTATTTGCTTAGTTTACTGTCCTGTTGTTTGATGCGATCCACGGAACCCATTGTAACACTTGCAATATTCCTATTGTTGTGCATTGTAGATACGTGAGAGACTACTCAATCTTGTATAGGTTTGTTTCTGTGTGTATTTCTTTATTGTAAATTCAATAAACATATCTTTAAAAGTGTTTTTAGAAAATTAGGATTTAATTTATGTTTTAACAAAAGAGACAGAAAAGATTAGTTTATAGAACTGCAAACATTAAAAATATTCAAATATATTTGACAACAAACATTTTAAGTTTCTCTTTAAAGAATTATTGTACATTTATTTGTATTATTTACTGTTCATTTTTTAATGGCTCTTAATATATATATTTGCTATTCCAGCTTGACTGCCGCCATGTGCGCTTCATTCAATCTGGATGGGGCTGGTGGGATTCCTGGGATGGAAAGAAGATGGATTACTGGGGCGGTGCTGATTCTTCAATCAGGGGTTGTGCATGTGGAAAAACTGGTAAAATGTGCAGTAATTGATATTTGATAAGAATTACATGGTATATAAGATTCAAGCAAATTATATTAGTTACATGAGCAATTCAAAAAAACACAAAGATGTTTGTATAGATACTTGTTTCCATGGGCATCCACAACAAACTTTCTGGGGGACAGGTAATATTAAGGAACATTATTGAAACCAAAAGTAATATGAAATAAACAATACATTTCACTGACATAAAACATATGTTAGCAATTTATAATAGTAAACTTCAAAAAGGAAAAGCTATCACATGTGATGTGAAATACATTTCTGATGGATGAACATAATTTCACAACTTGCTAAAAACTCTGGAAGTTCAATTTTATGCTCAAGAATCTGTATTTCATAACACTATCATCATCTGCATCTATAGGTCCTGCAGGCGGAGTTTGTTGTTACTACATACACACTTTCTTTAAGTGATGTCATTGACTTGGCCGCATGGTGATACTTGGTAGCTCTCCCAAGCGTTGTGAGCTGGTTGCTATACCAGCTCTGATATTGGCGCTTTTAGCAAAGACAGAAAAGAAACTCTGGCACAAACAGTATTAAAATACAATCATTCCCATCTCTTTTTTTTTTGGTTGGACCTCTTTCTGCCAATATATACTGTACACATATATATATATATATATATGTGTACAGTATATATTGGCCATATATACCCATATATACACCATATATATATATATATATATATATAAATACTGAGTATTATATATATATATATATATAACCGGTATATATGTTTTTTTTTTTTCTTTTAGCGTTTATTAAAATATTCAGAAAAAAACGCAACAAGAATAATAATAAGGTATGCAGTGTGATAGCAATAATTTTCGTATGTTGTTAGATAATACATATAGGCAGTATAAAGGCAATCAATTAAGGATAACCAGACAAGATAAAATAACCATTAATAAAAGAAAGAGAGAAATGGTGTAATCCACAGTTATTTGTGTTAGCTATGGCAAAAACATTTAATATCAGACATGTACAGTAAAGCTGATTAAGCTAATGGAAAAAAATTCTAGTGGGACTGTGGCGAGAGTGGCTTACAGTGAATGTTTGTAAGGTACTAAGGGGGAGTTTAATCAGGTTTTACGTTTAGGCTCAAGCTTAGATGAGAGTAATGCTACTGAGATTTGTAATCCAGGAATCCCAATTGGAGTGAAATTTTGGCAACATACATGAGCCTTAGCAAACATGTAATCCATGTGGAAGTGTTTGTTAAGGATAGAAATGGTCTCATCGGTAGTGGGAGGCCACGGACACTTCCATTTTCTAGCAAGAGCTGGGCGGGATTGAGGTTTGGGGTATTGTAAAATTTAACCAGGTTTAGGATTAAAGGGTTATCAGACCAGGTAATGTGGGAAAGAGCAGATCTTATACACAAGTACATGTAGAAGGTGTTGTTAGGTATACTATGTGTGTGACAGAGATGTTGGAAGGGGTGCAAAGTATTGCTATCAAATAAGCCACTATGTCTAGTGATACAGAGCCTAGTCCACAGGTGAAGATTGAGGTACTAGAGGTCCAATTGCAGTAATGGGAAGATGATGCAGTATTGAGGTGCGTATACATTTAGTGCTTTGCAGTTGTGCAGCCCAGGTTTTGGTAGTTGCATTAATTGAGTCCAAAAAAGAACGTGTGGGCTGAAGTCCAATATGGAGGGCTGCAAGATAGTCCTTGGGTTGGTTTGAGATTGCCGATCATTCTATGTAGTCTGTTGAGAAGCAGACCACCATAGTCTTGTCTGATCAAGAATAGTCACTTTGTAGTAGGTTCTGATATTGGGAGCTCTGAGTCCAGCAAATATTGTAGGGGTGCATAAAATAGAGCATTTAGTTCTGGGTTTCTTGCCCAGATAAATGTTAATAGAATAGTTTGAATAATGTTTATATGTGTGGGGAGCAATGGTAGATAGATAGATAGATGGTAAGGTTCGGGATATATACAATACATGAGGCATGAGTAACATTTTAGTTAAGGCAATAAAAAAGTCCTACATTTTATCCAAGTCATTAAAATATCAAAGTCATTAAAATATTACTAAACGGTAAATGCTGCAATAATTATTTAAAATATGTGCTTACTTAAAATACACTATGCTTTCCTTTGGTGGTATCCAGCCTATATTTGGTGGTAGAACACAGTCAAACATTAATAATAATGGTATGCAACAATAAAGTGACTCGAGACTAATGATGGTGAAGTCTGCTTGGGTTTGAGTTCTGCTCAGGTTCGATGAGCCAAGGATGAAACTTGTGAGAATCGGTGAACCCAAACTTAGAGGGAAATACCACTGAGTTCTAAGAAGGGCCTATCTTGTTCAATTCTGTCCATTTTTAGGGCTATTAGGCAGACCAGTGAACAAAAAGCATGGAAAACTGGGCACTGCCATGGAGGACATATACCAATTTTATTTTATCTATGGGTTTAGGGGCATATGGTGAATGTTAGTGATATAGAGTGGATTTTTTTGTGGGCACACTGTTCTTGCCGCCAAAAAAAGTTTGCTATAGACGAACAGCAGCTAAAAGTGACCGCTGACCTCAAATCACCCACAAAATTAAATGAAAGACAAAAAAATCCCCAATATTAATAACAAAAAGGCAGCAATTAGTTTGATTGATTAAAGAGCTAGCAGTCAACATTTAAGTACACTTTCCTAATTGACATGAATTTTTTCCTGTGCAGTTTGTCTCCTTTCCCTACAAAGGCTTCCAATTTAATGACACTATGATTGCTTTGCCCCCCCCCCCCCACCTTTACATAGTGAAGTGGCTTGCTTAACCAAAATCCCTCTGATTGCCTCTTATAAGTCTACAGTGCATTATTGTTTTAAAAAAAAATCTCTGGAGCAAATATGCACATACATTTGCCAGAACTGCAGATTTTAAACCCAAGAGATTCACCTTGAAGCCATGGTAGTGGTGAGCCTCAACCTCATCCCAGACCTAGAACAGTTGATCATTCACTCATGTTCTGATCAACCTCAGACATCTTGGTCCATTAATCATACATATTAAAAATGCACATCTTGACTAAAAAAAGGGATTTTATTAAAACTTACCGTAAAATCCTTTTCTCCGAGTTCACTGACAGACGCAGCTCATCATAACGTGTGGGGCTTATGCTCGTCCCACTAGGAGTTAACTAGGCAGGGAAAAGAAACAGCCGGCCCCTCCCATGGGGGCCGTCCTCTCTTCCTACATAAACCCCCTCATAGCATAGCTCTTCAGTTCGTACACAAGCCGTACCAGAACAGAGCCCCGAGGGGTGGGAGCTGCGTCTGTCAGTGAACTCGGAGAAAAGGATTTTACGGTAAGTTTTAATAAAATCCCTTTTTCTCCTATCGTTCACTGACAGACGCAGCTCATCATTACGTGTGGGGACGTCCCCAAGCTGTGTCAAAAAGAGGGGTGGGTAAATGCTAACAACAGTACCCAACTGAACCTCTAAGCAGGCGCCAGACGCGCCTACACTGCCGCCTGCAAAACTGTGGCCAAAAGCAGCATCCGAAGATGCAAACACATCAACTTTATAAAACTTTGTGAAAGTGTGAACCGAGACCCAAGTGGCCGCCTTGCACACCTGTGACACCGAGGCCTGGTGTCTGAAAGCCCAGGAAGTGCTAACAGCCCGGGTAGAATGAGCCACTCCCGGAATGCTCACATGAATCGACGATGTCGAAGAAAAACTTTTCGACTACGGAACAAACATTACGGTCTCCCGGGCGCGTTCCCTAACCGTCGGAGCAGCCGATGCTAAAGAGTAACCTAATCTTTTTGGTACTGGGTACGCATAAGACAAGGGGGAAAAGGTCAGTGCCGAGTAAGATGGGCCCGACAATCGTGAAGGACCCGAAAGTCTGTGGTCCGGAGCCACAGTGTCCACACGTTCCGCCGGTGAACCCAGAGCCAAGTGTGAAAGTGT
>BLSH010215661.1:872245-890712 GCA_018402905.1 Glandirana rugosa | reverse complement strand
AATCTCTAATTTCTGCTATCTGTCCTCAGAGCAACAGCACAGACAGCAGTAGTAAAGTAATCTATCTCAGGATGCAGGATCAGGTCTTAAAATGGCTAAAATCTGTCCCTCACGCCGTCAGCTACCTTTCCCTATACTAACCCAAGGAGCATGTGACTGCAGCACTGTGACTCCAGCTTATAAAGAGGCTGGGTCACATGATGCACCGGCCAATCACAGCCATGCCATTAGTAGGCATGGCTGTGATGGCTTCTAAGGGCAAACCAGTGAAACGCTTGTTGATTGGCTGCCCTGCAGCTTCTCAACACGTGGAGTAAAATAGCAGAACCCCGGACCGAACCCGAACGATTTTTGAAATGTCCGGGTCCGGGTCCGTGCCACGGACACCCTAAAGTTCGGTACGGACCCGAACGTTACAGTCCGGGTTCGCTCAACACTAGTCTTAGGTTGTTAAGATTGGTGGGGTCCAGTGTGGCCTTTTTTGGTATGGGGGTGACTAGTGCATGTTTTAGAGGGTTGGGGAAGATGCCAGTAGAGAGGGAGAGGTTGAAGATATGAGTTAAAGAGTGTAGGATAGAGTCAGAGGGTGACTGTAGTAGTTGAGAAGGAATGGGGTCTAGGGGGCAGGTGGTTAGGTGGGCGTTAGAGAGAAGTTTAGTGACTTCCTCTATGGTAACTGGGTTAAACGAGAGTATTCATTGTGCAGGAGGACAAAGAGTGTGAGGGGAGTGAGAAATCTGTAGAGAGGAGATCTCGAGACGAATTGTATCAATCTTATTTTTAAAGTGATAAGCAATCTCCTGGGCAGTGAGCAAGTTGGTAGGTGGAGGTAATGGAGGACGAAGTAGAGCGTTAAAGGTAGAAAAGAGTTGACGGGGGCTCCGTGAGAGGTTGTTGATAAGAGTGATAAAGTAGGTCTGTTTAGCAGTGTGGAGGCAGGAATGGTATTGTTGGAGGGCAGATTTATATTGGCTGAAATCTTGCTGTGACTTAGTCTTACGCCACAGACTGTCAAGAGCGCGGCTTTTTTTTTAGGCTTCTGGTATCGTCTGTCTGCCAGGGTTGTAGCGGTCGGGGCCTGATTCTGTGTGTAGTGAGGGGGGCCAAGGTATCTAGGGTGGATGACAGTGAGCTGTTGTATATAGAAGTGGCCAGGTTGGGGTAGGACAAGGATGAGATTTTGTCGTAGAGACAATCTGTAGCAGAAAAAAGAAGAGAAGGGTTAAGATGGCAAAGGTTTCTACGTGTAATTGTTTGGTAGCTGGAAGGCAAGGAGGTGATCAGAGAGAGGAAAAGGAATGTTGGAGAGGTTGCACGGAGTGCATAGGTAGGAGAATATGAGGTCAAGGCAGTTGCCATCAGTGTGAGTAGAAGCATGTGTCCATTGTTTTAGGTCAAAAGAGGAGGTTAGCCTCAGAAAGTTAGAAGTAGCAGGAGTGTCAAGATTAGCAGGGATGTTGAAGTCACCAAGAATGATTGTTGGAATTTCAGAAGAAAGAAAGTAGGGTAGCCAGGCAGAGACGTCGTCAAGGAAGCTTGATACCGGTCCAGGAGGCCGATAGATCACAGCAATTCTCAATGAAACTGGAGAAAATAGACCAATACAGTGAGCTTCAAATGAGGAGAGGGACAGAGAGGGGGGTGGATGAAGAACTTGAAAAGTGCTTTGAGGGGATAGGAGGATTCCAACACCCCCTCCTTTTCGTCCACTAGGCCTGGGAGAGTGAGTCCACAGGAGGCCACCGTGGGAGAGGGCAGCCGAGGAAGAAAAGTCAGAATCTTGAAGCCAGGTCTCCGTAATTGCATGTAGGTTGAAGGAGTTTGTGATAAATAGGTCATGGACGGTGGTAAGTTTGTTACAAACAGAGCGGGCATTCCAAAGGGCACAGGAGAAGGGAAGGCTGGTTCTAGGTAGAAGAGAAATAGAAATTAAATTGTGTGGATTGCGCCTGCTGTCAGAGGATTGGGGGTGTCTGGTATGTTGTTAGGTAAATGGTGGTCCTGGATTTGGGGAAATATCTCCACAAGTTAGGAGAAGCAGAAGGGTGAGAGAGGTGATATGGGAGTGTGACTTATTTGGGGGGACACTTCCCAGTGTACTGGAGGTTCTATTGGTATGTGGGTTCAGAAGTAGCAGGAGCTGATGAGTGCAGTAATAGGAAGAAAGGAGTGAGGGTGATATATATATAAGTGGTGGGGTGGAGAAGAGGGGTGAAGGAGAGAGAGTTTAAGGAGGAGGATGCAACTGTGAGAAGAAAAGGTAGGCAGTGCATGATACAGAGTGGGAGATTTAGAATCAGACAGGGTGAGTGATGACAAAGTTCTATGAGGAATCAGGTCACCTATAGTCTGTTCAGTGGTTTGGAGTGTTCCGTTTATCGCTTTGTGCATTCGCTGAAGTGCTGAGCCGAAGTGTAATACTTAATCCAATATGAATACTTTATCCAAGATGATATTGGTCAATGCTATCCCTGGCAATGCAGACCAAGGCCTTTGCAGATCTTCAGGAAGGCTTATATTTATACTGAGTTGGGTGGGGGTATTGCCAATTAATCAATCAGGATTGCATAGGAGGGACACATTGCTAACAGAACGAACTTTTAACACCTAATGAAGACTACAAGACACCCTAACAGAGCAGAAGGGCAGAGCAATAAAGATAGCATTGGCTCATAATTTAAGTATAGACCATAAGAAAGCAAAATAAACAACACAGTGATATGGGCAGAGGCAAAGAGGTTGAAAGAAGAAGGATTACCATTTAAACATGTAGCAAACAGTGGATCATATGCAGAAAAGTTGGGAGCTTGAGTGCAGCAAGGATTACCATTCAAACATACAGCAAACAGTGGATCATATGCAGAAAAGTTGGGAGCTTGAGTGCAGCAAGGATTGCCATTTAAACATATAGCAAACAGTGGATCATATTAACGTACAGACAATTGCATTCATAGTATTTTTCCACAAATATGGTGACCTACTGACTGTACATTAAAGTTCATATATAGTTTATCCCATTGTCGGGTGTCACAGGTACTTATGACACTGTTCTGGACATTTCCTGATGCAATTTTCCACTTCATTCCAATCTATGGGTGTGGCTTGGTTCTAGTGTTCCTCTGAAGGGGAAAGCATGCACTAATACCCAGTGGCCTACATTCTCCTCCATTTCCCTTCCCTGGGCAAACTTTTTTTGGGCCCTCTCCTTCCATGTAATTTCTCTCTCCACGTGCTCTGAGACATACAAAAAATAGCAGTATACTGAATTAGATCAGGCAACGATTGGTTGCCAGAGGTTACAGTGTATAATTACCGCTCCCTGACTGGCTGCTGACTGATTTGCTAGAGGGTACAGCACATGACTTCCGCTTGTTGATTGGTTGCTAGAGATTACTGTACATCAATACTGCTCACTGATTGGTTGATAGAGCTTGTTGGACATACCACTCACTAATTTGTTACTAAAGGTTACTGCACATTTTTACTGCTCACTGATTAGTTGCAAGAGCTTAGTACACAGGCTGATGGTAGGCTTAATGACCACAGTTGTAGGCAGGACTTTCAAGCACACCCCTTTACCTCCCCAGAGGGCAGCATTCAGCAAAAGTGATGGTGATGACCTCAGGGGGGCATGACATACATATCAATGCAGCCAGTCCGCAGCTATTTATATATTAATGCTGTGGCTATTTAAATATCAATACAGGTTATTTACATGTAAACCCAGGGTCTGCAGATGAGTCATCTGTACATAGCAATAGGGCAGAGCTGGGCAGCATTAGTAACAGCACTTCACACTGAGATATCGGGACACAGCACAGGTCTAAAATTTCAAGGGACAAGGGATTTTCAATTTGGATAGTTGGCAAGTATGAGGCAGCTGCTTTGGGCCCTACAATGATGGGGCCCAGGGCAGCTGCTCCTTTTTGCCCTGCCTTAAAGAAGGCCCTGCTCCTGACTACCAATTATTTGAGTAGCAGGTGCCATAATTCATAAGTGACATGGGACTCCACCCTGCTACATGAAATTAAAAAGGTGCAGTGGGTGTGGCGCTGCCTCAGCAATAAATAAAGAACAGATTATGCGTGAATATATGATAAAATAGTTGGTTATCAATACTTAAATGAATTGAATAAATTGATAAACAAATCAACCTATCAATAGTGCATATCGACAATAAATATCAACAATTAATAAAACTAGCATGTGACCAGAAATAAACAGTGGTGCAAAAGCATGTGCAATGATTAATGGATAAAGTCCAGCCAGGACATGGTGTGGGGGAGTGAGGAGACAGACAATGATCGTGCTCCCCTCCTTCAAACACCCCTCTCACCTCTCAACATAAGTTCCCTGTGAGGAGTGAGGAGATAGAAGACTTCTATCTCCTCACTGTAAGTGTATGCTACCTGGTGTTACGCTACTGATACTCCTATAATTGTAACTGCTGTTTACTTTTCTTACAACTGATCGGTACCGGGACCCCGAACGGGGGTGCAAGTAATCTGAGAATGTGGATACTGCGGAGATAACCCTGGGATTGGGGTGCTCATACCCCATGGAGGATCGCAGTTGATACTGGGACCCTCAGCAGGGGACCGAGGCCAGTCATCACTGGACCAGTCCCAGGAAGGGAATACACATTCTTAGGGAACTTATGTTGAGAGGTGAGAGGGGTGTTTGAAGGAGGGGAGCACAATCATTGCCTGTCTCCTCACTCCCCCACACCATGTCCTGGCTGGACTTTATCCATTAATCATTGCACATGCTTTTGCACCACTGTTTAGTTCTGGTCACATGCTGGTTTTATTAATTGTTGATATTTATTGTCGATATGCACTATTGATAGGTTGATTTATTTTATTTATCAATTTATTCAATTCATTTAGGTATTGATAACCAACTATTTTATCATATATTCACGCATAATCTGTTCTTTATTTATTGCTGAGGCAGCGTCACACCCACTGCACCTTTTTAATTTCCTGTTTTTTGGGTTTGGCCCAAAGTTTTTCTGTGGGGGCAGCAGCCAAAACAGTGTTGTCTATTTATTTATTTATTCAATGCTGCTACTGTAGAGAATTTATTCATTCTTATTTACCCATTGATTCATTTGACAAACATTTGTGCACCACAATCTGCGGCAGCGCCACACCCACTGTCTCAGTTTACCCACCCTGCTACATGCCCCTGGATACAGTATAACTATGAAATACTGTGTTTTTTCTGTGCAAGAGGTCTACATGTGGAGACTGTACACTCTTGGGTGCTAGCAGTTGGTCCAAAACTTTGCAGAAATGCTTACCTGGGGAGATGGGGCACATAACCCCTGGGCCAGTCTACTTCTGATAATACTTTAGTTGGGTAGTTGTTCTCTTCCCCTTGATAAAGTCACATGACTAGTGACGAAACGCATCGGGGAAGAGCCTTGTGACATTCTGGTAGTGTTGTCTCTGCACCAAGCAGTAGCTGTGAGCACTCTGCTACACTGTCATCATTGTGGTTTACATCAAACGCAATAACCGAGTGTACCGGTGGAAGTACACATTGTCATGTGAGTGTTTTTAAATCCTTTTACATATTAAAGTTTATGCTATAAACGATTCAGCGCTATGAGAGGTTTTCTCTGTTTCATACGCCGTATGGATACATGATATAATGGTATACACCACACTCTTGTATGCAAGGAGGATTGTACCCCAGTGGGGATTGTGCGACTTGACCCAGGTTGGGGTCGCCCCTGGAGGTGAGCACAGTATATTGCTTGGTGGTGGTGTGTGCCTGCACTTGGAAGCACTTTATATAGAAAGGACAAGTATCTGGACTTCCTTTGGATTGCAGTGATCGAGCACTATCACTCTATTTGACAGGAGTTATATCACTGAGCTAATCCTATTAGCACTTTATGGACACTATTCACTTTTTTTTATTTATTTTGACACTGATTTCATTGTTATAAGTTTTTTTGCTATGTGAATTTTATTACTATGCATGTCATTTTTCACTATTAGGTATTATCATTTATTATATGTGCATTTTTTATTTTATTTTTTTCACCTACCTTGATATAACAAGTTGATTGATATTTGCACTTTAGCCACTAGGGGGCACTGTATGAAGATTTTTTCACAGATATATTTATATGTTATCATATAATTGTTTTATCTGCTTATGATTGCGCCTCACTATTTTTACTCTTTGTTTATTTTGTAGTACTTGGGATACTATTTAAGTGTTTGGGCAGCAATCCCTCTATTTTTATTCTAATTTTACCTTTAGAGACTAGTAGCGCAGTTATATCTGTTTACATTTAGTTGTACTCTTCTGCCACCGGAAGATGCACTAGATCATTTTAAGCTATCACTTGGCTCAGGGAATTTCTGCCACATTTATAATAAAATACAATGCAAAACATGCAGGGGCCATGTGTATTCTTATAACAGAATTACACTATTTTTACATACTTCAAATACCTGACACTTGTTATTTGCCACAATGGTCATTATTTTATTGCCAGCTGACTGTTATATTCTGTTCTCCTTGGCTGTCAATGCTAAAAATATGATGGATTAAGGTTAGGTATTAGGCATAGAATTACACATTAGCCCCTTCATTGTGAAAAAGGTGGTAAACATGTTCATTACATTTAGTTATTTCAAATGTTCTTAAATTTAAATGTCATACTTTTTGACTATGCAGGAGAGCTATCTTTAAATTATATATACTTATTAATATTAATAAACACCTTTAGTACTATTTGTGTAATTGCCTGCAAACCACTATATCCAACAAAAGATGGCAGTCTTATCCTTAAAATACATTTAAAGTCAGGCGTGTTATGTTTTGCAGCTTTGTTAGATGGGCTGTAGTTAGAAAGCAAGTAAAGAATTACATTTGGTGCATAATGTGAGATTTCTTAAAGCACAAATAAGCTGCAATCAGCAGTAAGTAAAGCACACCAGGGTGGTCTTATCAATGTATTTTTTTGTGGTTTGCTTGTTAAAATGTTTCAGTTCTCAAGGAGGCTTAGAGTTGAGCCCTGAGTACATACAACATAACACAAATGAATGCTTTTATGTATTCATTTAAATGAACATGTTATTGTATCTAGTGTAAAGATCTGAATCTGGCTTGCTATCAGTCTTTTTCAATTCCTTGTGTAGTATAACTCAGATTGGGAGAGGTAGGGGCAGATCTATAGAACAGGGGTCTCCAAACTTTTCAAACAAAGGGCCGATTTATTGTCCTTCAGACTTTAGGAGGGCCGGATTATGGCCAGCAGGGCAGAAAATGTCCTGGGCCTGGCATCAATGAGAATAAATATGGCCTCAGGGTTGGTGGTCAATAGGAGGAGGAGTAGTTTCCTTTTAGAAGGAAAAATAGTATCCCATCATTGGTATTGGTGGAAGAAATAGTGCCCCATTGTTGGTGTCAGTGGGAGAAATAGTGCCCTATATCAGTGGGAGAATAGTGCACCAAGGGACGGATAAAGGCTTGCAAAGGGCTACATCTGGCCCTTGGGCCGCAGTTTGGAAACCCCTGCTATAGAATGTAGTGAGAGGAGCAGGGACAATTTCTCTAACTGCAGCAGAGAAAAGTCAGGTTCTCAACTTAGCTGTGCTGTCTGGACTCCTGTCCCCTCTCTGTCTAAAGTCTATGCTGTATATTATGCTCCTAACCCTTTCTCTGTATATGCTATGCTGTACATTATACTTCTAGCCCCTTCTCTTTATAGTGTATATTGTACATTATACTCCTGACCGCTTCTCTGTATATTATATGTTGCACAGTATACTTCTATTATATAATAGATAGTGCTGAGCAGCTGAAGTGTGTCTAAAATCACTGAAAATATTTTATAAGCCTGGATAAAAAATATATAAAAAGTGCCGTGCAAAAATGCAAACAGATAAATAATGTGCAACCCTGAAATAAATATATAAAATACTATCAATTTCATGCAAACAATATTAGAATATATAACAAAACATTTGGATTGGTGAGTATAAAATAAATAGCCAATAGCTGTATTATAAATAAAATGCAAAAGCGAATATATACCGTATATACTTGAGTATAAGCTGTCTTGAATATAAGCCGAGGCACCTAATTTTACCACAAAAAACTTGGAAAAGTTATTGACCCGAGTATAAGCCTAGGGTGGGAAATGCAGCAGCCAGAACACAGGGACAGGGAGCCAGAACACAGGGATTGTAGCCAGGACGCAGGGATTTAAGCCAGGACACAGGGATGTTAGCCAGGACACAGGGATTTTAGCCAGGACACAGAGATTTTAGCCAGAACACAGAAAAGATGAGTAAGGTAGATTCACAATCTACAGAGCACGCTGCTTCTAAGAACCATTCTGTGCATGAAACTGTGACCTAATTACATTGTAATGCAGAGAATGCTGAGAGAGAGAGCTGCAGATCTTCACTGAGATCAGGAGGTGGGTGGGACTGAACAGCTAACACCCACATGTCCTGCCCACCTCCCGACATCAAGTTGAAAATCTGACAGCTCTCTCTGCATTCCAATGTAATTAGGTCACAGTTTCATGCACAGATCGGCTCTTAGAAGCAGCACGCTCTGTGTAATGTGAATATACTCATCACCCACAGACACTGACTTGAGTATAAGCCGAGGGAGGTCTTTTTCAGCACAGAAAATGTGCTGAAAAACTCGGCTTATACTCGAGTATATATGGTAGTAATTGTAGTTGTTCAGTAGTTCGATATATTGTAATAAGATGTAACAGTCCATTATGGTGATCTCTGAAGTATAGTGTATCCTTTCACCATAACTGAAAGGTAGAAAGGCTTGTGTGTCTTCTTTCTATTCCGCTGTGACACCTTGGTGCTCTGTAGCTTCTCACCTTAATGATGCTTTAGATAAAGCATATGGATGTCATATCTGTTTGGTGGACCTGCTATATGCGTCCACCTCTAGGGATCCTCTGATGATCCTCCCCACCTAGTGGGCCTCTATGGTGAATGCAGTCTCCTCTATTGTAGTCCTTGGTCTCAGCTTCCGGTAATGTATAAGTGTAAAAGAGACTTCCCATAGTAAAGTAACATTTGATAAAGGTTTATGAAAGTTAACAGCAGTATTACTCACATTTAGAATAGAAAACAATGCAAAATATCCACAAGTAGGGAACTCGTACGTCTGCTGACGTCACTTACAGAATGCCTCCTCTCATGTGTAATGAGTAAGGCTGCTTTTAGCTTTAATAAACGTTACTATACTATGGGAAGTCTCTTTTACACTTATACGTAACCTGGGACATATCCGAAAGTGGAGACCAAGGACTACCATGGAAGGAACGCAGAATGGACGTGACGTCACTGGGAGGCGTGGAGAAGGCTTGAGAATGCTAGGCTACACGCTCTAAGCTATCTGCTCCTTATAGAGGCCTAACCTGTTTAATGCTGCACTCAGGTGGCGCTTCTTTCTTCTTTCATTTATATCTCTGCCACATCGGTTCATCTCTGAAAATAACAGCATCCGGTGCACCAGCCTTACAGCACATGTACTTTGCTTTTCTTATGAATAATTTTATGGACTTTATGGTCTTCATGGACTGTTACAGTTACCCTCAATATATAATATACAGAGCTGATCCCCTATGCTTGCCCAGCCCCAATTCTGCCCAGCAATTCCTTTATACCTTCCCCTGGTGTATTGCATAGATATATGTGTAGCGCCCCCAAAGTGTAGGCGTTTTTGTAGAGGTCTTTTTGCTAGGAGAGGCAAAATTTAGTCAGGCCTGATGTAAATTGCAGGCCTGAATGTTTTGATCTGGGCAGGGGAGTGGCTCAGAGTAGGCTGGAGATTACAGGGAGGGACACCCCTTGGATACTCCTCCCCTGGTTCCAGACAGTGTTGGAAGGGGGAGTGGATGAGGAGGTGTCACTTGTTGTGTATGTTAAAAAGCTCGACCAATCCCTGCCTCCTTAAATACAGTGATCTGCCAGCAGGTGGGAGGAGAGTTTTGGGTGGAAGTGGTGAAGATGTAGCAGAGGTGCTGGGGAGGCCTCAACCCGGGAGGGAGCCCCCAGTCTGGGGGGGGGATGACCTTGAGGCCTGGAGGCTTGGGTGCAGAAAGGAGTGGAGTTGATATCTGAAGCAGCGCAAGGGAGTAGGAAAACAGCAGAGGTGCTACTGAGGACACTATAAAGTATCGACTGGAGACAGTGTGTGACAGACCCTGGGAGCTGGATGACAAGGCTGGAGCAGGCTGGGAGAGGAATAGTGGACAGTCTGTGGAAGTCTCAGAAGCCAAACAGGGGAAGGAGTGTCACTGAGAGGAAAGCAGACAGGTGTGGTCTGGAAGAGGGATGGGCTGGGGGTTTTAGTCCATCAAAGGCCCAGCTAGTACCAATGTATTAAGCTACACTTGAGGGGTCCTTGACCCTGGCCTGTAATGGGTGGTCTGGAGGTCCTTCTGACAGAGTGCTGGCCTCACCATGTGCTAGCTGCAGTGAAGAAAAAGGAGTTATGTGAGCCTGATAAATTTCCCTTCAGGTCAGGAGTAACAGTCTGCAAGTGAAGTGCTGGAGAGAAGAGAGAGGAGTAATAGTCTGCAAGTGAAGTGCTGGAGGAAGTAGAGTTGTATATACGGTCGTGTGTATATAGGTGATTCTGTAACGCAATTCTTTGGGGCATCCCACAGTCACCCCTTTTCCCCATCCAAGTTAATCCCCTAAATAAAACAAACAAAAACAAGAGCCGGCCTGTTCAGTGACTCCGGATGCGTGAGATAGGGTGGGATTGAGGGCAGCAGAAAGTGAACCACAACTACCAGCCACCCCTGAGGGGGCACATGGCTACATAATTTACATGACTGTTTTTAAATAATTGTGTTTTATCCTTTTCTGACATTGTTCATGTGCCAGATTTTTTATCTGTCACTAACTCACAGGTGCAAATGCTTAATAATACCTAGGTTCAGGGCAGATTGGCAGGAAACCAAGCAGCTCGGACAGGGGATAAAACCCGGCGCTGGATCAACGCACATGGAACCGTGACACCCTTTGACAGTGGACAGACAAGAGGACCTATATGCCTAGAGAGTCATCAACACAACAAATATGTCTTTTTATATATGGTAGATAGATAGATAGATAGATAGATAGATAGATAGATAGATAGATAGATAAACATAGCCCAACCTGACACCTGCCATTACCGCTGTACAGGAATGTGTCCTGGACAGCAGGTACATTTCCCCGATATTTGGTACATCTATTTTGAATAATTCCATTGAAATCAGTGAAAGCTGGAAAGGTCAAATCAATTTTATCTATTTTTATGGTTAATAGCCAAGACGTTGGCATAAAAATGCATTGGGGGCTGGGGGGGGGTGTGCTGGGGTCCCCTAAACTTGCCTGTGAAGTGGCGCATCTATACAATGTGAACAAAATAGTATAGCAAAGGTGACATTTACAGAGTGCTGTAAATGAAGCTGTTTAAATTGTTAATTCACTTTTCTATGCGAGCTTCCTTTATTTTGTTAACAATCAAGGAGGGTCTAGTGTGTATTTTGCGGGTTCCCCATTGCACTATTTATAAAATAAGGGAAGCTTGCATAGGAAAGTGAATTAATAATTTTTGTTCAATGTCATTTGTGTTATATATAGTATCTCACAGAAGTGAGTACACCCCTCACATTTTTGTAAATATTCTATTATATTCTTTCATGTGACAACACTGAAGAAATGACACTTTGCTACAATGTAAAGTAGTGAGTGTACAGCTTGTATAACAGCGTAAATTTTCTGTACCCTCAAAATAACTCAATACACAGCCATTAATGTCTAAACCGCTGGCAACAAAAGTGAGTACAAACTACATTGTAGCAAAGTGTCATTTCTTCAGTGTTGTCACATGAAAAGATATAATAAGATATTTACAAAAATGTGAGGGGTGTACTCACTTTTGTGAGATACTGTATGTTAAATAATGATGTCCCACCAAAATCAATATTAGATTCTTTGGATCTGGTATAAATTTTAGAAAGGGAGCCCTACACAAAGAAACAAATTGTGCTCTTCAGCACCTCCCAGACTCTTCGGATCTGGTATGGATTTAAGGGGGAACCCTGCACAACAAAAATAGACCCCCCCAAATCCATAACATAGCCTTAATCCAGGCATACAGCCTGGCAGGTCAGGAAAGGGTGGGGGGTCAGCGATGCACAAGGCAATGGAGGACCAGGAACTTTCACCGCAATTGGTGGGTATGGTTAAATGTGGTTACTTGTGAGTGTGGTTTAAAAGGTCATGGTTTACGGGGACCGTGAAACATGCTATGAAAGTTAAAAAACCTGAGTTGTAAAGGATGTCATTAAAAAAAGTAGATACTTTATGATCTAAAGATGTCTCCTGGCCTCTGAAAATGACATTTACTCACCTAAAATGCTAAATAAAATACCATACACTGATCACATAGAATGCTCATTACTCAGATTCTTTGAACTAGTTTGAACAAGCATGGAAAGATCAGAATCTAGAAGCCCCCTTTAACAGTATGGGGCACCCAGATACTTTAATACAACTGTAAAATGACATCATTTTTGACAAGTTCTTTTAATAAAAAAAAAAGTCCCACAATGTACATCAATCACGTCCTCTAGTGATGCAGCTCTGTCATCAACCGCAATGAACATGATAAATATAATTCCAAGATAGATGTGAAGAAACACTGAGGAAATGGAATAGTAATCATTTGGGGTGCGCATCTTCACTGGACTCACGATTAGATTTGATTACGATTATCTGGTATTCGATTCCGCAATGCATTGCAATGCATCACGATTAGGTTCACGGTCAGAGACTGCAGACATGATACAAGGATAGTCAGAGACTGCAGACATGAAACAGGAGATGGTCAGAGACTGCAGACATAGTACAGGAGATGGTCAGAAACTGCAGACATGATACAGGAGATGATTAGAGACTGCAGACATGTTATCAGAAACTGCAGACATGATCCAGGAGATGATCAGAGACTGCAGACATGTTACAGGAGATGATCAGAGACTGCAGATATAATCCAGGAGATGATCAGAGACTGCAGACATGATACAGGAGATGGTCAGAGACTGCAGACATGTTACAGGAGATGATCAGAGAATGCAGACATGATCCAGGAGATGATCAGAGACTGAAGACATGCTACAGGAGATGATCAGAGACTGCAGACATGTTACAGCAGATGATCAGAGACTGCAGACATGATCCAGGAGATGACCAGAGAACAGTTTGGTTTGAACATTGACTGTTCGCCTCATTCAGGAAACACCTGAATTTGCAGGGTGTTTGGTGGGTGTTCGCCCCACAATGCACTGTGTGCTGTCAGGGCTTTGCCCAGTCAGGGCACAGTGAAAGCTGGTTGTTAAGGAGTGGGGTCACTGAGCTAGCATGCACCGGTCCCTGACATTAGATGGGTGGCACCGCCCCTACCTATATAAGAACTGTCAAATGGTGAAGCCTGCAGGAGGCGGCCAGCCGTCGTAGACAGCAGGAACTTTTTTTTTTTTTCGGGTGCAGCAGGCATTGTGATTGATGATGGATTTACATGGAGGGACACTGTTTTTTTTATTTTTTAATGTCAAAAACTGTCTCTGGGTTTTTATTACTTTTTAAAACTTTTTTGGGGAATGGTTAGGGGTACTGTGTATCCCATGCTCATACACATGGTGGGTGGCCTGGGGTCTTGGGTGCTCTCTTGTTAACGGGGGCTTCCAGATTCCAATAAGCCCCCTGCATGCATACCCCCACAACCACCAAGGGTTGTGGGGATGAAGCCCTTGTCCCTATCAACATGGGGACAAGGTGCTTTGGGGTGGGGGGGGGGGGGAGGGACAGCCTTGCTCACCCCCCCCTTTCCTGATTTCATGACCTTCCAGGCTGCTTGCTTTTTTTAAAAAAAATGTTG
Source organism: Glandirana rugosa (assembly GCA_018402905.1). Lineage (NCBI taxonomy): Eukaryota > Metazoa > Chordata > Amphibia > Anura > Ranidae > Glandirana > Glandirana rugosa. Next base: position 876,771 of record BLSH010215661.1, on the reverse strand, counting down.
GCATGGGGTTCCCCTTAAAATCCATACCAGAACGAGATACCTGGGATAAATTTAAAATATTATGGACCATTTGGATCCATCACTCCACCTCTGACAAACTTAAGTCTCGGCTTGCATCGCAACCTTCCCCTCCAATAACATGAATGATTCTATTTCCCTTTGGATGCCCCTGAAATAACACCTCATTTGCTCCTAAGTACTATTCGCATGTCGAGGGAGCTCGTCGCCCCGTCCCTCTATCTTTCCTTCACCCCCCCTTTTTCTTTTCTTTCTACCCTTTTCACAGTCTCTTCTTTTTTACTATGATAACTCTACTTTATTCTCTCACTCTTTTTTCTATTCCTGTGCTTTCGTCATTCACTGTTATTTTGTTTTTTTTCCCTTTCCTCTCCCTTTTTAATTCTCTGTGTAAGCGATTTAACCACTTCAGCCCCGGAAGGATTTCCAGCTTTAGGACCGGAACCCTTTTTGCGATTCGGCACTGCATCACTTTAACTGAAAATTGCGCGGTCGTGCGACGTTGTACCCAAACTAAATTTGCGTCCTTTTTTTCCCACAAACAGAGCTTTCTTTTGGTGGTATTTGATCCCCTCTGCGTCATTTCTGATCGCCGCTATAAACAAAAGAAGAACGACAATTTAGCAAAAAAACCCAAATTTCTTACTTTTTGCTAAAATACAAATCCAAAAAAAAAATATAAAAAAACATTTTTTTTCACAGTTTTTGCCTGATTTATATTCTTCCTCATATTTGCGATAAAAAAAATCGCAATCGGCGTTTATTGATTGGTTTGCGCAAAAGTGCTCACATTTACGGATGATGAGAATTCATTTTTGGGGTTTTTATTTTTTTTTTATTTTTTACTAATAATGGCGGCGATCTGCAATTTTTAGCGGTACTGCGATATTTCAGCGGACATGTCGGAACATTTTGACACTTTTTTGGGACCATTGGCATTTATACAGCGATCAGTGCTATAAAAATGCACTGATTACTGTGTAAATGCCATTGGCAGTGAAGGGGTTAACATGCAGGGGGCGCTCTAAGGGTTAACTATGTTCCCTGGGCGTGTTCTAACTGTATGGGGGCTTGCCTATCTGGGGAATGGAAGTGGTCACAGCCTTCACGTACAGGAAGGCTGTGATCACAGCCCTTCCCCCTCACACAGAGCGGAGGTCCGTGTTTACTTACACGGACCTCCGCTCCTTCACTCCGGGGGGGGGCATCGCGGGTGGTCGGCGGCAATCGAAGCCGTCGCACCCGCTCCCTGGCCCTCCCCGGACACAGTGAGCGCGCGGGCGCGCCTCCGGCGGCGCGCGCTCGCTCACTGTGTGCGATCAGGCGGCCGCCGTCGTATGACGGCGTTTTGCCTTACAGAGCCACTTTGCCGCCGTCAAATGCCGATCGGCGGTCGGCAAGTGGTTAATATACATGTTTATATCACATAAGGGCTTTGGGGATTGGCTCCTCTCTTGGAGGGTGCCCCCCCTTCTCCCGCTGGGTCTCAGACCCTGGTACCGCAGGGGGGCCCTATGGTCACTTAATAATAGTTGATAAGCCAGGAGTTTTTTTTTTCCCCATTGAACTTTGTTGTATCCTGTCTCATCACTCGGTTGTTACACCCCTAACATTCTTGGGATCCCCGAGATGGACACTAATTCATATATTTTTGAATATGTGTAATTAACAGTAGCAGTGATATACGAAATACACAATAATTGACAGGACCCTTTTTGAATGTTTCTCAATGCTTTATATGCTTTCCTACGGTTTGTAATACTGGATTTTTTCTATGAATAAAAATATATTCAACCATAAAATCTATACCAGACTAAGCCAGGTGCCGGCAATTGCAACCGTGAGTCATTTTAAATGTGATTTGACTTGTTTTTGTTTCTTTAGAAATGTAATTTCTGCTGCAGCATGTTGTATGCATACTACAGATGTGCCACTTTCCAGGCAGACTAAGGGGACCCCCCCAGACACTATATTTAAAGGAGTTTTTCATTTTTATTGTTGCATTTTAAGCATCATTAAAATCACTGCTCCTGAAAAAAACGTTTGTTTTTACAAAACAAATTTAGCACTGATACATGTCCCCCCGGGTAGTACCCAGACCCCCATACCCCTTTTATGGCCAATTACTTGCATACAAGCATTCAAAATGGTCACTTTTGATTTTTCCTGTTTGGCTCCCATAGACTTCAATGGGGTTCGTTGTATGGCCCATAGTCCATATAAATGGTAAACAGTCCCATATAGGGGTGATTCAGAGTGGGAGGAAGGTGCATTGCGGTACTGATGATTACTAGGGGTGTTGAAAATGATCGGCCGCATCGATGCATCACGATGCAACCCTTCATGATTCGGCATCGATCCAGCCGTAATTGATTATGCATGACGCCATTCTGGCTCCTCCCCCTCCGTCCCCACAGCAGTGTTTTTATTGGAATGACAAGCCGCCGATCGGCTGGCTGCGTCTGGCGCCGTTCTCCCCTCATTGGTAGATGTAGCCTCAGAGTGCTGCCCACACCCACGCTCTCCCCCTCCTCGGGATTTGTAGCTCTGGACACTGACACCTGTCATGGGTGGGCGCAAAGCCGCATGGAGCTTTGACACACAGATCACTACAGCTCTCATCACATCCATGGGAGGAGGCATAGAAGTCTGCTTCCTGAAATTAACTGTGAGTAGAGGAGGGGGGATGGTAGGAGTGCTCTGAAGGTGAGAGACGAGTCTGTCATTCTGGATGTATGTGAGGGGTGAGTGTATAGAAGTAGCACACCCCCCACCTCGGCTTCACCTATCCAGGCTGTGTACTGTGTGCCTAACACATTGGGGGCTGCACATTCATTTTCTGTCTAATTTCTTCCTGAGATTTCCCTATCAATTCTCCCCTCTGGAAATATCTACTGATCTGCAAGCAGTATATATTTCTTGCTGATTGGAATGTCTTCCTTTTATTTTTTTTTGCAGTGATGTTGACTAGTTTACTATCCAAGTTGCTGCCAAAAGACTCAATGTTTTGTTAAAGTGATACTAAAGGGTATTATTTTTTCTCTAAAATAAAAAAAATCATACCTGCTGACTGTCTCCTGTACTATGTCTACACTCTCTGATCATCTCCTGGATCATGTCTGCAGTCTCGGATCATCTTCTAGATCATGTCTGCAGCCTCTGAGAACATGTCTGCAGTCTCTGACCATCTCCTGTATCATGTCTGCAATCTCTGACCATCTCCTGTACTATGTCTGCAGTCTCTGACCATCTCCTGTATCATGTCTGCAGTCTCTGATCATCTCCTAGATCATGTCTGCAGTCTCTCATCATCTCCTGGATCATGCAGTCTCTCATCATCCCCTGTAACATGTCTTCAGTCTCTGATCATCTCTTGGATCATGTCTGCACTCTCTGATCATCTCCCGGATCATGTCTGCACTCTCGGATCATCTTCTGGAACATGTCTGCAGCCTCTGATAACATGTCTGCATTCTCTGACCATCTCTTGTATCATGTCTGCAGTCTCTGATCATCTCCTGGATCATGTGTGCAGTCTTTGATCATCCCCTGTAACATGTCTGCAGTCTATGATCATCTCCTGGATCATGTCTGCAGTCTCTGGTCATCTCCTAGATCATGTATGCAGTCTCTGATCATCTCCTGTAACATGTCTGCAGTCTCTGATCATCTCCTGGATCATGTCTGCAGTCTCTGGTCATCTCTTGGATCATGTCTGCAGTCTCTGATCATCTGCTGTAACATGTCTGCAGTCTCTGATCATCTCCTGTAGCATGTCTTCAGTCTCTGATCATCTCCTGGATCATGTCTGCATTCTCTGATCATCTCCTGTAACATGTATGCAGTCTCTGATCATCTCCTGTAACATGTCTGCAGTCTCTGATCATATCCTGGATCATGTCTGCAATCTCTGGTCATCTCTTGGATCATGTCTGCAGTCTCTGATCATCTGCTGTAACATGTCTGCAGTCTCTGATCATCTCCTGTAGCATGTCTTCAGTCTCTGATCATCTCCTGGATCATGTCTGCATTCTCTGATCATCTCCTGTAACTAGTGTTGAGCGAACCCGGACTGTAACGTTCGGGTCCGTACCGAACTTTTGGGTGTCCGTGGCACGGACCCGGACCCGGACATTTCAAAAATCGTTCGGGTTCGCTTGGGCTTGCTAAAAACTTTACAGGCCCAGGCCCAGGCACGGTGCCTGTGGGTTTTCAAGCCATGCCTGGGCTTGCAATGTCAGGCCCAAGCGAGTTGTGATCAATGTCCTCTACTAGTCTCTTACGTCTGTACTAGGTCCTCTACTAGTCTCTGACTTCTGTACGATGTCCTCTACTAGTCTCTGACGTCTGTACAATGTCGTCTACTAGTCTCTGACGTCTGTACTAGGTTCTCTACTGGTCTCTAACGTCTGTACTAGGTCCTATACTAGTCTCTGACGTCTGTACAATGTCCTCTACTAGTCTCTGACGTATGTACAATGTCCTCTACTAGTCTCTTACGTCTGTAC
>BLSH010215661.1:854798-868297 GCA_018402905.1 Glandirana rugosa | reverse complement strand
CACTGCCACGGTCACGGCCTAGTCAACCTCTAGGCTCCTACTTCACATCCACCCCCCTTCCCATTTTTTTATTTGATTTTAATTTATTTTCCCTATCCCCATTTATTTGTAGGGCACTTGCCCTAGTTTGAAGATGATTTTAGAACAGTTATATGGCTTCTACCGTTAATTAATACTTTTCAGACACAGTTTGAAGATAATCCACATTCACCTCCATTTTTGCTTTTTTTATGTTTTTATTTTTTTAAAAATATTTAAAGTTATTTCCCTGTCCCCATTTTTTTGTAGGGCACTTGCCCTACCCTTACCCCCATTTTACTTCCTTTTGCAGCCCTCTAGGGCTTTCCATGACTTTGTTACAGCCATTTTTGTGCCTAAAAGTTCGGGTCCCCATTGATTTCAATGGGGTTCGTTGTCCGTGCGATCGTTCGGGTTCCGTCCGGACCCGGACCTTGTCCCGAAGTTCGGCCGGACCAGCAGAACCCGAACTTCCAGAGGTTCGCTCAACTCTACCTGTAACATGTCTGCAGTCTCTGACCATCTCCTGTATTATGTCTGCAGTCTCTGATCATCTCCTGGATTATGTCTGCGGTCTCTGATCATCTCTTGTAACATGTCTGCAGTCTCTGGTCATCTCCTGGATCATGTCTGCAGTTTCTGATAACATGTGTGCAGTCTCTGATCATCTCCTGGATCTTGTCTGCAGTTTCTGATAACATGTCTGTAGTCTCTGATCATCTCCTGTATCATGTCTGCAGTTTCTGACCATCTCCTGTACTATGTCTGCAGGCTCTGACCATCTCCTGTTTCATGTCTGCAGTCTCTGACTATCCTTGTATCATGTTTGCAGTCTCTGACTGTGACCCTAATGGTGATGCATTGCAATGCATCGTGGAATTGAATACCAGATAATCGTAATCAAATCGAATTGTGAGTCCAGTGAAGATGCGCACCCCAAATGATTACTATTCCATTTCCTCAGTGTTTCTTTAGTTTTGATTCCAGGCCACAGCCCTAAGGCTTTTCCCTTGATGGGGAGAACCCAACAACCTTTTTCTACATCCTGGGTTCTCTCCTCCTGTACTGCAGTGTACCCCATTAAATCCCTCCCATCCTTTACAACTAGGGGAACCTCTCTTTCCATCTACAGGGTACGTTTCACAGCAGAAGGGAAACCCCTTTCCTATATGTGCACCAGGCAAATATTTTTCCTGCTAGAATTCTGCTATGACATGGTCAAATAGTTCTGCACACTCCTCAGTTTGCAGAGCTATGTCAGGATTAGTGAAGGGGTAAGTGAGTGCATTAATAATAATGGCAGACAACTGGCTGTTCTGTGTCTCTGAGAATGTAGGTTTCAGGGATTTTCTGTTAGTCAGCTGGCTTGGAAAAATGTGCACTGAGAAATGTGCATGTGCATACTTCTGTGTGCTGACCACAAGCCAGGTGCATGTGTGTGCACAGGACTGCAAAAGGTTGTACATGTGGACTAGGGCGTGTGTGCGAGCAGGCCCAAAATCAGCATTGGTGCCAGACGGCCTATTTAAAGTGATATTAAACCTTAGTGTTTTTTTTTTTTTTTAACTAAAGTAACAAACATGTCATACTTACCTGCTCTGTCCAATGGTTTTGCATAAAGCAGCTCAGAATCCTTGGGGGCACCTGTGAGTGCTCACTCCCGAGCCGCCCAGTCTGTGTCTTTTGACACAGACCAGATGACTTGGAACGCCCTCCACTCCCTCGTCATTTAATTTGATTGACAGCAGCAGGAGCCATTGGCTGCTATCAATCTGCCCAATGAGGAGGGAGATAGCGGGGAGAGCTGCTGCTCTTGTGCACATCACTGGATTGGATCAAGCTTAGGTAAGAATAAGGGGCGGCTGGGGGGCTCCTGCAACACTGAAAGTTTTTTACCTTAATGCATAGAAGCATAGACCTTTGAAGGTTTAGTACCACCTTAAGGGATGCTCTAATGAGTCTCAGTGCTGACTGGTCTTCAGCTGTATCCTGTACCTTGATTGTGTACCATGTATGATTTCTGATACCAACCTGGCTCGCCCCTGACCTGATCCTCTACTGCAGTGTTTCCCAACCCAGTCCTCAAGGCACACCAACAGGTCATGTTTTCAGGATTTCCCTCAGATGAAACAGCTGTGGTAATTACTAAGGCAGTGAAACTGATCAAATCACCTGTGCAAAATAATGGAAATCCTGAAGACATGACCTGTTGGTGTGCCTTGAGGACTGGGTTGGGAAACACTGCTCTACTGCTGCAGCTGCTTACAAGTTCCTGATCTCAGCTCTATTATGTTACACATGCATTATTATTTGTTTGCCTTTAAATAATGTTGTCCCTTCCTCACTTCATAGCTAGGAAATGCCCTGTATAGCTAGTCCTACCTTATTTTGCATGTGTCTTTAGTTTCTGTTCTTAGCATGTACTTGCTGATGCTAGACATACTATGATTTTTGACCTGTCTGATGTTGATCTGTGGATATCTGCAGCACGTTTTCAATTAAAGCGATCTGCGAGATGTCATTTGGATCAAATCACTGTCTGCTAATTCTTCCAAAAGCTATCTTGCCACAACAGGATCATTTATAGAGATCACACTTGCAGTGCTTAGACCGGAGAGGCAGAACAGTCAAAAAATAATTTAGCTTCAGTCAAAAATAATTTAGCTGCGGTCAAAAAAATCTTCTGTAGCTCTGGAATATACTGTGAAATGGGCTCTGGGTATACAGAAGCTTAGGACAGTGCAGCCGTTGCCATACAGGCCTGTACATGCCTGCAGCCTACAAGAGAAGAGAGCAATAATACGTTTTTCTAATGGAACTATGTTGTATGTTATACAAGTTGTACATGTATACCAGGGGAATAAATTAAAATTCATGGGGTACGATCAGTAAAATTTTCTTCCAGCAGAGGTTAGAATCTCATATTTGTTCTGTGACTCAGATCCTTCATCCTTCACATTACAAACCCCCTTTAGATCCTAATCCCCTCTTTACATTACAGCCCCCCCTTTTACAATAAAACCCCCATTTACATTGAAGTACCCCCCTTTACACTAACAGCCCCCATTTGCATCACAGTCCCCCTGTTTACATTACAGTGCACCTCTTTATATCACAGCTCACTTCACATCACAGTCCCCCCTTTATTTCACAGTGCTCCTCTTCCTCTTTATATTATGGCTTCCCCTACAATACAACCCTCCTTTACATTGCGTCCCCCCCCCCCCCCTTTATATTGCAGTCAGTCTTTTACATCGCACATTTGCCTCTCATTTTGGTATTTTTTGGGAGGTGAACGGGATGCCGGAAACCTTGACAAGACTATGATGATTGTATAGTGCTTTTGTGGACACAAATTACCTCGTGTCAATTTTTTCAGATTTTTGGCTCTCAGAGACCCCTCTGACGAAGGATAAAAGCCATTTAGTGAATTGTGGATTGGGGCATGAATTTCCAGCAATACATTTGGAGTTTCACTGAACCAAAAGGCCATGGGATCCGCCTAAAACTCAATGTGGCTCCAAACCTGGCCCTTGTGCCTATAAGGCCTGGTTCACACCTATGCAATTTTTTAGTGCGTTTTCAGTTTTGCATTAACACACTACAGTCCATTTAACATAGTTTCCTATGCATGTAGTTCACATCTGTGCATTTTATGGAAAGGGCCAAGGATGTTTTTCTGTTTTTTGGTTCCATAGACTTCAATGAATCCAAAATGTGTATTTAAAACGCAAAATGCAACTTCAATATGCAAACTGCAACCTGCATAGGTGTGAATCAAGCCTATTTAAGTATATATTTAAGATCATCTGAGGAGATTGGTGGCAAGGCTTAAAGTGGATCATCATCATTTGGGTCAAGTTGGAAAGGGTTTAACCCTTGGTAAAGCCTAGTACACACTATAAGTTTTTTTCATTCAACCCAGCAGGCTGAACGAAAAAAAAAAATGAAGAGCTTGCGCAAAGCCACTTTACTAACTATCCGATATTAGTGAAAGGTCTGGGGGATAAAACATATCAAGAGCGACTTCAGGAACTTAATATGTACAGTCTGGAGGAAAGAAGGGAGAGGGGAGACATGATTGAAACCTTTAAATACCTCAAGGGGGTGAATAAGGTTCAGGAGGGCAGTCTTTTCAATATGAAACCAAAATCAAGAACACGGGGACATGACCTCAAACTAACTGGGGGGAAGTTCAAAACTAATCTTAGAAAGTATTATTTTACTGAAAGTGTGGTTGATGATTGGAATAAACTACCAACAGAGGTTGTGAGACAGTCAACAGTAAATGGCTTCAAACATGCTTGGGATAAACATAAATCCATAGTCAGACAACAAAGTTAATGTAAAAAAAAATAAAAATAAAAAAAAAAATAAAAAGGGGCAGACTCGATGGACTACTCAGTCTTTTTCTGCCGTCACTTTTCTATGTTTCTATAGTACAGATATCTCCTGCGCTGAGCTATTGTGTTCTGACAGGGGTGCTGCCTATGGTTGCCACATCATCCCTTTAATTCAGGACACATATGAATTACACAGGTTCTGAGGCACCAAGTGAATTTCATTACCACCTTAATCAGCCACAGAATCTGTGTAATTTATATGTGTCCTGGATTAAAGGGATGATGTGGCAACCTTAGTGCCGACAGAACACACCGGTCCACGCTCTCAGCCATTGGTTTAGAGCACCGAACGGATGCCAATCCGCAGACCTTTTTCGGCCACGACCCTTCGACAGAAGCCGGCCATACACACAGGCTGAATGTTGAATATTGAATGCCGCTTGATATTTGACCCATGTGTATGGCCCTTAACCACTTCAGCCCCGGAAGGATTTCCCACTGTAGGACCAGAGCACTTTTTGCATTTCGGCACTGCGTCGCTTTAACTGACAATTGCGCGGTCGTGCGACGTTGTACCCAAATGAAATTTGCTTCCTTTTTTCCCCACAAATAGAGCTTTTTTTTTTTGGTGGTATTTGATCACCTCTGTGTCACTTCTGATCACCATTATAAACAAAAAAAGAGTGACAATTTTGCAAAAAAAAACAATTTTTCTTACTTTTTGCTAAAATACAAATCCAAAAAAAAATATAAAAAAACAAATGTATTCATCAGTTTTGGCCAATTTATATTCTTCCTCATATTTTTGGTAAAAAAAAAAAAAAAATCGCAATCGGAGTTTATTGATTGGTTTGCACAAAAGTTGCCACATTTACAAACCATGAGAATTCATTTCTGGCGTTTTTACATTTTTTTTTTATACTAGTAATGGTGGCGATATGCGATTTTTATCGGGGACTTTGATATTGGGGCTGACATGTCGGACATTTTTTTGGGACCAATGACATTTATACAGCGATCAGAAATATAAATATCCACTGATTACTGTATAAATGTCATTGGCAGTGAAGGGGTTAACCTGCAGGGGGCGGGGAAGGGGTTAACAGGGTTTCCTAGGCGTGTTCTAACTGTGAGCGGGCTGGGCTGCTATGGGCATAAGAGATCTAACTGATCCCAGTGACAGAGATCAGTAGATCTGTTATATGCTACCTGTCAGAATGGGGAACCGCCGTGTTTACATCAGCAGTTCCCCGTTCTTTGCCTCTGGCAGCTCATTGCGGCACGCCGGCGGACATCGGGTCCGCCTGAGCCGCGGGCACACTCCTCCTACTTACGGCGATTTGCGGGACGCATCCACACTGCTGCAGTAAATATACTGCGCGCAGTGTGGAACCGGTTAAAGTGGAATAAACCCTCCTATCGTTTTCAGCCGAGGAAGCTGCCATCTTGGCCTCTGTGCTTCAACTGCCATGATGCTGCACATGTGATCAGTTATGGCACCAGCCAATGGATGGTTTGACAGTTTGGTTGAGGGCACAACCAATGTGACAGTTACATTTCTGTCATGTTCTGGGAATGTAACTGTTTTTGAAACTGTTAAATTGATGGGTTTACGTCCACTTTAAAGCCTTGTACACACGCTTAGATTTTTGGATGACAGAACGTCCGTTTTTTGTGAGATGCTAGTTTCATGTCGAAAGTGAAGAGCGTACTAACAATACGAAAATTTAAGTAGGACCGAATTCAACATCAGAAGTGACGTAATGTGTTGAACAGCTTGGTATCTATTTTTTCGTTTCTGAGCATGCGTAGTCTTGATTGTACGATTTTTTTCATACGAAAACCGTACTAATGATACGAAAATCGGACATTGCCTTGACGTCCGAAAACATTTTCTAGTCTGCACATCCAGCTTTTGTCTGAAAAATCAAAATCGGCTGTTGAAAGGAGCATACTAACGGTAAGAATTTCAGATGATCGGTCGTCGTACGAAAATTCCCGGCCCAAATTTTCATAGTGTGTATGGGGCTTTAGTGGTTCACTGCTGTCTATATAATTCTTGAGATGTTTTCCCTTTTACTTTCACTTAGGTCACTGGTACAGGAAGTGAGAAAAAAATCCCCCCAACAGGAGCACAGACAGCAATTAATATCTGACAGATATTCGTAACCTTCTTTATTAATTCTGTGCCTTGGAAGTTTATTGTGCCTTAATTCTTACTGCGCTGAAGACACAACAGAAACAAAGGGGAACTCTTCCTATAGTGTAATGGAGGAGCATATTCCCTGACACATGTTAATGGTATCAAGCCATTTACAAAACTGCATTGCAAATACATCGTTATTACTATTTATCATTTTACTACAGACTTAAAACATTTCAAAAGTGATTAAGAGGTATTTTCTTTGAGTCTTAAACCCACATGAATCATGATGGAGGACATGCATTTACTACACTAATGGGGTAGTAATTTCCACTACAGCAAATGCTGCTAGTTGCCATAGTTACCAAAAAGGAAATATTACAGTGGAAAGAAATAATACAAGAATAGAGGTGGAACACAGGGGGTCTCACACTGCATATATGCTCAGTTTTATTTTATTTACTTCTACCTTTTTATCTGTTTTACTAATTTGAATAAAATAGCTCCTTTATCACTTATGCTAAGGCTTTGAGAATGTTATGCTACAAAAATAAGATAGAAACATGAACATAAATAAATATATTAAAACAGTGAAATATAATTTACGGCTCATAAATGTCCAGCTGTGCTGTGAAATGACAGAGAACTGCCTGATCCATGATATGGGCATAAAGCTTTTGAAGATTCTATATAGTATTTTATTGAAAGTGTCCATTGGCATACGTTGATGGTTAATCTTTTCAGAGATGACATTGGTAAACTGAGGGCAAACATTTAATGAGAGGGTCTTCCCAAATGAAATTTGTTCCAGTGGCAACCTAATTCAGTCACGCATCACAGAAAGCATATTGATCTTATTTTTAATAATTTGTTTTGTTAAATAAAGAAATGAGAACATCCAAACAGCCAAAGTGCATATACACTATATGTTATTTTCTGTAGCTTTCAAGATATGTGCAATTCTGGTAAGCTGTTCCAAGTATTGATACCCTTGGCACAAAATATAGGTCAGAGAGTGCCAACATTATTTCAATTTATAGCCCTCTGCAGAACATTGCTAGGACTGGGGAAAACTAAGGGCACCCTAAAAAAATAAAATGTTGGGTATGGCCACTCTGTGCTTTACTGTTGGAGTTGCTTAAGGCCCCTTTCACACGTGTGCAACTTTTCGTACGACTTTGGACATGAGTCCCATGACAAGTCGTACCCCATGATTCCCAATGATAACCATTCATATCTGTGTGACTTCAAGTCACACTAACTTCAACGTAGTCCTTGTACTACTTTGATGCGAGTTGAGGTGCTTAGACCTCAAGGTTACACAGGCATTCCCTGAAATCGCGTCAAAATCGCGCCCGCAAAATCACATCAAACTTTCAGGTTGCGGCAGTGTGAAAGGGGCCTAAATTGGAATGTCTAAATGGAGTCTGAGCCCAATTACGGTATACACTGCACACATGTACCACAGTTCTTGTACCCTAAAAATACTCCTTAATTACAGAGCCCCAAGTCACAAGCACTCTCAAAAGTCAGGGAAAAGGATAATATAAAAAAATGAAACATAAAATAGACATATAGAACCAACTAACGAAGTATGGTTGTATGTGCCCCGTGAGATGCCTCCATCCCCATACAATATACAAAGAAACATGAATTGCCTGTGGGACTTTAGTTGAGGTGCAACACACTCAGTAATAAAACCAATAGTAGTACATCCATGTAGTACATCCATGTAATCCAAAGCGTTTTGTGACTTTGTCAGGGATTGAGGCACACACAATTGTAAATCTGCAAGACATCACATGCTTATGACCTAATGGTAGTCGCCTGGAAATGTCTGACCTGGGGACTGTGGGTATGGGATTTCAAGGGGCCCAGAAGTGCAAACAGAGCAAGATGGAATGGTGGGCATGGAGAGCAATCCAACAAGTCCTCCACCATGATGGCATGAGTGCATGCTCTGTGGTCGGTCACATTACTCCTTCTCAGTATGACTTACCATGCAATCATACTGGAGGACATAGATGCAAGTTCACACCTATTATGGAATGACCTTTGAAACACTGTATCTGGCTATGGAATAAATATGTATATATTGACCAATCTGCTTGACTATTTGGCAATTATGTCACAGTTGATCTGTTGGAAATTGTATTTACCAATACAGTAAATCTTTATTGATTTTGTTACTGAGTGTGTTGCGCCTCATCTAAAGTCCCAGGGGCAATTCATGGTTCTTTTTTTAGAAATTTAGAAATGGGAGTCACATTCATTTCTTTGAAGTTACTAATAAGGACATGGGTGGTCATATGGGCTTCCTCCCCATTGGGTATTAACATTTTTATATGATGAGTTACATTTGAGGGTTCAAACTCACTTGGAGGGTTATTTATTCATTCTGTCAAAGGGGCACCGTCAATCTGGTCTGACTTTGTAGATTTATCATGATACACTACATCCCCATATGCTCATTTGGAGAATAATACAGGAGGATTCTGCTCTTTATTTATAGACATCATTGCAGTCTCAGATTGAATATGGTGAATAAACCTTCATTACAGCACAGGAAGAACTGAAGAAGCAACCTTTGATATTGAAACATGCCGATCTTATATGAAACAATAAATTACATATGAAAGATGAAAGTTGTAATTTACTACATGTTTTTAATGGCATTTGATGTGTTTTTTTTAAATACATTGACACTCTTTTTTGAGGTACAAGTCCCACCTCCTATTTGGTCTACACCCCACTAGTTTGGCAGAAGGTCTGTGTTGTTTATTATGACATTGAGAATTTTTCTCTAGAAGGTTTAAAACAGAATAAGAATGTAACCCACCATTTGAATTATAATCACATTTTGATAATGCATATTTAGCCTAAAGTGGGAATTATGAGCCAAGGAGTGACAGTGACCTTTCTTAGTGCCAGCAATGTGGGTAGTGGTAGTAGAGCTGCCATGGAAAAGGTTGCTGGATATCCACAGGGTCCCATCTGCTAGGAGTGAACAACTAACTTGTACCAGTTATAGTGCAGACAAGTGTCTGAAACACTCATATTCCATTTGTCTCTGACAAGGAATTTTAAGTTCAAAATCTGTGTTCAAGTGGATGAAGTACATAGACTGAGCATCAGCTTCCTTACCAAGTGTTGACTGTACCCTCTCTATTCTGAAGTCTTCCACAGCCTGTTTCTTTAAAGTGCATAATGTACATTTTTTGTTTTGTTTCAGATGGAATGGAATGTAAGGGCCAGTTCACACCATAGAAACGCAGTCCGGATGCTTTTCTGCATGCATGCTTTTGACACGTTTCCGGTCCGTTCGGTGCATTTTTGATGCAGTCCAGTGCAGTTTTCCCCCTTTTTTTTCTTAGGACATGTGCGTTCCAGTGCGTTTTTGGTGCATGTAGGTGCGTTCCAGTGCGTTTTTGATGCGTTTTACCACGTTCCAGTACAGTTCAGTGCATGAAAAATGCAGCATGTTCTACTTTTTGTTCTGGAGCTGGAACGCACTGGAACTGACTGCACTGCTGTGAACTAAGCCATTGAAAGCCATATAACCTACTTTCCATGCGTTTTTGATCCAGAAAAAAAACGCACTGGACTGCATGTGGTGTGAACTGGCCCTAAAGGCCTTAGAATCTCTGTCAGGTTTTTATTTCTCTCTGTATCTCAACTTGGGAAATCCACTCTATTTGCCCTGGTGACTATTGTCTTTGGTACAGATTCCTTTCCCCAGTCTATCCAAAACTAAATAAAGTTTTGGTTTGCATACACTTTAACCTGCATTCATTCCTGAGCAGATCGTATTCCTGGTGATTTTGAAGCCTTTTTTTCAGGGATTTTACGTTCGTTTTTGCATGCGTATCAAGCTTCAGGAGTTTGCTTCCTGGGCGGGGCAAGAGCAGGCGAGCAGTTCTATAGGAGGAGAGAAGTTGTTCAGGCATAAAAGTGTGCGCTAAAATGCGCAAAAACACACAAACTCTACGGGACCAAAAATGTCTGATTATACTGTACTTTTTTTGAGCATAGAGAGTGTAGAGCTTAGGAAGACTGAGCATACAAGTGTGAATAGGGACACTTAGAAAGAATGGAACTCTGCATGTTGAGCATAGTCAGGCATAGGAAAATGAGCAGAAAACGTGAATGGGTGCCCAGATGGTACAAGTTTATGACCATGCAAAACCTGCTTGAAGCAGGTCAAATCCACCTGTCAATGAATTCTGAATAAAAAGAGAGAAGGCGTTGCGCTGTCACTTAAAACTGTATGTAAGTGCCTAAAAACCATATGTTAACTTAAATGCGATAGGCAAATTCATCATAAAAAATATTATTTCATTAAGTTCCATGCGATCATGCAAACAATATACTGAAAAAATGCAAAATCTGTAAAGTGCATATAAGTGCCTAAAAATCATACACAATTTACAGAGGACCCACCCCTAGCAGCCCTGGGGGAAAGATTTCTGATTGGCTGCCTGGACAGATCCACATGTGGTATGAAAAGAGAGCCTGGGGGCCCAGGGGGAGAGCTGGAAGCCAGGAAATGTAAAGTGCTGCAGGAGAAGTTGTGTGTGTGTCCCAGTGAGTGTGGTTAGAGACCAGGGCACATTTCCGGAAGCTGTTGCTGTCTTGATCATTGCTATGTGTAGCCAGGAATGAAAGCATCAGGAGCTCAGTGCTGTTACTGCCATGTTGTGAGTAGTGTCATGTATAGGGAAAAGTGCATGAGCCCTTCAGAGGGTAGGTGCCATAGCTACTGCGCTAGGGGGAGCTACAGAGACCAGGAGCTGAATTGATGAAGTGCCTCACCAAACATGTGCTTCCTTGGAAAGGCATACGTGTTAGGTGCCTTATAGGCAGTTTCTGCTGTCCCAGCTTTTAGCCAGAAAATCCTGAGTATATGAACCAAGATAAAAGCCATTCTGAATATGTGTCTCATGATGTGTTCCAAGGCCTACACAGAAAAGAAGAGCAGAGGGAAGCTGTTGTATTTTCGGCAACAACGGTTGGTTGTTCATTGACCTGGTCCAGTTAGCTGTGGTTTGGCATGGCTAAAATAGCAGCAAGAGCTAGTTTCAGGGCTAGGCTTGCCAGGGTAAAAAGAGCTTTAGGGGCACCTAAAAAAATCTGCCTGCAGAATCTTTAAAGGATGAAACTTCTGCTATGGGTACTTTGGGATATTTGTTTAGGGCAGAAGCAGCAGGATCAACCACAGGAATAGCCATTTTTTTGCAAACTCCTTTTCAACTAGATACAATTCAAATTATATCTTTGGGGGGGGGGGGGCTGAGTGTAAATCCTTTCAGGAGTGATCCAGTCGTCATAGACTGCACATTCTATTCATATTTTTTTATAAGCTTAGTAGGTGTCTTTGTGCCCAAAGGGGCATGGTGAGATGGAGGAGAGTCCACCAGTACAATGCCAAGGCTTTTACGCAGAGGCAATGAGCTTTTTAGCATTAGGAAGCATATTGCAGGGAGCTCCCTCTTCAATGTAATGACAATGTGGGGGAGATAAATCTTCTGCAGCTTCCTCCAACACTTCTTCTACTGTATGTCCTCTTTATTCCCCTGTCATTCAGGATCATCTAGGACCAGTATAGCAGGATCCAACTCTGGTAAGAAAATGGTAGTAGTAGAAGAGGCAGGGCATCTTTGAGCTTTAGACAAAAATTGCTGAATCAGGGCTGTAAGCTGAGAAATTGTGACATAGATGTATAAAATTTTGGTTTTGTCAAATAAGCAACTTGTGTGCCTGAAATAGAGCTAGAATCAAATGCTGGGATAGTTGTTAAGACTGATATCTGCTCCGATGCAAGGGATGCATCATTACTCTGTGGCTGAGTGTTGTGTGGGCCTATGGCAGAGCGAATGTTCACCTGCTGTTTAGAGTTGGCTCCCTTTCACCAGGTCTCTGCCATAACAAATTTGCAACCGCACATCATTCCACTTTTTGTGGATTGTGGCCATTTGTGTCAAGGGCTCAGAGTTGTTTGGAGCACCATACTCTTATGGATTGATGTGCGATTGCAAATTAGTGTTTTCGGTAAGGATACACACAATAGGGGAACAGAGAACGCACACAGGTATGTGGGGTAAATGACATGTTATTAAATACACATGTGAGCATAATTTGAGAGAATATTTTCTATGTGATTTGAGGGTACTACACTACAGTGCCTTGCGAAAATATTCGGCCCCCTTGAACTTTGCGACCTTTTGCCACATTTCAGGCTTCAAACATAAAGATATAAAACTGTATTTTTTTGTGAAGAATCAACAAGTGGGACACAATCATGAAGTGCAACGAAATTTATTGGATATTTCAAACTTTTTTAACAAATAAAAAAACTGAAAAATTGGGCTTGCAAAATTATTCAGCCCCTTTACTTTCAGTGCAGCAAACTCTCTCCAGAATTTCGAACCTTTTAGAAAAACATAGGTTTAGGCCGAAATTTGAAGAGGTGTTGTCATAGAGCCTGGACGGACCACACAAGGAACAAGAAGTACTACGAGAGACACGAAATTTGCCTGGAGACTCTGATAGTGTCACGTCCACGTAAATATGCCTCTGAACTAATGTGTGTCCACCTAAGATAAATAGTAGTAATCAGTAACTCCAGTTGTAACCTATTAAGTCTCTAGGAGTGACTTGAAGACCTCTCTCAAACGACGTGACTTTCATTTCCCCGACTTATTAAAACGTTCGGGTTAAAAAGTCAAAAAAATAAACAATTTTTTCAAACTTTATAGGTTATTTAAAGCAACGTGAAGTACTAACACAGGGTGAACAACTAAGAAGTGTTTTTTTATGTCAAAATATAGAAATACAAACTTCGGACTTTACACCGTTTTCCAGCGTTTCAAGTTCCCCCGGCTTATAAAAGCGTTCCGTGACATCACATCATGGGAGTTTAGTGTATCTTTTATAAGAGAGTTTAATACGAGTGTACACATAAATTATTGTACAGTAAATGGGGTGTATGGACACAC
>BLSH010215661.1:841784-854573 GCA_018402905.1 Glandirana rugosa | reverse complement strand
AAGTCAAAGTCCAGACCTGAATCCAATCGAGAATCTGTGGAAAGAACTGAAAACTGCTGTTCACAAACGCTCTCCATCCAACCTCACTGAGCTCGAGCTGTTTTCCAAGGAGGAATGGGCAAAAATTTCAGTCTCTCGATGTGCAAAACTGATAGAGACTTCCCCAAGCGACTTACAGCTGTAATCGCAGCAAAAGGTGGCGCTACAAAGTATTAACTTAAGTGGGCTGAATAATTTTGCACGCCCAATTTTTCAGTTTTTTATTTGTTAAAAAAGTTTGAAATATCCAATAAATTTCGTTCCACTTCATGATTGTGTCCCACTTGTTGCTGATTCTTCACAAAAAATTACAGTTTTATATCTTTATGTTTGAAGCCTGAAATGTGGCAAAAGGTCGCAAAGTTCAAGGGGGCCGAATACTTTCGCAAGGCACTGTATATAAGGTTTTTCTTTTTTTGGGAACATGTGTGAGGATGTATGAAGAAAACAACTAGAGAAGACATGAAAACAGTTTGGAGAATAAAAGCTTTATTGGACCCATTTATTTATGTATAGGTCAATGAATCTGATAAGAGCCTGAGATAGCGAACAGACATAGACCTGTTGAATAGAGGAGTGTTTGCTATACAGCACTGGATGGTGTGGGCTAAATATGGTTAACCACTTCAGCCCCAGAAGGATTTCTCCCTTTAGGACCAGAGCACTTTTTGCGATTTGGCACTGTGTCACTAACTGACAATTGCGCGGTCATGCGACATTGTACTCAAACTAAATTGATGTCCTTTTTTTCCCTCACAAATAGAGCTTTCTTTTGGTGGTATTTGATCACCTCTGCGGTTTTTATTTTTTGCGCTATAAACAAAGAGCGGCAATTTAGCATAACAACATTTCTTACTTTTTGCTAAAATACATATCCAAAATATATATATATATATATATATATATATATATATATATATATAAAAAACGAATGTATTCATCAGTTTTGGCCGATATATATTCTTCCTCATATTTTTGGTAAAAAAAAAATAAAAAATAATCGGTGTATATTGATTGGTTTGCGCAAAAGTTGCCACGTTTACGAACAATGAAAACTCATTTATGGGGTTTTAATTAATTAATTTTTTTTACTAGTAATGGCAGCGATCTGCAATTTTTAGCAGGATTGCGACGGACGTGTTGGACAATTTTCACACTTTTTTGGGACCATTAGCATTTATACAGCGATCAGTGCTATGAAAATGCACTGATTACTGTGTAAATGTCAATGGCAGGGAAGGGGTTAACAGTAGGGGGTGCTCTAGGGGTTAACTGTGTTCCCTGCTATGTGTTACTAACTGTGTGGGGGCTGTGAACAGACCTCCATTCTGTCACTGCGGGAGAGCGATCGCAGGTAGTCGGCGGACATCGAGTCCACCTTACCTGCTTCCTGGCTCCCCCGTAACACAGTGGGCACAATCTCGCAGCCGCCATCAGGTGACATCGGTTTGTGATATCGAGCCAAGTTGCCACTGTCAAGCCAGGTTAACATCCGTCAGGGGGTGTTGTGGATTCATCTGGCTACTGTGAAATTTATTGCAGGGACACTTGCCAAGGTCAGCACCCCGCGCAGGATCCAGTGCCTGAAGTAACATTACAAGCCATCCTCACGACGTGGGGTCTGCGTACAGCTCCCAAGGTTTTACTAAATTTGTACTGATCTGGATTGCTTTTATAGGCCGTGAGGTTGATTGAAATTTTTTTTTAACAAAATAATAAATGAAAATAAAGTAGTAACGCAAAGCTGGGTTCTCTAGGAAAAAGAAGCCCATCATATACAGACACTAGCGAAAAAAAAAAAACAACTGAGGACTCAGAGTGGGGTATGGTTTTTTTTTTTTTTTTTTTTTTTTTTTTTGTTTTTGTTTTATTTTGGGAGGCACACTTGGGGAGGGTCCAATCACATGAAGGGACAAAGCTATAATCCATGGCGTATAAATAAGTTGCCCGAGTCCTGTACTGTACAATTAAGATATTCAGTTTGTAAATTGATAGAAAACTGGCTAAAAGACCATATTCAGAGTGTAGTGGTTAATGATTCATATTTTGAATAGTCTAAAGTTTATTAGACAAGGTTCGACATTAGGATCCTCACTTTTTAACAGATTTATAAATTATATAGTTTGGTTTTAAAAATAACGTGTGTGTAGATAACACCGAGCTATGTAGTGGAATATTATTTTTACAGGAAGTCTCCAACTTACAAGTAGACCGGAATGCACTACTTAATTGGGCAACAATGTGGCAAAGGAGCTTTAATGTTGAGGTTTAATGTTGATAAATGCACTCTCACACTGCCCCTGCTGAGCTATAAGTGCAGCTCAGTGCCATCATGACTTTTGCGTGGGTTAGGTGTACTTTCCCGTACACTTCTATTATGTCCCCTAGTTTTGGTGCCTTTTCTGAAAGCACACCAAAACTCCTGCAGGCAGGATTATAAGAACAGTTTCAGAAAAGGCACCAAAACCATGGGCTGTAGTAGAAGTCTATGGATAAGCACAGCTAATCCACACAAAAACTGTGGGTACACTGTGCTGCAGCCAAACTGCAGTGGATCAGTGTGAAGTTGGCCTAAATGTAAAGTTATACACTTGGGGGACAAAAACATGCACGCATCATACATTCTCAGAAGAGTACAACTGGGTGAGTCAATGGTTGAAAAGGATCTGGGTGTTCTGGTAGATCAAAGATTTGATCTACCAGAACACCCAATGAAACATGTAAATTTGGAGAAGTGGGCACCCCCCCCCCACCCCAACAGGAGAGGGATCCTCTCCCTGCTGTCACATTTTAAAAGCAGCACTATAAACTATGAAATATAAGAACATCGCAGCAGACGGCTTCTAGTTCTCAATGAACTGCGAGGTGCTGATTGACGTCTGCATAGTTCATTGATTCTTCCTGCATTTCAGTAACTGTCTGCCTGAAAAGGAGGTATGGACAGACAGCTGTATTGAGTGTCTGCAGGAGCCTGGTATTGCACCTGTGATCTGCTGATCGCGAGTGTAATGCTTTACAGACTGCAGTGTAAAATAAATAAATGCACATGTTTTACCTGCAAAATCATGTGCATTTATAATTGATTTACAAAAATCCTTTCTTGTATTAAGAGAGGTAGATCATTTTGCCCCTGTACAAATCATTAGTAATACCTCATCTGGAATATGCAGTTCAGTTTTGGGCACCAGTTCACAAAAAGGATATCGGGGAACTGGAGAAAGCTAAGAGAAAAGATAAGAGGAACTGAATTTATCTTCTCTTGAAATGCAGAACTAAACCCTCCCTTTTCAGCCACGGAAGCTGCCATCTTAGTCTGCTTGATCTGCAACTGCCATGGTGCTGCACATGTGATCAGTTATGACATCGGCCATTTCATGGTTTGATAGCTTGGTGAGGAACACAAGCAACTGTGACAGTTAGCATACTGGGAATGTAATTTTTTTTTTTTTTTTTAAACCATTATTTCCATGGCTTTAGTTCACTTTATGGAGGGATATGATCACCATATAAAACTACATAAATGGTCCATATAGTGTATTTGGTATAGAATTATTCACTTTCAGGTCATTACAAAGGACAAGAGGGGGCTCTTTATGTCTTGAGGAAGAGAAATTTAACCTCCACATACAGAAAGGCTTCTGCAAAGTAAGAGCTGTGAAAATGTGGAATAGACTCCCTCAAGAACTAGTTCTGGGCAGATCAGTAGAATTTTTTTTTTTTTTAATAAACAAAGCTGGATGCATTCCCAAAATACATAAAAGATCATTGGATATTAACATTTATAGGTAATACCACCAGAAATTGATCTAGGGCAGCAGTCATTAAATGACGGCCCCAGGTCTGAACAACGCTCCTGTCTGGCCACCAGTGTACAGTGCCACATCCCCACTCCCCAGTCACGGTTTACCCTGTCGTGGCTCCCTGGCAGGCTGCAAGGTGAGACGAGACGTGACGTCACATGCACATCGCCGCCCATCTCACGGGCTCTCACTCAGCCAGCCACAAGGTATGATGTGATATGCACACCCTACCCCCTTCAGCAGGACTTCTGGCACAGCTCTCAAACCCTGTAGCTCGTTACCTCTGCTGGCTTCCGCTCCATGCCTACCTCAAGGTATGTGGGGTGTTTACAGGAGCACGATGGGCACATTTTCTCTTAAGGGGCACATTTAATGTAAGGTTCACTGTAATGGGCACAACAAAATGTGCCCATCAGTGTGCCTCTTAACATAAAATATGCCCATTAGCACAAGGGGCACTCTGATGGGCACATTCTGTTGTGTTCATCAGAGTGAACCTTACACTAAAAGTGCCCATCAGTGTGGCCCTTAAGATTAAATATGTCCATCAGCATGCCACTTATTTTATGCTATGTTCACTCTCATGGGCACATTTAATGAAAGGTTCATTCTGATGGGCACAACAAAATGTACCCATCAGAGTGCCTCTTAACATAAAAGAAGGGGCATGCTCATGGGAACATATGTTAAGGGGGCACTCTGATGGGGACACCTCATGTGATGGGGGCACTCTGATGGGAACACCTGATGTAAAAGGGCACTCTGGTGGAGACACCTGATGTAAAGGGGCACAGCTGATGTAAAGGAGCACTCTGACGACGACACCTAATGTAAGGGGGCACTCTGATGGGGACAAATGATGTAAGGGGGCACACTGATGAGACACACCAGATGTAAGGGGGCCTTCTGATGAAGAAACCCAATGTAAGTGGGCACTTTTACAGGAATACCTGATGTAAGGGGGCACTCGGATGGGGACACCTTATATAAGGCGGTAGTCTGATGGTGGCAACTGATTCATGGGGGAAGTCCGATGGGGGCACCCAATGTAATGAATTACTCTGGTAGGGGCAGATGATATAATGATGTGATTCGGATCTCGGTCGGAAATTTTTTTTAGTGACCGGACCTCCTTGAATTTTAATTCACTACCCCTGATCTAGGCAATATCCAATTGCCTTCTGGGGGATCAGGAAGGAAGTTATTTTTTCCACCGCTGGACCAAATGGGACCAGGCTATATAATATTTTTTGCCTTCCTATAGATCACATGTATAGGATTCTGTATAATCTGGTTTTCTATTATTACATTTTTATTTCTATTAGTTGAACTAGATAAATTTAAACTATAATATTTCGCAAGCCTATTTCTATTGATCAGTAATAAAAAAAAGGGTGGGGGTGAATTCCCTAAGGCTGGCCATACAATATACAATTGTCTTGTACAATTTTCCTTTAGATTTACCAAATGCATATAACAAGGTCAAACCTAAACACTTTCAATTTTATGCAATCAGACAGGCACTTGTACTACACAGTTGAAGGTAAATCTATAGGAAATTGAAGAAGAAAATTGGATAATGTATGACCAGCTTAACGCTGGCACAGACAGCAATAAAGAGTAACAGGTGTTCTCCATCTCCACTCTGTCCTTTAAGAATACATAAATACATACTGGAATATAACAATTATAACAAAAAGTCAGCGTTTAGTGTCACTTTATACAAACTTTAGAACTAAAACACATTTTTTATCTTAACCACTTCAGCCCCGGAAGGATTTCCCAGGTTAGGACCAGAGCACTTTTTGCGATTCAGCACTGCGTCGCTTTAACTGACAATTGCACGGTCGTGCGACATTGTACCCAAACAAAATTTGCGTCCTTTTTTTCCCACAAATAGAGCTTTCTTTTGGTGGTATTTGATCACCTCTGCGTCATTTCTGATCGCTGCCATAAACAAAAAAAGAGTGACAATTTTGCAAAAAAAAAAAAAAAGTTTCTTACATTTTGCTAAAATACAAATCCAAAAAAATATATATAGAAAAAAAAATTTTTTTCAATGGTTTTGGCCAATTTATATTCTTCCTCATATTTTTGGTAAAAAAAAAATAAAAAAAAATTGGAGTTTGATTGGTTTGCGCAAAAGTTGTCGCCTTTACGGATGATGAGAATTCAATTCTGGGGTTTTTATTTTTTTTACATTTTTATTAGTAATGGCGGTGATCTGCGATTTTTAGCGTTACTGCGATATTGCAGCGGGCATGTCGGACCATTTTGACCCTTTTTTGGGACCACTGGCATATTTTGGTTATAAAAATGCACTGATTATTGTGTAAATGCCATTGGCAATGAAGGGGTTAACCTGCAGGGGGAGATATAGGGGTTAAATGTGTTCCCTGGGTGTGTTCTAACTGAAGGGGCTGGGCTATCTTGGGCATAAGAGATCTAACTGATCCCAGTGACAGGGATGAGTAGATCTATGCCCGCACTGACAGAGCGGGGAACCACAGTGTTTACATCGGC
Organism: Glandirana rugosa; assembly: GCA_018402905.1. Lineage (NCBI taxonomy): Eukaryota > Metazoa > Chordata > Amphibia > Anura > Ranidae > Glandirana > Glandirana rugosa. The sequence continues at coordinate 848,211 of BLSH010215661.1, read as the reverse complement.
GGTTCCCCGCTCTTTGGCTCTGGCAGCTCACTGGCGGACATCGGGTCCGCCCGAGCCGCGGGCACACTCCTCTGGAGTACGGCGCGCGCTCCCACCTAACTGCCACTCCGCTAATCGGCGTTTGTTTACAGCGATTCGCGGGACACTGCCACCGTAAATATACGGTAGGCAGTGTGGAAATGGTTAAAGTAGAACTATAAGCAATTTTTATTTTGGGTAGATATTTTTCACCATCTTTGTCCCTTTGTAGAGATTTCCCTTCACGTTCTGTCCAATTGCCAAAACAGGAAGTGAGAAGAAATCCCTGAATATTAAGGGAATTTCTCGAGGACCCCCAGGTCACCACAACTAGTGTCCCCATTGGCAGATTTATCCTCTATTACTTTGCTAGGGACAACCCAAAATTTGGGATTTTCGTTTATTTTCACTTTCAATAATAACGATAAACAGGACAAATCGAGGGTTAATCTCCCTAACGGGGGCACATCCAGCAATAAAAACTGACAGGGGTTCTAACCCTTCTCTACTCTAGGAAAAAAAAAAAAACACAACAAAGTTTGCATTTAGTCATACTTTATCTGTTGTTGGTGCTTTCAGGCTTGTGGATGCAAACTTTTTTTTTTTTAACAATACAATTAATTTATATAAAAAGAAGAGACTCTCACACCTTTTCACTTAGAACGCTGGTCTTTATTAGATTGTAAATCTGGAGCCATCAGTTGAAAAATATCTGTAAAATATTTAGAAAGCATTTTTTTTTTTTAATAGGAGAGGGGTGAAGGTAGCCCTCGCGTTTACTGAACACAGCATATTTACTTAAAAAAACAATATAAGCAGCAGATTTCACAGTCACATGGATATGGTTTAGAAAACATTCATTTTGTTCAACCTGTACATAAAGCACTGCATGTCTGGCATACATATTGAGACAGACCTGTTCACTATTCACTTAGGACATCTTGCAAAAGCACTTTATCTGCACATTTTGTCCTGCTCATAAAGAATTGGTATTATACCTTGTTCATGAAAGGTGTCTTAGCCAGCTGAATCATATTATAGGATTTATTATGATAGGTCTGCTTCATAGCAGGCTTATCCTGAAATATGAATTGTTTGAATTTTATTTACATTAAAACGGTGCAATGAAAGCCGAGACCAAGGTTTATTCTGACATTTACTCAATGGGTTGAACAAACATAATTAGTTCCGCTATTAACAAGAACTGTACAAAGATTCTCTGAAATGACTTTGCGTTCTGCCTGCAGATCATAAAAGCTTTTCATAATACAGTTGTGAAGATCTGTTAGTAGATATACCCAGCGTCAGAAATGGTTTGTGCTGTCCATCACTGAATAATCTGTACCATCTTTTAACAGTTAAAGCATAAACACTAATCTCTAAAGGCGACATATCATATGTGGAAAATGCTCTTCTTCAAACACTGGAAGTTCATGTTCATTCCATAGTTTAATGGGTGAGGAGCTGAGGAAGATCACTATAGATAAGCATGGAGACAATGAAAGTGGTCAAAATGTCAGATGACTGGGTTGAGCATTTTCAAATGAATCCAGGTAGTTCCCTAAGGCCTGGTTCACATCTATGCATTTTTTAATGCATTTTCATTTTTGCTGAAACACACTACAGTCCATTTAACATGGTTTCCTATGGGTCACGGTCACATCTGTTCATTTCATGGACTGGGCCAGGGACTTTTTTTCTGGTTTTTGGTTCCTTAGACTTCAATGGATCAAAACCGTGAATTGAAAAACGCAAAATGCACCCGGAATATGCAAACTGCAACCTGCATAGGTGTGAACCAGTCCTTAGTGTTGTTTATTGGCAGATGACGGTGGTGCTATATCCATAAAGTTCCCCATTGCTACTTCCCAAGTGCTGTTTAGTGGTAGATGGCAGCCCAATGCTATACCCACAGCTTACTTGTACATGTGCAAAATACCACCAGGCCTAGAAAGCAACTTACAGTAAAACGTATTCTACAAGGCCAACTGAGATGAGCAATGCAATTTACAATCCACCAGCTGATGTCTCCTCAAGAATATTAGCTGTGACAATAAATGCCCAGCCTCTGCAGTTGCAGGCCTACTGCTGCTATTCACATGATTCACCAGTGGTGGCCTGTCCTTTAGGTACGCACAGGCGCCCCCCCCCCCCATCCATGCGACTGGCCCCCTAAACTACATGCAGGGCGCTGGACGCATGGATTTCATTTTTTTTTTTTTTGAAGAACGTGATTAGAGCCAGAGGATCTAATAGGCTTCAAAAAAGGCTGGGCTTGGGGTGCAGAACACTCTGCCCTGAGCCCACCCAGTTGTGTGACAATAGCTAATGAATGTCACACTGATGTTCCTGCCGGCCAATCAGGAAGCGGAGACCCATCACCCGATTGGCTGAAAGGACTGGCAATCCTATTGGACGCCTAGGAGGAGGGAGGAGACACAAGGCGGAAACCACCATGATGCAGAGGAGACGCGATGAAAGCCACTGCCCACCCGCGACCTAGATGTGGCAAGTGCGAGGCTGGATGATCGACCAACCGCCAGCGGCGGGGGCTGCGGGTGAATCAACCGCGCGTGGGGGCGCAGGAGCTTGTTTGCCGCCCCCCGCCAAGCCAAAAGAAAAAGTCACCAGCCGCCACTGTGATTCACCCAATAGCCTTAAAGAATAAGTTTGCCTTTGGAACATGTTACCAGTTCCACCCATTTTTAGGGTGAAATATGTGACACGTTCCATCTTCTGCTACCACCCCGTCCCTTCACAGCAGGTAGAGGTTCCTTTCCCTGCACCCATGGTCAATTTTTGACTCTGCCCACACAGCCACGTCATTCATTCACAGTTTCTTATGATTGAATAAACAACAAGTGCCGCCACCGTGACATACATACTCGTAGCTTGAATGAGCTGCAGACATGCTGATCAGAATGCCCATAGTTCATTTATATTACAGCTCTGCAATGACAGACCCTACAGACGTACAGGCAAAAGAGCTGTAGGCAGTGTGTGTGCAGGAGTCTGGCATTGCGCCTGTGATCTTCTCATTACACGTGCAATGCTGTCCGGGCTCCGGTTTTAAAAATTAAATGCACGTTTTACCTGCAAAAAGATGTGCATTTATTTTATTTTTTTATGTAAAGGTGAACTTAGCCTTTAAAGTGAATTTCCACTTTTTTCAACCTACTGGGATGAGCCCTACTTTGAAATCTGAATTAGAAAATTTAATTAGATGTTCTGTTCCTAAATGCCAGCCCTACAAAATCCTACTAGTTCTTTTTGTTTATGAAGGGGCCGTGCAGCTTTTTTCCAAAATTAACCCTGTCTGTATGGTGCAGGCAAATCTTAACCACTTCAGGTCCGGAAGGTTTACACCCCCTTCATGACCAGGCCATTTTTTGCGATACGGCACTGTGATACTTTAACTGACAATTGTGCATTCATGCGACACTGTACCCAAATAAAATTGATGTCTTTTTTTTTGGTGGTATTTGATTACCTCTGCGGTTTTTATTTTTTGGGATATAAACAAAAAAATACAATTTTGAAAAAAAAAAAAAAAAAAATGTTTACTTTCTGCTATAAAACATACCCAATAAAAAAAAAAAAAATCGAATCGCTTTATAAATTGAGGCCAATATTCTGCTATGTCTGTGGTAAAAAAAAATTCCAATAAGCGCATATTGATTGGTTTGCACAAAAGTTATAGCGTCTACAAACTATGAAATTATTTTATGGAATTTTTATTTTTTACTAGTAATGGCGGTGATCAGCGACTTATAGCGGGACTGCAACATTGCAGCGGACAAATAGGACACCAAGTGACACTTTTGATAATTGTTTGGGGACCAGTCACACCAATACAGTGATCAGCGCTAAAAAATATGCACCGTCACTATACTGACATTGGCAGGAAAGGGGTTAACATCAGGCGCAATCAAAGGGTTAAAGGTGTCCCTAGGGGGTGCTTGCCAACTGTGGGGGATGTGCTTTAACTGTGGGAAGACAGATCTGTGTTTCTGCTTAGCAGAAACACATGATCTCTGTCTTCCCTAACAGAACAGCAATCTGCCTTGTTTACATAGGCAGACCCCCATTCTGCCTCTGTGGGGAAGGATAGGCGGATCCTGGTGGACATTGGGTCAGCCGGACCTGCTGATTGGCTCCCTCTGTGGCCAATCACAGTGAGAGTGGGTCGCAGGCGGCGCGTCGCAGACCCGGAAGCGCAGGATCACGTACATGTTCCTGATTCTACGCAGAGGAGCCACCGCCCCCGCAGTAAATGGGGGCACTTGGCGGAGGGAAGGAGCCAGGCGTGTCAGCGGGGGACCTGTGGTTCTGAGTGCCGTTGGGTGGATCAGGGGCTCGCGACTGGGGGCACCTGGTTGCTATGCTATTTTAGCTGTCACGTTGTTCAATTTATACGCCATTTATCCCCTGCGGAAGGAATGTCGGGATCTTCAGCACCTTGTGTGGTTTTCAGCTGATTGTAATGAGGAGCCCTTACCGGAAGTGACGCGGTCGGTTCAGTTTTTTCATGAGTCCAGCAAAATTTTATTACACCAGCTTGAACCTTGCAATATACAGTGCCTTGCGAAAGTATTCGGCCCCCTTGAACTTTGCGACCTTTTGCCACATTTCAGGCTTCAAACATAAAGATATAAAACTATTTTTTTGTGAAGAATAAACAACAAGTGGGACACAATCATGAAGTGGAACGAAATTTATTGGATATTTCAAACTAACAAATAAAAAACTGAAATATTGGGCGTGCAAAATTATTCAGCCCCCTTAACCACTTCAGCCCCGGAAGGATTTCCAGCTTTAGGACCGGAGCCCTTTTTGCGATTCGGCGCTGCGTCGCTTTAACTGACAATTGCGCGGTCGTGCGACTTTGTACCCATACGAAATTTGCATCCTTTTTTTCCCACAAATAGAGCTTTCTTTTGGTGGTATTTGATCACCGCTGCGTCATTTCTGATCGCCGCTATAAACAAAAGAAGAGCAACAATTTTGCAAAAAAACCCAAATTTCTTACTTTTTCCTAAAATACAAATACAAAAAAAAAAACAAAAAAAACAAAACATTTTTTTCACCTTTTTTGGCCGATTTATATTCTTCCTCATATTTGCGATAGAAAAATCGCAATCAGCGTTTATTGATTGGTTTGCGCAAAAGTGGTCGCGTTTACGGATGATGAGAATTCATTTTTGGGGTTTTTTTTATTTTATTAGTAATGGCGGCAGTCTGCGATTTTTTGCGGTACTGCGATATTTCAGCGGACATGGCGGACCATTTTGACACTTTTTTGGGACCATTGGCATTTATACAGCGATCAGTGCTATAAAAATGCACTGATTACTGTGTAAATGCCACTGGCAGTGAAGGGGTTAACCTGCAGGGGGCGCTCTAAGGGTTAACTATGTTCCCTGGGCGTGTTCTAACTGTAGGGGGACTGCACTATCTGGGGAAGGGAAGTGGTCACAGCCTTCACGTACAGGAAGGCTGTGATCACAGCCCTTCCCCCTCACACAGAGCGGAGGTCCGTGTTTACATACACGGACCTCCGCTCCGGGGGGGGGGGGCATCGCGGGTAGCCGGCGGCAATCGAAGCCACCGCACACGCTCCCTGGCCCTCCCCGAACACAGTGAGCGCGAGGGCGCGCCCTGGCGGCGCGCGCGCGCTCACTAAACTCGTTCCCGCAGCCGCCGTCGTTTGACGGTGTTTTGCGGGAACGAACCACTTTGCCGCCGTCAGATGCCGATCGGCGGTCGGCAAGTGGTTAAGTTAATACTTTGAAGCGCCACCTTTTGCTGCGATTACAGCTGTAAGTCGCTTGGGGTATGTCTCTATCAGTTTTGCACATCGAGAGACTGAAATTTTTGCCCATTCCGAACAGAAGGTTGTTCTGTTACTAGGTTTTGTATTTCGTTTTAGATGTTACCTTACCAAGTGTTTATTTGTATAGGTCCACAATCTTACCGGTTCAGTTTCAGGTCTGGACTTAGGTTAGCTCTTAGACACCTTTCTTGACTTTTGACGACAAGTGTTTGCGAGAGGTAGGTTGGAGTGACTCGAGCTCGACAAAACGTTCCTCCTTACCCGTTTTTAAAGTCAGAGAGCTACACGTTTTGACTATCTCTGTATGGGGTTCGCTGAATGTCGACATTAGCGTCGTTTTCCACCGCGAAGTTTCATAATTGAATTGGTGAACGGCTGGCGGCTAGCCGTAGACTGCCGCCGTTTCACCAAGCAAGGGCGTTTTGTGGCAGTTTGCTGCCGCCGACGCCCTTGCTCAAATCACTCGCGCGCGCGCGGCGGTCCCGCGCGGGAGCGCGAGTGACACAAGCCCCTCCCGGTCCCTCGCACACGCCACCGAAGCTAACGGCGGCCGATGGGCGCTACGGGGGGGGGGGG
>BLSH010215661.1:799258-841774 GCA_018402905.1 Glandirana rugosa | reverse complement strand
AACCATGATGCTGCCACCACCATGTTTGACAGTGGGGATGGTGTGTTCAGGGTGATGAGCTGTGTTGCTTTTACGCCAAACATAACGTTTTGCATTGTTGCCAAAAAGTTTGATTTTGGTTTCATCTGACCAGAGCACCTTCTTCCACATGTTTGGTGTGTCTCCCAGGTGGCTTGTGGCAAACTTTAAACGACACTTTTTATGGATATCTTTAAGAAATGGCTTTCTTCTTGCCACTCTTCCATAAAGGCCAGATTTGTGCAGTATACGACTGATTGTTGTCCTATGGACAGAATCTCCCACCTCAGCTGTAGATCTCTGCAGTTCATCCAGAGTGATCATGGGCCTCTTGGCTGCATCTCTGATCAGTCTTCTTCTTGTATGAGCTGAAAGTTTAGAGGGACGGCCAGGTCTTGGTAGATTTGCAGTGGTCTGATACTCCTTCCATTTCAATGTTATCGCTTGCACAGTGCTCCTTGGGATGTTTAAAGCTTGGGAAATCTTTTTTGTATCCAAATCCGGCTTTAAACTTCTCCACAACAGTATCTCAGACCTGCCTGGTGTGTTCCTTGTTCTTCATGATGCTCTCTGCGCTTTAAACAGACCTCTGAGACTATCACAGTGCAGGTGCATTTATACGGAGACTTGATTACACACAGGTGGATTCTATTTATCATCATTAGTCATTGAGGTCAACATTGGATCATTCAGAGATCCTCACTGAACTTCTGGAGAGAGTTTGCTGCACTGAAAGTAAAGGGGCTGAATAATTTTGCACGTCCAATTTCTCAGTTTTTTATTTGTTAAAAAAGTTTGAAATATCCAATAAATTTCGTTCCACTACATGATTGTGTCCCACTTGTTGATTCTTCACAAAAAATTACAGTTTTATATCTTTAGGTTTGAAGCCTGAAATGTGGCAAAAGGTCGCAAAGTTCAAGGGGGCCGAATACTTTCGCAAGGCACTGTATGTTCTTGCACAGCTTGTATTTTACTATGCAATCTGCTTGTTTTCTTTTTTGTACTTCTATTTTTTTAACTCCGATATAAAATAAAAAGATAACTTTTAAATACTTTTATCTATTCAACATTACTTGGGGAACACTTGCCCAGAAAATCCCAGGGGTAATATTTTGGTTCTGTTTGCTCTGTTATCAGCAGGGTCACTTCTGACATGAGATAACAGCAGCTGAAAATTTGTGTTGGGGAGGGAGCTTAGAGATAGATAAGCAGAGAGCTTGTCTATTCACAGTACAGCTCTGCAAGTTCCTTTGTTCCTCTGCCTATGTTGAGGGGGGGTGTGTGCCTTTCCTCCAATCCGCTCTCACACAGTTTAAACCCCACCCCCCTCCCCACTGCTGGAAGAGGAAACAAGAGTTCTAACACGATCTGCACTTTCTAAAGAGTGTAGAAAGGGAAAGACAGCAGCTACATGTGCAAATCATATGTAGGGAGATTGGTTTCATCCCCATGTATCATCTGAGGCTGTTCACTTCACTGAGTATAGGAGAGGGTTTACATCCATTTTAACATAGCACAAGTGAATCAATTATTCAATATCTTCATAGCCGTTTGCTGACTCACCCATTCTATAATATTCCTGAAAAGTGGATATGTGAAATGAACTATGATTTATTGATCTGCCTTAATACATATTTGACAATGGAAAGGCTTTATGATTGGTGGTAGATTAGATGCACTGCCACATGGAAAATGTTTAGCAAATCCTTATTAGTCTAAAAGTTAGTCTAACTTAAGGAAGGTCAAAACACTTTAAAAAGGAAACATCTTAAACTGATGTCAAAATCAAGCTTAATGCACCAGAAAGTCTGCTGCCTTTGCTTTCCTACATAAGCCATAGATTTGCTAGATTTGCTAATGCTCAATAATTAAATGGTCCATCCTACCCATCAACCATGAAAAGGATTTTCCAGGTTGAACAATAACAGCATTCTTAGAGACCATGGTTTTAAAACAGTCTGACTCTGTTACATGCCAAGTCCTAATCCAACCACTGTGGATATGATATTCTATAAGTTTTATAACATTAGCCAGGGGAGGCTTTGGTTAGAGGTAGAGTTGAGCGAACACCTGAATGTTCGGGTTCGGCAGAACTTCGCGGAAACGTTCGGGTTAGGTACCGAACGTTATCCGAACTTTACCCCGGACCCCATTGAAGTCAATGGGGACCCGAACTTTTCGGCACAAAAATGACTGTAAAGAAGTACTGGAAAGTGCTAGAGGACTGCAAAAGGATGAAAAATGGGAGATGTTATTAGATCTGCAATCTGTCCCTCAAAGCAGTAGTAGTAATCCCTGCCTAGTTATTAGATCTGCAATCTGTCCCTCACAGCGCCGGCAGCATCCTCTCCCTACACTAACCCGAGAGCATGTGACATGCAGCACTGTGACTCCAGCTGGGTCACATGATGCACTGGCCAATCACAGTCATGCCATTAGTAGGCATGGCTGTGATGGCTTCTAGGGAAAACCAGTGAAACACTTGTTGATTGGCTGCCCTGCAGCTATTCAACACGTGTGATAAAATACCAGAACCCAAACATTTTTCTCAAACGTTCGGGTTCGGTACACGGACACCCGAAAGTTCGGTACGGACCCGAACTTTACAGTTCGGGTTCGCTCAACTCTAGTTAGAGGTTGTTGTTATACCCAATGGTCCCCAGTGGGATGGAAATTTTTGGTTTATCATTTACAAATTTAGGCGAACACATCTGCAACATGGTGGCAAAACGATCATCAAATGCAAAAAATTATGAACATTGCCTTTGACCATCTTTGGGTATCGCGAAAACACCACATTTATAATTATCAGTAAATATCTGTTGACTATATTCATATTTATAACTATCTTTAAGAATCTTAAGTACATAATACTGGGTATTGTGTTGTATTACTATACTAGAACTGTTCAGAAATATAGATCCTGTAGTCATCATATATATGAACATTATTTTGCGCTCTATGTGGAGTCTTGAAGCACAAGGAGACATTAGGCAGCTCGAACCACAAAGGTAAACGCCAGTTCATAGTACAACATCACAATATGACTGTGGGTCACAACAACCAATATCGGAACGCACAATGCGCCATTCTCTTGGCTGACATGGGGGTTACTACTTTGGATGTTGGGAAACCAGCATAGTCATTTACAGTGGGCTAAACAATTGCAACATCTGTGCACAGTTATTGGCTGGTGGGATGATTGCGGTTTCTAACTGCACCACCACAAAAGTAAGAAACTGGACATCCACAAAGCTCTTGAAATAAACATGACTTGTTTTGTGATGTGATGTGTGCATATGTGGGCTGGCTTCATTAGTGAGAAGCTACAGCACCTTTCTGGAGACACTGTCAGGACAACTTGACGCAACTATTAACATGACCAAAGGTAGTCTGAAATGACCCTGATCAAGGGTTTCTAAATTTATGGTTAATGACTGTGTAAACTTGTGCATCTATTTAGATGCCAGGGGTCTTCTGTTCAATCTTCCATAACACACTAGGAAAAGGATCCTTCAGTTAAAAATTAAAAAAGTAATTTTTAGCTGAGTGCAACAAGGAGATGTTTAAAATAAATATCCTTATCCCGGTGTTCAGGCTTTGTGAATGGAGCAGATTTTGTAAAATGTTTCACATCTGGTATTCTGCAGATGCAATGAGGCTGAATAAGCTCTGTGTGCTGTATAAGGGTTTTCTGCTTTAAGTCATTTTAGCACTGAAATCCTGTGTTACTGGGGACAATACGTGCTTCCTGGCCACTACTGGCTGTTGTCCTAACAACCAAATGAAAAAGCCAGCCTATAGCAAATCTAGAATTTCTCGCTCTCGTTTTTTTTTCCCCATCAGAGCTCCGTGTTGTGGACAGTTTCAAGTAAATGAGTCAGCTGAACGTCTGTCATTTCAAAGCAACCAAACAATTTTGCTTGATAAAATCTTACTTCAACTACATTGAAGACACAATAGTGTGGGTTTAACTTTTTCATTGCTGTAAATTTCAAAGCCAATATGTCATCAACTCGTCATATAGCCTGAAATATGGTCTGCGCCTACTCCTGTACCTCCCTCTGGCAACATTGCTATGGAAGATATTTGAGGCATCTTGTCCCTCATATGCTGGTTTTTACCGCAATTTATCAATAGAATTTATGTGGAAAGTGATTTGAAGGGTGGGGGGGGGGGGTTTAGAAACTCGACCATAAATGTTTTGAAGGCTTGGAGCCTAGTGGGGTATATTTATAAAGCAGCGAATATGACATTCACCAAACATTAACTGCAAGTGAATCTTCCTGGCATGTTTTACAGAGATTCAAATGCAATGAGTTATTGCTGAATGTCACATTCACAGCTTTAAAGTGGTTCTAAAGTCTGAAGCTTTTTTTTTTTACATCTTCATGCATTCTGCGCATGAAGATAGAAAAAAAACCTTCTGTGTGCAGCAGCCCCCTATTACTTACCTGAGCCCCCTCTCAATCCAGCGATGTTGCACGAGAGTCTTGGCTGTCCAGGACTCACCTCCTTATTAGCTGAGACAGCAGCAGGGCACCATTGGCTCCCGCTGCTGTCAAAGTCAGTGAGCCAAAGAGGAAAGAAACGGGATGGGGCCGAGCTGCAGCTCCGTGTCTGAATGGACACACAGAGCAGAAACTCGGCTTGGGTGCCCCCATAGCAAGCTGCTTGCTGTGGGGGCACTCGGCAGGTGCCAGGAGCGCCAGCAAGGTACCTGAGAAGAGGAGGATCTGGACTGCCATTACAGAGAGCAGAGCAGGTAAGTAGAATATGTTTGTTGTTTTAAAACAAAAAACCCAAGACTTTAGTATCACTTTAAAAATATGCCCCTAATGTCTAATTGCCGAAAATTGTGACTGTTTCGCAAAGATAAAAAAGATCTTAAAATATATATTTGTTAAAGAAGTAAATAAGTGCTGGGCAACCTTAGAAATGAAAGCATTTTTACATATTAACCACTTGCTGTCCAAGGCAATTTTTCATTTTACACACATATGATATTTTATATCATATTCATTATATATGAAATTTTGGATAGAAAATTTCTTAGAACCCCAAACCTATATTTTATGAAAGCAGAGGCACTGGAGAGTAAATTGTTGGCTGCTGCAACTTTTTTTTTTTTTTTTTATATCACACGATATTTGCACAGCTGTTTATCAAACACAAAACTATCAGGAAAAAAATAAAAAGGAACTTTAGTGCACACAAACAAAATACCCAATTTTTTGGTAAAATATAAAAGATGTTGTGTTAAGTAAATCGATACCAAATGTGCCAAGATTTAAAATTAAACGCGTCTGTACAAAGGAGACAAACTGCGATACTTACAATTGTTCACAGCCTTTATAAGTTATAAATTTAGCGTTAATTGTGAATGATGGCCCAGGAATTATTGCCCTCATGTCAATGTCACGGCAATACCTCATATGCATAATGCAATCACGGTTTACATATGGGTGCTGGACCTAGGCGCGTGTTTACATTTGCATGTATATGTATGTGTGTGTGTGTGGACACTTTTACATTTTTGAATAATTTTTATTAAATATATATATACACACACACACACACACACACACACACACACACACACACACCATATAATTAGAATATCATCAAAAAGTTGATTTATTTCACTAATTCCATTCAAAAAGTGAAACTTGTATATTATATTCATTCATTACACACAGACTGATATATTTCAAATGTTTATTTCTTTTAATTTTGATGATTATAAACTGACGACTAAGGAGAATCCCAAATTCAGTATCTCAGAAAATTAGAATATTGCTTAAGACCAATACAAAGAAAGGATTTTTAGAAATCTTGGCCAACTGAAAAATATGAACATCAAAAGTATGAGCATGTACAGCACTCAATACTTAGTTGGGGCTCCTTTTGCCTGAATTACTGCATCAATGTGGCATGGAGTCGATCAGTCTGTGGCACTGCTCAGGTGTTATGAGAGCCCAGGTTGCTCTGATAGTGGCCTAAAGCTCTTCTGCATTGTTGGGTCTGGCATATCGCATCTTCCTCTTCACAATACCCCATAGATTTTCTATGGGGTTAAGGTCAGGCGAGTTTGCTGGTCAATTAAGAAAAGGGATACCATGGTCCTTAAACCAGATACTGGTGGTAGTTTTGGTGGTGGTAGAAAATCATCAAAATTAAAAGAAATAAAACGTTTGAAATATATGTCTGTGTGTAATGAATGAACATACAAGTTTCACTTTTTGAATGGAATTAGTGAAATAAATCAACTTTTTGATGATATTTGAATTATATGACCAGCACGTGTGCATAATATATATATATATATATATATATATATATATATATATATATATATATATTTTTTTTTTTTTTTTAAACTTCAAAAGAAAAAAAAATATTTAACTTTACTGCTATCACAAGGGGGCCTGTGACGGCTTTGGGCAATGACAGATCCTTTTTATGGAGACATCAGGGGTCTATTAGATAACTCCCTTGCTCTCCAAAGCATCGAACCAAGCACAGATCATGCATGGTTAGCTGCTTCCCTGGCTGCAAAGGTCAGGGAATGGCAGCTCTGAAACGGTGACAATATCATCACCAATTCTGGCGTCCTAAGTCACAGAGGAGATGGGGGAATGGATGTTCCCCCAGCTCCTCTATGTAAAGCCATCACAGCTGCGTACCGCAGTCCCAGGCTCCCGGACTAATGGGAGAGCCTGTTAACCACCATGGGTGGTGGTGGTGGGGGGTTGCCCTTCACAGGACTGCAAAAGTGATTGGACAGCTGTAAGTATCACTTTTACACAACAGCCAATTGCTGGCTGAAAATAAAAGATCATGGCTGCAACTATGATCCTGTAATAAGCATTTGCTGACAGGATGTTTATATACGTACTTCTGTCAGAAAGTGGTTAAATATATACTGTAACTATAAATATGCCTCACTCTTAAGGACAAGAAATTGCACTACTCAAAATCAAATCATCAAAACAAAACTCCAAGCAGGTATAAAAGACAAATTAATTCAGCTCTGTATTATTAAATCATGATTTTTTTTTAATACGGCAATCCATGTAAGTACCTGTATTTAATTGGGTATAAGCCTCTTACAGTTCCTGCACAGCAAAGCTCAGACGAGGAGGGAAAAGCTGCATGACTATTAAACCTGGTGTGCTGCAGTGCAAGGTGCACGTTGATGGAAGAGATGGCAAAGGGGCAGAGAGATGTGAGAGAATTAGTGTGCGGATTCTCATTTCACTGTTCAATCAGAGTGGGGCTTAGAGAAAGACCTGTAAGTGAAAATGAAACAGAACAGAAGGATCAGGACCCTTCCCTACTAGGCAGGGCTGTGGAAACCTCTGGACTGGATGGACAGAAATAAAATCCTTTGACTTTGTCAGCTGTAAGAGCAATGTTTTCAGCTATAGTCCAAAGCAACCAATTAAATCTTTCCTATTAGTTTAGTAAAAGCGACTATTAAAATTTGTAAAGCTGGAGATTCCAAATGTACCATCATTTGACAAGATAAATTTAATATTTTTTTTTTAAAGCACACCTTGCATGCGCGTCTGCATTGGCAAATCAGTAGGTATGGCCAGAGCTTTCCAAACGCCACACAAAGGGGCTCACACTGACTGATGTTTTCCTGTGTTTAAACTGTGTTCGAAGTGCACAATAAAAGCAGGTCAGCAAAATTCCTTTGACTTTGAACAGTAGACATAGCAGTACAGAGGATGCGTTTTACCAGCTTTGCATTGCTCTGCGTTTCTTTGGACACAGCATATCCTGTTGGCGTGCTTGAACTGCATGAAAAACAGGTCAAACACAGGCTTTTCATATCAAACGCAAGCAGTGCTTGACAAGAACACCCCTCGACATGAACCCTGAATATGCCAATTGACGAAAAGCCAACAATTTACATAATATCACAAACGGGTATTTCAGACAAAATTGAAAACCATTGCAAAGAACATGCCTTTTGGCTGGAGCTATTTTTCTTATTCAACAACATCCATCACAAAGTTCCCTCAACTCCTTGCTTATGCAGGCTTTCATTAAGGCAACACTCACATTATGTAGACCAGTGGTTCTCAACTCCTGTCCTCGGGACCCACTAAGAGACCAGGTTTGCAAGATAACTGAAATACATCACAGGTGTTCTCATTTGCTGCTCAGTGATTGCAGTATTCTAGTCTGCATCTCCCCAGGGTAATACTTAAAATCTGGGTTGTTGGTGGGTCCTGAGGACAGGAGTTGAGAACCACTGATGTAGAGGGAAAGCGATTTTGACAGCGCGATTTTCATGACTGAATAGGCTGCCCTATGAGTCCAGCCTGAAAAGTTCCTGCTCTTTCAGGCGAAAAGTTTTTATGTGATTTTTAAAAGGTATGGCTTGGCACAATTGTCGCACAAGAATCGCATTGCTTTTGGGGTGCAACTGCAGGATAATGTCACCCAAACATGTCCTGTGCTATGATTGCCACGCAATTTAAAATTGTGGGCAGAATACCTTATGTTCTGTACCTGTCCTGTTGCTGCATACCTGCTACTGTACATACTGCAAACAAGCATGAAGGCGGCTATATGTCATTTAGAAAATGTCATTAAATGTTTAGCATTACTTCAAACAAATGTTTTGGGCGTGGTTTTTCATACTTCATTGCTATATGTGAGATGTATATGCATTTCATGAGCTGACAATTTTAAAGACTCGGTCTTAGAAACAGCATAGTACTAATGAAAACTAGTAAAGGAGAACTACACCAAAAACTGGCACTTTAGTTTTGAGTGAAGGCCACTGTATTGAAACATATACTGGGTTCTATTATCCTCAGGCTTTGTAAAAAATATTTCCTATCAGTGGTTAGTGTCTTTGCCCCATTCCATACAGCTATAAAACAGATGTGACTCTAAAGCATCTGGATTAAAATAGGCCCACAAAGTCTCGGTCCCCTAAAACCCTGCGCCAATGGTAATAATCACTGAATATGCACGATAAAATTCTTGCATCTGGATTACCCATTTGCTTATTCTCTAAAGAGCGTAATGTCATTATTTGACTTTGTAACGGCCACAGCAGTACTATGCAATCTGCTGGGAGTATTTTAACACTGAAGTCTCCAAGATATACAAAGCCAGCATGAAATTAAACTATGTACAAGCTTCAGATTTCCTTTAGGTTTCTTTGCGGTGAAAAATTTACTGTAATCTGACAGTATGATTAAACAGGTTAATTTGTTGATTTCAGGTTCCAAGATCTTAGAGGCTACATTGATGCAGATTAAATGGAGGCACTTGGCTATCTGAACAACCAGGCAGGTGTATCGGTTAGGAGGTGGTGGGTCTTCAAAGTTATCTGCAGCATTCCCCTATGTATGCCTGTACATCCAGCGCTCATGTGAATCAGTCTAAGGTTTCCATACTGATTACCAAAATTGTACTGGAAGGCATGTTAAAAGCCAGAGTCAAAAAAAGAGTTAAAGCGGATGTCTACCCATCGATTTGATAGTGTCAAAAAAGAGTTAATATTCCCGGCATGCAAGAAATGCTAGCTGTCTCCTTGATTGTGCTCTCAACCAAACTGCTAAACCATCCAATGGGTGGTGTCATAATGGATCACATGTGCAGCATCATGGCAGTTGCACATTAAACAGAGGCTAAGATGTCAGCTTCCTTAGCTGAAAACGATAGGAGAGTATACAACCACTTTAACACTAGTCACTCATGAACAGTTTGATCTACCACTTACTAAATGCCTATTGTGCCTTCCTGGCATTCGGTAAGCAAATACTCTGCATTTAACAAAAAAAAAAAAAGAAAAAAAGGCCAATGGTTTTGAATTGCGGTACATGGAGTGAGAATTAACCGTTATAAACCGCTGTTCAGTTCATGTTGAACCATAACCGCTTCGTGGCTACTTGAAAACTAACTAATTCCTAACTGCTGGAATGTTGTACCATCACATTAGTTCTCCATGACAAATTATGAAGTTATTGGTTGACAGGCTGCTGAGACATGTAGCCACACCTTCCACGAGTCTGGCCAGTTACCACATTTAAGAATTCTCATCTAAAGAAAAACAACAGATTGGCTTAAAATAGCCCTCCCCAGCATCATATACTTACGTTTTTTTCACTACCCACCGCTCTGTTCAGCGCCAAGAGAGAGAAGAAAATACCCAGGCTTTTGGGATATTGGAGCCCATGACTCACTCCACGTAGCAGTGCTGGGCTAATCACATGGGAGAGTTCATAACCACCCTGTGCAGGCTACAACTCCAGTTATTCATAGGTTATCCAGGCTTCCCTGGTGGCTAAAAGGAGCTGCTGGGAGTGAAAAGAGGGTAAATATGTTCAGCAAGGGAAGGCTTCATTTCAGTGAGCCTGTTGCTTGGCCCTGCATGGGAAAACCACAGGTTCACTTAAACACAAGAATTCTTTATTAAATAAAGACACTGGAAATGAATGATACTTATGCAGCATAAAATCTCTGCTGCTGCTGAATAGAATTAAAGCTTTTAAGTTCCCTAAACAAATTAGCATCAACTTTTACTGTGAGGGACACTAAAACCCAACACCAGGTTTTCCCACTCTGATTCTAAGTAGCATATCATGTGGTGATCCATACAGATGCATAGGTGTGTTAACATGGACCATTATCAAACATGAAAGTTTGAAAATACTGCCCTACAAAGCACTTTAGCTCTCCTGGGGCTTAGATACAGTAATGTTTCAGTTTTACATACAGAAGCACGTACATGGTTTCATGAGGTAAAATTGTGGATTTTGCAGCAATTAAAAGGGACTTTAGGTAGTTGAAATTGGTTCAACACATCAAGCGCGACATGAAAGAATTAAATTATTTCTTCATATTGTTTTGAACAAATGCAATCTAGTCTGCGTTTGTATGCCACCATCAGCCTAGACATCGGTTTAAATTTCAGGCACATAGATTGTACATATTGCGTGGATGAAATTAATAATTAAATCATGGAAAGGATAACCTGGAATGGTACAGAAAATTTATTTTAGACTGCAAGTTGTGCTGCTTTGTGTCAATTTCCTAGCAGTGTCTTACGTATGTATAACAAGACAGTGGCTACCAAAAGCTCAACGTGAAGACCTCACAGCTTTACAGCCACAAGCGCAGGTTCACAAACCCCTTTCCATATTAAGATGCACAGCAGGGGAATGACTAATCTTGCACATCAAAGTAGTCTATTACAGGTTCTTCTCTTGGTGCTTTCTGTGTGCCACTGCTTCCTCCATTTCTGAAATAAAACAGATGATTCAGGCAAAACTTCAACTTTACATTTTCACTAGTTTTATAAAATATGTACAGGTTACACCATCACAAAGTAGGAAAACACATAATACACAAAGTAGGAAAACACATAATACACAAAGTAAATGCAGCATGACAACAGGAAGACAAGTCTGTCATACCTAGATAAATTTGGGGGGATTGTAAACTGGGACTGGAGATGAAGTGTAATTGAAGGTACATGGAAATATGTGCACCAATTAATAATTACAAGTAAACTACGCCCCACTTTCAACTACATCTTTCCTTTTTTGGGAATTGTAAGAACTGAATACGAAGTGTACAATGATGATGTTGGATCTTTGGTCACAATACAGACTTTATTCCTTTTTGTGCTAGCATATATTCATAAAAAGTACGGTCATGTAGGAGTTCCAGGAGTGTTTGGTAAAAAGTGGAGTTTGGTTGATGGTTGTTTCCACAGTCTGGTTAAACATCATCACGCTATCGGTCAAGATAGTATCCATCACAAAGTATTTTTCTGATTTTAGGAACTGCTCAGAATCAAATTCCAGTAAAACCAGATAGCAGGTTCAGAATAATCTGTCCTGAGGCAATAAAAGTAAAAGGTTTGTCTCTACGATTTGATACCCACAGGCATGACCACCACATATGTAGTAGTGTACCTCTGCATCCACATCCTCTCCAACATCCCCCTAAGATGTTAGGAACCATTTTAGCCTTGGTGTGGGAGCATAATACCATCGAAGGAGAATCTTTTCTGCCTATTCCCAATGGGCAGTGCAGTGTGATGTTTTATGGGGCCATTTGCAAGCAGTCTCCCCATTGGTCCACTGAATGGGACAGATGGACATCCTCTTTCCACTTCAACATTGTTGACAGATAGTTGAAAAACAATTGACAAAGGTTATGGCTTGTAGTATAATTCGAATGTCGAAGTGGGGAATGCCTGAGTGGCAGAACCTGTAGCTATTTGAATCTCTATTACATAAATATAACCTTCAACACCAAGATTTGTGTTAAAGGAGCTGAAATTATTATTTTGATAAAAGTGCCAGATCTGTCCCATTCCCGCTACGTTCCTTCTAGATGTGTTAGTCAGAGATAAGGGGAGACAATGTTGAGATCAGTAAATTATAAACAGTAAGAAAAGTCCCCTGCTCCCATGTAATGATTTCCATGTTCTAACAGACATTTATTTTATCGGTAATAGATCACAGGCTATACCCCGGTACTGTTTTTCAGAGCGGGCAGTCAGCCGCTCAGCCATTATCGCAGGCAGCGGTAGGCCCCCCCCCCCCCCCCCGGGAGAGCGGAGCCTCCATGCGGCTGCGAGGAGTCCCGAGCTCTTAACTAAGCCAGAATCGGCTCCGATCGGGTCTCCTTCGTGAAATTCCGGAAGAGACATCACAACGCCACTTCTGGTTTACTCAGCTGCCAATGTCGCCGATTTAAAAAAAAGTGTCAGTATTCAGAATCGCTAATTCTGGCGACCCGAATACTTTTAAGTGCAAAGGAGGGATTGGGGGTCTTTTAGATCCTCTGATCCCTCCATAAAGAGTACCGGTCACTGACTATTACTGTCACAAGGGATGTTTACAATACAATAAAAGTGATCAGATTTTTTTTTTAAAGGAACAGTGCTAAAAAAAACAAAACAAAAACCCCTGCAAATGTAAACGGTGTTCAAATCACACATGAGGTATCACCGTGATCGTCAGAGTGTGAGCAATAATTCTAGCAGAAGACCTCCTCTGTAACTCTAACCTGGTAATTGTTAAAAAAAAAAAATTTAAAGTGTCGCCTATGGAAATTTTTTTAAGTACCGTCGTTTGACGCCATTCCGCAAGTGGGCAATTTTCAACAGTAACATGTTTGGTATCCATTTACTTGGCGTAACATCCTCTTTCACAATATTTTCTTAATTTAAAAAAAGTGTATTTTTTCCAAAAAAAAAAAAACTGCGCAAATAACGTGTGACACAACATATTGCAATGACCGCCATTTTATTCTCCAGAGTTTTTGCTAAACAAATATATACAATGTTTGGGAGTTCTAAGTAATTTTCTAGCAAAAAATACTGATTTCAACTTGTAAACAAGTGCCAGAAATGGCTCCAGTCCTTAAGTGGTTAATATAAATTCTATCCCCAGAAATCAGTAAATCAAAAGAATTAGTCAAAGCAGTGACTCATTGCAGTGACTTGTATTTTATTAAATGCCTCTATATGAAGTTAAAAAACCATAGTCTCCAAGCGGAAAACTGTCTGCTGTCCTCTCTTTAGATGAGCCATAGTGCTCTGGAAAAATCTGTGTTAAAGTGGAGCTCCACCCAAAAGGGGAAGCTCCACTGGTCTGCCTCCTCCACCCTCCGCTACCACATTTGGCACCTTTTGGGGGAGAGAGCAAATACCTGGTTTTGACAGGTCCCACTTCAGGCTGAGTTCGCTAGAATTTCGCACCCCCCACCCCTCCTTCTGCCGCAGTCAGCCAATACACAGAGTGCAGCGCACTTCGCGCATGCGCAGTTGGGAACCGGCTGTGAAGCTGCACGGCTTCACTGCCGGTTTCCCTTAGTGGAGATGGTGGTGGCAGCACTCGATAGCCGATTGAAAAATTGGCTTGGGTGAGGACACCGCTGGCTTCCTGGACAGGCAAGTGTCCCTAATATTAAAAGTCAGGAGCTAAAGTATTTGTAGCTGCTGACTTTTAATTTTTTTCTGAAGGAGCGTCACTTTATTTAAGTATTAACTGTTTATTTGTAAAAGAAGGATCTTACTCGTGAGAAAGAGGAACACACCAACCTCTGGCTTAAATGAAACGTGTACTGTGGAATAATAGGGGCTGCCAATGTAGACCGGATCAAGTGCTCTGACTTTATTCTGACTTTCCTGATCTAAATGCTTGTTACAAGTCAGTGATTCACAAAGTATTGACACCACTGGCTACCAGGCAACTTTAAAAGGAGCTCACCTTCCATGTTTATCGTAGTTTCTATTATCATCCAGTACATGCCGTATTACATGTTATTCATACTCAGTCACTATAGGATTTGTTTTCTGTAGATTGCAAAAAAAAAACCTGGTTGATCCTGCTTTTCACTGTCCCTCCCTCCATGTCTGTACCCTTGCTGCAAACTGAAATTGTGTAGACCAGCCATTGCCACATCTGATGAGCATGCTCCAATTTCAGTTTCTTTCAAAGCCGCTCATTTCTTCCTTTTATCCGTGCAGCCCGTGTGACTAAGGAATCACACACGTGGAGGTATACACAGATAAAATGACAGCTCACTCTAAACATTATAGGGGTGGGGTATTACATTTAATTGATGGCGGCATCACTTCCCTGTAATTCTAAGTGTATACAAACAATAGACATAGGCTGGAGGGGTGTTTAACATGCTGTGATTGGAAAAACCTCCCTCCGAGTAGCCCACACCATGTTTTTGCACAAAAATCAAAGATCTGGAATACATATTTGTATGAGGATTTAAAACATTACTTGATCTTAATTTTGTATTATTCCTCTGTATTCTGAAGGCAGTTTTCTTTCTTTTTGAACATGTGACCTGTAGCAGAGGACTAGAAGCTTCTCCCACAGAGGTTTCCCTGAAGACAGGCTGGGTAAGAGCTGGGTCACTTGAAGGTGTATATCGATTATGAAAAAATGTACTTAGATATTTTATTAAAATAAATACAGTGCCACCATCCGTATACATAAAGTCAAGGGATGATGAAAACAGTGTGGGCTGAGGATCACTTTAAGATACATTTCCATTCAGTCAAAATGCTGGCATACCCAATGTTACACTCCCAATGCATGAACTGCAGTGAAAAAGGGGTGAACCTGACCAAGTCAGTTAAAACACACTAAACAATGTAATCAAACTCTGGTACCTATTGGACTGCACAGTCCTATATAGACACCTGCTATACAGAAACATTTTTTCCTATAAAAGTACAAACTAAACTATAAAAAGGAGGTTATTAGTACAAATGTCTATCTGATGGAATATGCATTTCTGTGACTTCAACGTGGGCATTAAAGCTTCCTGCAACACTGGCATACTTATAGGAAAATTAATCAGCAGGACAGGGATGTGAATTCACTGTTAAATTTCACCTTTTTTTAAAAAAATAAAATAAACGCACATTTTTTTGCATGGAAAAAAATGTGCAATATTTTTATTTTTTTTTAAATTAGGAGCCTGCAGAGCATTGCATCTATGATCAGCAGATCATGGTTGCAATGCAGGGTTCCAGCAGACTGTCAGTGGAAGTTGTCTGCTTTTACCTCCTATGGGCAGTTACAAAAAGACAGAAAGAATCAATGAACTACCTAGAGTGCTCATCAGTGCTCTGGTAGTTCATTGAGAACTACAAGCCGTTGCCCACAAAGGATGATGGTAGTTGTAGTTCTCTCATTCACAGAAATCTGTGGACCAATGACACGGAAGATCCCTGACCCACTGTCTCAGCAAAGGGAGGGGGGG
Source organism: Glandirana rugosa (assembly GCA_018402905.1). Lineage (NCBI taxonomy): Eukaryota > Metazoa > Chordata > Amphibia > Anura > Ranidae > Glandirana > Glandirana rugosa. The sequence goes on along the minus strand of BLSH010215661.1, from coordinate 825,976 downwards.
TTTGGGTTTGAGAGCTGCAGGAGCATGTTACATGTTCCACTCTAAAAACGGGTGTAACATGTAGCATGTTCCCAAAGGTGAACTCATTCTTTCAGTATTAAAGCGTCAGAGAAAGCTGCAAACTGGGAAAAAAATTTGTGTCAGCTATTTAGCTATGGAGTAACCGATACAAATGGAGGAATTGAATTACAAGTCCTTTAGCAGCATGCATTTCATTTAACTATTTCCCCTGCTTACAAAACAGAAAAATTAAAACGGACCCAAAACAATTACAGTGTGCCTTTGTAGATTTCTTACCTGTCAGGCAGATGTCTGTAGTGAGCAATAGGTGGAGGAGGTTTGGCTTGGATCTCTCTCTCCAGTACAGTCATAAGGGAGATATTAGGACATGCCGATTTCCCTCTTAAAAAAAAAAATGAATAAAAAGACTGGTGAAAATATACAGTCAATAAAAACACAAGACAACTGTTTTCACCTAAAAGGTGACTGCACATGCCTGTAGCAGCTTTAATTACTCTGACCGCACACTCTTCTCACATATTCTGGTCAATGGAAATGCATGGGATGCAAAAAGGGGCAGGCACTCTTCAGAGACAGAAAGCACCAAAGCTGTGACCAAAAAGGATTGGAATGTAAGTGGAGCAGGGGAAGGGAAAGCTACTTTAACAAGCAAAGCTTTAGTTTAATCTGCTCATATTTTGCTTTCCCTGGTTCCTCCTTTCCTCCACAATCAACATGAAATGGCTAGATGGAGCCAGGAAATGAGGTGGGCTCTATCTGACTTGCTGCAGCTTCTAATGCACACTGCGAGAAGCTTTAAATTCTTCCCTTCCAAAAAAAAAGTTTTAGTTAGATTTCAACTTTACTAATATAGCCATAAACTAATTTTTCAAGGAAGGTCTGGCCAAATTGAGACCACCTTTCCAATTTACCTGTATAATCTTTCACACTGTATATGCTAACTTGACACAAAATGGCAAATGTGTTCCATTGAAAACTACAAGTCTGTCTGCCATGGTGGAAGGCATTACTTGTAGGTAATTCAATCACAACTCTGCATGAATGACCAGACTGTGCAGGAAAACTGACAGCTGCTGGGGGAAGAAGCAGTCTCACTGCAGTCAGAGATGGGGGTGGATTGGGGGCAGTCTGATGCCCCAATCCAGATGTCCAACATATCTTACGTTGCCAACTGTGGAATCAAGACACTCATCTAACCCCTGTTCATTTATTTGGGCAGTTCAGTTCCCTTGGTTCATGCCTTTAGAGTTCATGTAAATTTAACCACCAGTATAAGTGCCTTGTTTGCATTTGTACTATAAATCTGCTGAGACCAGGCTATTACTTCTGCTGGCCACAGGCATTTGTCCGATCCAGTGCAGGCAGTGTTTGTATGTCTGTAGCTCCTCCTTTTGAAATGAAGATATTTTCTGACGAAATTTTCTTGAGAGAGAGACTTGATGAGCTGTACTGCAATGCTTCCAAATTGGTTGATACTACAGGCTACTGCTGGCTAAGTGTGTTCAGTGCTTTCTTAAGTGGTTGTCAACCCGTGACAACCACTTTAACCTACAGGTAAGCCTATAATAAGGCTTACCTGTAGGTGCCCTGCATATCTCCCAAACCTGCATGGTTTAGAAGATATGCAGTGTACTGGATGTGCCGACATCATTTCAGTACATGCGCAGTGAAGAAACAGCCTCCGTGTCGTTACTTCATTGAGATTGTGCCCTGACTGGCGGCTCCCGCACGCATGCGCGGGAGTGATGTCACAGAGTCACGGCCCCGGAAGGAAGAGGGGCTGAAGATGAACGCTGCCTGCACAGGGGACATCGCAGGCTTCGTTTGCAAGTAAAGTGACACATAGCGACGATGCATAGTAGCCAATCATGTTTCTTCTTTGCAGGGGAATATAGAGGAAGTAAACACCATCAGGGTTTACTTCCTCTTTAATCTCTCCACAGACACAAGCATGCATATTTGCCTAATAGGAGTATGAATTCTTCTACCACTATGTAGTATTAGAAAGATTCATATTGCATCTGTGGGCAGCTTAACAATCATGGTCACAGTAATAACAGAGCTAACCATAGCAACTTCCTGCTGGTGATCACTGCCATTTGACAACAATCACCTGACAAAGTGTTGTAAAACATTGGTTGTTCATAAAAATCAACCCCTCTCTGCTTATTAACGCCATAGCACAAGATAGCAAGAAAAAAGTTAAAGCAATCTGTCCCAGATCACTCCAGTTATAACCAGGATTACATTTAATAATATAGGTAAACTTACTTTACAGCAGTGATGACAACATTGCGCTTGGGTTCGCTGTCATAGCTCACACTCTCAACTCCATAAACCTCTGCTAGGTCATGGATAATCTTACGATGGTCTCTGTTCATTGGGGGGAAACAATGACTTTTTTTGGTTTGTTTTCCCTGAAAAACAAGAGAAATAATAGCTAAAGGGCATACGTGAGTTAAGTTTGAAAAATAACCCATTTCAGAACAATACAGTGAACTCTATGCCAGGGCAATCAAACAAACCTTGTTAACAGCATCCACAAGTGCTTTTATTTCCCTCTCGATATCGGAAACAAACTTCATATCTTTTCTGTAGATTAGAAGATCATCAAAAGTTAAAATGGGTAACAAGAAGCTGCATATTTGTGTATATATAGAGCAAATATGACTCATGTACAGGCCACATATATTAGATTAATTCCAGGATGAATCGCACTCCTCACATCAAAAAGCAAATAAATGTTTAATTTCAATGGATTCTTCCAATGACCGTACACACGGGCAACCATATCATGCACTTTATATTTTCTAAGACCCGACAGGCATGGTAACATTAAAGCTACACAGATATTAATTACCCTCATCGGTTTGATAGATTTGCCATCTATCAGAAATTTGCAGCACATTAAAACTGGCCTCTTACAAACCAGCTGAAACTGAAGCCATGGGTGCCCTTATTGGTACCCTTACATCTGACATTCTTCAATCTGAAAATCGAAGGAACTGGGCAAAATATTGTTGGTCAGACAGCTTCTGCATCTAGTCAGATGCAACTACTAGTCAGGTATTCTGACAGCTGCATGTACCAGCTGTCAGAATTCAATAGCCAGCAGTGGAGATTGCTTCAGTTCAGCCTATGGAGCTGAATGAGAGAAATATTACAGTGTATGGCCAGCTTAAGATTAGTATGTTACTAACAAGATGGCTGCTGACAAGTAGAGAAATCCCTCCAAAGCAAAGAAACGCAATTGCTTTTGTAATCATAGGCTACATTCAATGAGAACCTTACAGTTCAGGGTGGTGTTCAGTCATTTATTTAAACCAGCATCATCACAGCACTGCAAGGGTATTTTTTCCGATCCCAGAATTGGGCCTTAACCACATCACCTCTCACACCAATGCTAAGGACCCGTTTATTCAGCAATAACGGTTGTCATTACTTGAGATGGAGGAATACATGTATACCGTGGTACCTCGTTTCATGAACTTAATTCCTGAACCAAATTGGTTGCGAACCAAGGCAAATTTTCCCATAGGGTTCAATGTAAATGAGGTTAATACATTCTGAACTTTTTATTTTTGAACCACAAAGATATGAAAGTACAGTACAGTATGAAGAGAGAGAACACTAACCTTGCACATTGTCACCTACATTTGCGCTTTGCACATTCTTTTCACCTGCATTACTGCTCTGCACTTTCTTCTTACCACCATGCTTGCTCTGCATTTTCTTTGGAGCCATACTGGATGTACAGTACAGTATGTATGTGTTAAAAAGCACACCAAAAAGTTTCTCAATACTGTACTGCAAGTGTCTTCACAGTACTGTACACTTTCATTGTCTCTCTGTGACCCGCGCTCTCACCCAAGCGGGGAAAAGCAGGGAAAATGGGCACAAATCGCGTTCGTGAAGCTAAGCGGAGGTCACAAACCGAAGTGGAGTTCACAAATTTTTGTGAACTCTTCTGTTCATGAACCGAGTCGTTCGTGAACAGAAGCGTTCGTGAACAGAGATACCACTGTATATATTGATTACTTTAAGGACAAACAAGGTTTACTTTTCATGATATTGCCTTACAAATGTGATTTTTTTTTCTTTTTTTGCAATCCTTGGCCAAATAGGTAAAAATTAAAAATAGGACTTTTTCGTCATACTTACCTGTAAAACCGTTTTCTTTGAATACATAACGGGACACATAGATAAGCCTCGCTTAGATTTTCGGAAGACAGAACGTCTGTTTTTTGTTGGATGTTTGTCTGATGTCGAAAGTGAAGAGCGTACTAACAATACGAAAATTTTCATACGACCGAATTCAACGTCAGTGACGTAATGTGTTGAATAGTTTTGTATGTATTTTTTCGTTTTGAACATACGTAGTCTTGATCGTATGACTTTTTCCGTACAAAAAAAATGTACTAACGATACGAAAATCAGACATTGACTTGACATACAAAAATAGTACTTGTCTGCACATTCAGCTTTTGTCGTCCGATAAAAGAAAAATCGGCTTTTGAAAGGAGCATACTAATGAGATATAATAAGAATTTAAGACGATCGGCTGTCGAACGAAAATGCCCATCCGAAATTTGCATTGTGTGTGCGGGGCTTTAGGACGATATTCATTACCTACTGGGTTATACTTCATCAGGTGAATGGAAACTGGTAGGCAAAGTCATAGCCAGGAAGTAATCCCCTATATAACCCCTCAATACAGGAAGCACTTCAGTTTTGTAGCAAGCGCTGAATCCTCAAAAAGAGGAGAGGGACCTCTGTGTCCCATGATGTATTCAAAGAAAAGGATTTTACAGGCAAGTACGATGAAAATCCTATTTTCTTTTTCATACATCACGGGACACAGAGTTAGGCTAATATTCATTACCTACTGGGACGTCCCAGAGCAATAGCCTTGAGGGGATGGAGACACCCTGCCAAACAATAGCCATCAGACCTTATAAGGCAGCCCGCAGTACACTGCGGCCGAAATCCGAATCCTTGGCTGCTTGAACATCCACTTGATAACATTTTGTGAACGCATGCACTGAAAAGCAGGCGGTAAACCGCCTTACAAATCTGAGCCACAGATACCTGATGGCAAAAAGCCCAGGAGGTCCCTACACACCTGGTAGAATGAGCTCTCACCCTGAAGGGAGGAGCTTTAAGTTTCGGAAATGAGGCCTGAATGACCAACATGCGGACCCAATTGGCAATGGAAGCTGTCTGCCCCTTCTTGGGTCCTTCTGGTAAAAACAAAGAAAAGTAGTCTGATCCTCGGATCTCCGAAGATCTAGACAAATAAACTGACTGCCCGGGCAACGTCCAAGGAATGCAGTCATCTGTCTTCTGCCAAACGAGGCTGAGAGAAAAAAGGCGGCAAAGCAATGTCCTGATTTAAATGAAAGGCCGACCACCTTTGGCATGAAGGATGGAATAGGGCGCAATACCACCTTGTCGTAGTGAAGAATTACCGTATATACTCGAGTATAAGCCGACCCGAATATAAGCCGAGGCACCTAATTTTACCACAAAAAACTGGGAAAAGTTATTGACCCGAGTATAAGCCGAGGGTGGCAAATGCAGCAACCAGAACACAGGAATTGTAGCCAGAACACAGGGACAGGGAGCCAGAACACAGGAATTGTAGCCAGAACCCAGGGATTGTAGCCAGGACACAGAGACTGTAGCCAGAACACAGGTATTGTAGCCAGGACACAGGGATTTTATACAGGACACAGACTGTAGCCAGAACACATAAGGGATGAGTAAGGTAGATTCACATTAAACAGAGCTGTGCTGCTTCTAAGAGCCGTTCTGTGCTTTGTAAGTGTGATTAAACACATTGGAATGCAAAGAATGCAGAGAGAGAGCTGCAGCTCTTCAAGAGAGATCAGGAGGTGGGTGGGACTGAACAGCTAACATCAGCTTGTCCCCCCACCTCCCCCACCTCCCGACATCAAGCTGAGAATCTGACACCTCTCTCAGCATTCTTTGCATTCCAATGTGTTTAATCACATTTACACAGCACAGAACAGCTCGTAGAAGCAGCACAGCTCTGTTTAATGTGAATCTGCTCATCACCCACAGACACCGAGTATAAGCCGAGGCGGGTCTTTTTCAGCACAAAAAATGTGCTGAAAAACTCGGCTTATACTCGAGTATATACGGTAGGTATGGTTCCCTACATGAAAGGGCTGCCAATTCCGACACTCTTCTAGCCGAGGTGATGGCAAAAAGGAAGGCCAACTTGCGTGACAGCAAGACTAATGGAATTTCATTGATAGGCTCAAATGGATGTTTCTGTAACACAGGCAGCACCAAGTCCCAAGGACACATACAGTATCACACAAAAGTAAGTACCCCCTCCCATTTTTGTAAATATTTTATTCTATCTTTTCATGTGACAACACTGAAGAAATGACACTTTGCTACAATGTAAAGTAGTAAGTGTACAGCTTGTATAACCGTGTAAATTTGCTGTCCCCTCAAAATAACTCAAACAGCCATTAATGTCTAAACCGCTGGCAACAAAAGTGAGTACACCCCTAAGTGAAAATGTCCAAATGGGCCCAATTAGCCATTTTCCCTCCCCGGTGTCACGTGAATAATTAGTGTTACAAGGTCTCAGGTGTGTTAAATGTAGTGTTATCGCTCTAACTCTCTCATACTGGTCACTGGAAGTTCATGGCACCTCATGGCAAAGAACTTTGAGGACCTACAAAAAAAGAATTATTGCTCTACATAAAAATGGCCTAGGCTATAAGAAGATTGCCAAGACCCTTGAGCCGCAGCATGGTGGCCAGGACCATACAGCAGTTTAACAGGACAGGTTCCATTCAGAACAGGCCCCGCCATGGTCAACCAAAGAAGTTGAGTGCACGAGCTCAGCGTCATATCCAGAGGTTGTCTTTGGGAAATAGACGTACGAGTGCTGCCAGTATTGCTGCAGAGGTTGAAGGGGTGTGTGGGGGGGGTGGGTTCAGCCTGTCAGTGCTCAGACCATACAGGATACACTGCATCAAAATGGTCTGCATGGCTGTCATCCCAGAGGGAAGCCTCTTCTAAAGATGATGCACAAGAAAGCCCGCAAACAGTTTGCTGAAGCCAAGCAGACTAAGGATATGGTTTACTGGAACTGTGGTCTGATGAGACCAAGATAAACTTATTTGGTTCAGATAGTGTCAAAGACAAGTGTGTCTTGCCTACAGGCAAGCATGGTGGTGGGAGTGTCATGATCTGGGGTTGGATGAGTGCTGCCGGCACTGGGGAGTTACAGTTCATTGAGGGAACCACAAATGACAACATGTACTGTGACATACTGAAGCAAGAGTATGATTCCCTCCCTTTGGAGATTGGGCCATAGGGCAGTATCCAACATGATAATGACCCCAAACATACCTCCAAGATGACCACTGCCTTGCTAAATAAGCTGAGGGTAAAAGGGTAAAGGTGATTGACTGGCCAAGCATGTCTCCAGACCTAAACCCTATTGATCATCTGTGGGGCATCCGCAAACGGCAGGTGGAGGAGCGCAAGGCCTCTAACATCCACCAGTTCCGTGATGTCATCATGGAGGAGTGGAAGAGGACTCCAGTGGCAATCTGTGAAGCTCTGGTGAACTCCATACCCAAGAGGGTTAAGGCAGTGCTGGAAAAGAATGTTGGTCACACAAAATATTGACACTTTGGGCCCAATTTGGACATTTTTACTTAGGGGTGTACTCACTTTTGTTGCCAGCGGTTTAGACATTAATGGGCGTGTGTTGAGTGATTTTGACGGGACAGCAAATTTACACTGTTGTACAAGCTGTACACTCACTACTTTACATTGTAGTAAAGTGCCTTTTTTTTCAGTGTTGTCACATGAAAAGTTAGAATAAAATATTTACATAAATGTGAGGGGTGTACTCACTTTTGTGAGATACTGTATATGCGCTTTGGTCACCAGAGCACACACGTGCGTTTTTGTCACCGGAGCACACACGTGCGTTTTTTGTCACCGGAGCGCACACGTGCGTTTGTGTCATCGGAGCACATATGTGCGTTTTTGTCACTGGAGCACCAGTGTACATATGTGAGTTTATTCCACTTGCTAACCAACAATTGTGTCCATAAAAAAGGTGTAATTCTTTCACAGCTGGTTCATCAAATTCTATAGTCTACATCATTAGAGAATCCATGGGTGTAATCTGGATCATAGCGCTGTTAAGGCCACTACATGTGGGTTTCCACATATATGAAAGACGGGCATGAGGCCATTATAGTATCACAAGCAGGTGTGTTTCAAATAAAAATGGGTCAGTACTGAAAAATTTGTCAGGCTGGCATATTGCATTGGCTTGGTCAGGTAAACTCCACCTTCTGAACCATCAGATCGGACAAAAGAGTTATTAGACATTTTCAAGCTTTTATCAGCACCACAAATTGAAACAACTGAACAAGCCTGATTGCAGTGGAACACAGGGGGAACCCAAGTATTGGTTAAGCCTGGTAATACTGTCAAGAAGTTATCAGCATTCCTGCACTGCACTCCGCAGGCTTTCAGGAATAGCTGTGTTTTGCTACACTTACAGATAGGAGTTGACTTGCAGGCTGCAGCTGGTGGAGTGGAATGGCGGCGGTCCTGGCCAGGCTCCTTCTTGGTCGCACTTCGAGTCTCATAGCGCGTCTCTGTGATGTCACGCTGCCGGGGCCAGTCTATTATTCGGTAAGGAGGGGAGGGAGATGAACGAAGGGCTTGTTGTGCTGAGTGCAGGAGTGCACTCGGCACTGTTTTGTCAATCCCATATTTTGTGATACAGGCAGGGTCAGCAGCGGCCGGCGGTTTAGTGTTTTCTTTTTTTACAGACTTCAACCTGCACCCCCCCTCCAGAAAACGGTAGCGCCCGGGGTGGCCGCCCATTCGGACCCTGCCTAGTACCGGCCCCTGCCTGGTGACTCACGTGACCCGGATAATGAGAAATGAAAAGCTGAAAATGGCTGGTTCAGAGCCTGCTCTGTGTCCCACAGCTATCCCCTGGAAGCACCGCATGCTTGGTATACACAGCTTAACTAAGCTGGCTGTGCGTCGAGACCATCTGCGCCTGCGTGCACGATCCCTGCGAACGGGCACGACAGTATTCGCCAATGAAGCTTCGCCAATGAATCTTCGCGTGCCCAGATTTAGGCAACGACGTGTGTGCGGCTCAATGTTCACACAATGCCTGTGGTGAAGCCGCGTGCGCCATGGCCACCAACAAACTTGCAAGCATCATGCGATCGCACGTTCGCCATGGCAATTTTAGATGTGCAATAGTGCACCCTTGTGCGCAGACATCCATTAAGGTAAAAAAGCAGCCAGACAAGACAAAAAAGGTACTCTGCAAACACCCACAGCTAGCCCAAAACTCCCCGTGGTCACAAAACACAGGTGTCCAGCCTCTAGCTAGGTTGACTGATTGTTACAATCATTGAGGCACCCCACAATAAGTAAATAAGGAGGCTTTCACTTATCCGTCCAGGTGCAGGGCAGCCTTAGAAACTAAGAGTCCAATCTTCACCCATCACGGCGTGTTCCTGTCACTTGAGGACCTTCAAGGACTGGGTACCCTTTTCATGTTTAGGGTCCACTCCTTTATGTCTGTACAGAACCCTGCAGAAATGTCTTAGCTCTGTGGTGTCCAGGATTCCACTATGCAGGATCCAGCGCTCAGAGGTTGCGTTACAGGCAAAACCTCTCAGGATCCTTGTCTTCTTTATGAGGCTCTGGTACCATTTATCTAAGCATATAGCCTGTTTCAAATTGACCTGCTCGTTCAATACCTTGATTCATTTAAGATCAGTTTTTGGGACTAAAGGCCTGGAGCTCAAACAAATGAGTCCATTCACCTTGCAGACACTGGTAAAAAAAAACTGAAGTGCTTCCTGTATGGAAGGGGTTACATAGGGGATCACTTCCTGTCTAAGACTTATCAGTGTCCATTCACCTGATGAAGCATAACCCAGTAGGCAATGAATATTAGCCCAACTCTGTGTCCAGTGATGTATGAAAAAGAAAAAGTACCTTTTTGAGCAGAGTTTGTTTAAAAATTGTTTTTAAATAATGTAAGTTTGTGATTTGGGTACAAAGCATTGCAAGTGTATATAAAAATTTAAGTGGTTTGTTATGATTTGAGTTTAATATTCCAACCTGGAGCTAAAGGGTGCTTAAAAAGCTTTAACAAAACTACCTGCAAGTTAAAGCCTATGTGCACAAGGCCTAACCAGAATGACAGTGGATACAAAGATCTAGAAAACTCCAACCATGAAGTGGTTACAGCATTAATTCTTAAAGAAGAATACTTAAAACGTTTCACTGTTTATGGATGTGGTAGAATTGAAATATGACCTGTCTGTGGCCACTGGCATAGCTGTCCATTGTGGAGCTGGATGCAGACACGGCACACCAGGTCAAACTCCAAATGAGCAGGGTGGGCAAAACATTGCATTATTCTAGGTGTGTTGTGAAACAAATTTGATAACAGATCATACTTAAGAGTTAAACACATCTGCTATAAGATATTACAAATATCTTTAAATTTTTGATAGTAATTGTTCTTTAAAGTTTAGTTCATATGTGGTGTCAGATAATTCTTCGATTTATTCATATAAAAGTCTCTAAGCAGTGTCTTGTGTTCAAGATAATTTGTTTGTATCAATCTTTTATGATGCATACTCTGTGTAATTGCAATTTATTTTTCCTATTAAGTCTGTATGTACTATCTACCTTCCTAATAAAAAAGGTTGTAAACAAAAAAAAAAAAAAAAAAGTTTAGCTCATATTTGTGGATGCAATGTTAATGCCTATTATCAGGCAGAAAGCACTGGGCAGACATTTACAAACCTGGCATCATCTTTCAAGCTGTCACTGTACTTTGTCCCAGAACGAGTATTGAAGGGATCTGAATTCTCTGTTATATTCAGGGCTTCTGCCAGACGTCTGAAAAGTTACAAAGTAAACAAAATATCTTTCAGTAAACACCTTTAGAATTGTATTATGCTGTTCACAGATCAATAGATTAGTTTTGGCAGACAATAATTAAAGTACATATTTGATAATCTTTCCATTTGCTGTATCTCCATGTTTCTGTCATCTGAGGTCCTTCAGAGCTTGGTAAATTGGCCATAGATAGGACAAATATTAAAATAATTATTTTATAGAATTTTAACAGTCGTCAGTGCTCTGTAGGATAAAGAGGGGTGTTGAGTGTCATTCTGCATTTCGTTTGCATTCTCCGCTTTGTGTTATGCTTAAGTTTGCATGCAAGAATAAGCTGTTTTTTTCTTTAATGATCATTATTATTATACAGGATTTATACAGGGCCAACGGTTTGCACAGTGCTTTACAACATGAGGGCAGACAGTACAGTTACAATACAAGTCAACACAGGAGAAATCAGAGAGCCCTGCTCATTAGAGCTTACAATCTAGGAGGGAGGGTCAAATAATACAAAAGGTAATAACTGTGGGGGGGAGCTGATGGAGAAAATCAAAGTACAGTTAGGTGTGGGCAGTATAAGTTTCTCTGAAAAGGAGGGTTTACAGCAGTGGTTCTCAACTCCGGTCCTCGGGACCCCCCAACAGGCCAGGTTTGCAGGATAACTGAAATTCATCCCAGGTGATATCATTTGCTGCTCAGTGATTGCCGTATTCTAGTCTGCATCTCCCCAAGGTAATACTGAAAACCTGGCCTGTTGGGGGGTCCTGAGGACCGGAGTTGAGAACCACTGGTTTACAGGGATCATCTAAAAGCAAACAGAGTAGGAGATAATCGGACAGATTGGGGTACGGAGTTCCATTGAAAGGGAGAGGCTCCTGGATGCGAATATGGTAGGAGGGGAGGAGGGGACGAGGGAGCTAGAGAGCAGGAGGTCTTGGTGGGAACGAAGAGAGCGAGGTTGGTATTTTGGTTGGTTGGTTGGTAATTTGGTATTGGTATTTTGAGACTAGGCTAATGATGTAGGTGGGGGTTGAGTTGTGGATGGCTTTGTAAGTTGTTAGTAGCATTTTGAATTAAATTTGTTGGGTGAGCGGAAGCCGGTGGAGGGGTGGACAGAGAGGAGTGGCAGACATGGAGCGGTGGGTAAGGTGGGTGAGCCTGTCAGCAGCATTCATGATGGACTGAAGGGGGGATAGCCTAAGTAAAGGTAATCTAATGAGGAGGGAGTTGCAGTAGTAGAAGCGAGAGATGACCAGGGAGTGAACTAGGAACTTTGGTGCCATTGGTTAGAAAGGGGCGTACTTTGGAGATGTCGTGCAGCTTGAAGCGGAGAGATTTGGATAGTGATTGGATGTGGGGCTAAAAGGATAGATCAGAGCCCAGGACTACCTAGGACCTTTTTTAATCTTTATTTTCACATATTCAAACAGATAAGATAATAGAACATTCCCGGTATGAATTTGCAGGGTTATCTATAAACACAACATTTGCAGAGGCCTACAACCCAGATGAGAGGATTTACAAAGCAATGCGGAAAGCATGCTCATCCATAACCAGCCATGCTCATCTGTGCTCAGTCATTGCTCATCCATAACCAGCCATGCCCAACCATACCTCATTCATGCTCATCCGTGCCACATCAGTACTCAGCCGTGCCACATCAGTACTCAGCCGTGCCACATCAGTACTCATCTGTGCTACAGCCATGCCACTATAGTGCCCATCAGTGCCTTCCAGTGCCTCACAAAAGTGTAATAGGTAGGAAATTAGGTTTGAAATGTATGCCCCATTTCCCATAAGGGAGAGCGGGGGGGCTCTGACGGATCCGTCTCTGCACAGAGAGCGGTGACGGATCCGTCTCTGCACAGAGAGCGGTGACGGATCCGTCTCTGCACAGAGAGCGGTGACGGATCCGTCTCTGCACAGAGAGCGGTGACGGATCAGTCTCTGCACAGAGAGCGGTGACGGATCCATCATCCATCGGCTCAGCGGAACGATCCCTGCTGAGCAAAACGGAGCCCATTTAGGAGACGGCCGTGTGAAACCGGCCTTAGTGTCTCAAGAAATGAGATACGCCATCAGTACATCAGGTGTGATCAATTTTCAGTGATTGGCACCATAGCTTGTAGACTCTAATTTTCACAAAGACCAAATAATCTACACTAATTTTGGTTATTTTTACCAAAAGATATGTAGCGGTATAAATTTTGGCTAAAATTTATGACAAAAAATGACTAATCTACAAAATTTTATAACAGAAACAAAGAAAAATGCAATTTTTTACAAAATTTTCGGTCTTTTTTCATTTATAGCGTAAAAAATTAAAAACCCAGAGGTAATCAAATACTACCAAAAGTAAGTTCTATTTGTGTGAAGAAAAAAAAGACAAAAATTTCATATGGGTACAATGTTGCATGACTGAGTAATTGTCATTCAAAATGTGAGAGCACTGAAAGCTGAAAATTGGTCTGGATAGGAAGGGGGCTTACGTGCCCAGTGGGCAAGTGGGTTAAAGGCATTATGACACATTTACACAGGCATATTTAAGCGTACACCCGTGTGAGAGCTGAATTTGCCTGCATGGGATACACAGATATTCTATGCATCCACATACAAGCATTCAGATACAAATCAATTGGAATGCAGCAGCTGCTCCCAATCGGACATCCATATGGGTGCATGTCCCTGAACTTGCAATGTCTTTGTTTCAGGAAACACACTTGCACCCCCTTGGATGTCATTGTGGGAACTAAGATTGTGTTCATACATCTTGTGTAAGAAAACATGGCCCTCTCACAGGTGTACATTTTAGTACGCACCAAGTGATTGAGGCAATGCATTCCAAAAGTATGCTGGCACTTAGGCGCAAATTACATTATGGTTGACTATCTCCTTCACTGTATAATGACGGTAGATGAAAGGGTCTCTGAGGAGTGACAAAGTCAGACCTGCAGCATCATAATTTATGTGCGCATATGCCTACCACTGCCTTTCAAAGCAGCAATTGAGCTGTCACACTTTCAAGCACTCTCCCGCACTTGAACGTACACTGTGCCAATAGGTATCTCTATGGCCTGTGCCATGTCATTTAGTTCACGGTTTACACACTCTCTACTACAATGAAAGTCTGGTAAAAGGATTGCTGAAACAAAGTCTAGATCCCCATGATGACATCACTGGCCTTTAAGCCTGCCCCTTGCAATATATTGAACACATGTCACATCATGTCTTAGCGTGAACAGATTGTGAAACGTGTTGATCTAAGACACCATATATTGACAGCTATGTTTAAATTATGTGATTTATGCCCGTTTTCGGTGTACATCAACTGATGGACACACCTGATCTGTGTGGAATGTATCTTAACTTTTAGAGTAGAGTCCCATTTTTATTTCACCCTCACCCCATCTGGATGCCTGATGAGTTGAAGAGTACCTGGTCATGACTAAAATGAGGGATGAAAACCATAGTGTATGTTTAATACAACCCCGCTCTCTGGTTGTTCTTGATGTCTAGATTTAATATTTTAGGTTTCAGAAATCTTTAAGAGAAGCTTCCTTTGTAAAGTATCTAAAGCAAGATGAAATGACAAGAAGCGTCCGACAGCAAGCAAGGTTAAAACCTTAAGTAGCATGTACCGTAGAAGTCTGACAATGGCAGATTCTAACCAGGTTGCAATAACTGAGCCAAAATGAACTAACCAGCCATGCAATGTGAAGTATACCATGGCTTTCCTAAATAAGGTATTTACATGCCATAAGTCAGCATTTAAATGACTGGACTTTTATCAGCCAAATTTTGTAAATCATCAGAATTAGGCACCAGCTATTGTATACAAGGGGACTGTCCTGAACTGGACTGAGAGGAGTTCCTGATCAGAAGTGAATTTCTATCCCATTACCTTTTCATCAAAGATGATCAGTTTGTGTTTGCATTTACTATGGCAGTAGCATTAACTAGTAAACCAGTCAAGTTCTATAAATACACTCTTTAGAAAGGCCGTAATCAGACAGGCTGTCAGTTAAATGCGTCAGAGGTAAGTACAGCTTTTCTTACAAAATCTACATAAAATACACTAATCACTTCAAAGAAATGCAAATGCGTACGTGCTTACCTGTTTCTTTCCAAAGCCAAGCACTCTTCATCACATTGCAACCTGTAATCAGTGCAAAACAAAAGCCAGTCAGTGGGAAGCAAGCTGCAAAAGTGCAGAAGGGTACTCATTTACAAGGCCAAATAGCCAACATTTTTTCCACTGCTCATGGTACTTAAACCGCCTACTTGTTCTGACCTTTCACAATTAGCCTAAAACTGTGGCTGTTGAATATTTTTTATTTTTGCAGATTGCTGTGATAATCAAAATAAAATTGGTACTTTTAGCTTTGAAAAATAAAATTAAAAAGGCAACCACCCACTCACATTGTTTTTGCAAAGAGCACAGGCAAATATGACATGGGAATTTGTGTAATGAGAACATCAGTAGCACTTAAAAAGATAATCATTGTTAAACTTCAGGACATGTAAGTGTTGCAGAAAACATGGTGATTAAAATCAGAAGACATGTTATTATAAAGGGATTTTTCAGGACATCCAGACCTGTTTTATACAATAGTTGGAGGCATTACATTGCATCCTACCAATATGTCATATTACACAAAATTAAAGAGAAGATCGCTTCCCCCTAAAAAACATAACTCCACCTAAAGTGGTTAAGGCAGTGTTCTCAATTACTGGCAGCCCCTCTGTTATAAAGATATAAAACTCAGTGTACGTGTTTTTTTTTTTAAATTCTAATACTAAATACCTTAATACACATCACTGATGTGCAGTCACATGACCGCCCGTCGCTCTCCTTTCCCGATCGAAGGGCACAGTGGGAGGGGCTGAGATCTCCCTCTGACGTCAGCTGGGCGGTCATGTAACAGCACATCTATGATGTGGATTAAGGTATTTGGGGTTAGAATTTTAAAATAAAATGCATACACTGAGTTGTATATCTTATTATAAACAGAGGGGCTGCCAGTAATTGAGAACGCTAACTTTACTGCCACACAGAATAGCAACAGGAGGGGAGGGGGAGAGACTGCAGGCTGACGGAGGCACGTAACTTGACCATGGTACCATGGCTCAGCAGCCATGACTACCAAGGTCAGCGCACACAGGGAGACACAGTAACAGGCAGGATCACAGGTTTTGTTTTTTTTGACAGCATACAAAGGGGAAAAGGACACCACGCAAGCACTATGCGGTTTAACATGTTTTAAAGGAACAGGATTTTATTTTTTTTTTTTTTTTTAGGGTTACAACCTCCATTATGGTCAAAGATTGCAAGTCTAGTAAAGGAATATGACTCACTTAGATATTTGTAATTAAAGTAACTAATATCATAATCAAAAATTATACATAAGATGCAGCCTTTCACTAGCATTAACAAAGTCATTTATGTTTTTTTTAGTTTGTTTATAGAACATGGTTTTATTGCCTGCTCTTCTTATCAGTATATCTGTTATTTTTCCACTTTTTTTTAAAGTTTGACCCTCACAGCATTGATGAATGCCCTGTCTAGACTCTGAACTTCTGAAGTGCAAGGTTTAATAACTTTTGGTGAGCCCCGCTTCTCCACTTGTGGTGGTCTTGCTCTAAAATAAGGCCATTGTGTAACTCCATATTTCGAATGGGTAGTCTGGTTACAGGCAGGTCATGGTCCGAAATTACAGAGGTAACACTCTTGCTCATGCTCCCAGATTCAATTAATGGAATAAAAAAAAGACCTGTTCTGCTTTTGTATTTTGGAAGGTCAACCACCGATTCCTTGTCACTGGAAGTCTCCCACTACACCCACCATTTGGGAATGGGTAACGGAATTAAATTACATAAGGATAAAAGAGGCGTTGGCTACTGCCAACGAGAAAAAAAAAATATACTACATTTTTAGAAGCATGGCATGCTTCCAAAACCTTTTTGACCTCGCCTAAGTTACTACCTTTCCTCAGATGACCTAGCTCAATCCAGGTTGTACTGAATTAACTCCCCCCGGACTCCTCCTCATATATATCTATATCTATCTATCTATCTATCTATCTATCTATCTATCTATCTATCTATCTATCTATCTATCTATCTATCTATCTATATATATATATATCTATACCTTCAATTGTGAGATATTATCCTCAATATGACCCAACTGTGCACTTGTGGAAAACTTGAATCACACCCGCTTTCATCTATCATCACACCTAATGTTCCCGTTTTCTTTTTATAATTATTATCGACATAACATGTACCAGACCTTTGACGACTTGATAGTCGATAATACTCTACAGTCATCTTATCAGTTTGGATTTGTATACATTTTTTGTTGTGCTACTCCTTAAACATATAAAAAAATAAACACTTTGGGCTCTGGGCTGAACTGCTTTAAACACTTCACCATTTACAAATGGGGTCACATGCAGTGAGAGCAATAAAAAAAAAAAAAAACTTCTCGATTTAGGTGGGAGGGAGGAGAGGGTGGGGCCTTGGAGCAATTTTTTCACAGCAGCTCAGATTGGAGCCCAAAGCTACTGCCCCATGTGCTGGATTTCAGAGACAGGAAGAGGGTGGGACATCACTGCAGTGAAGACTTCTCCAGGATCTAGAGGCTTACGTGACGTGGGACATACTTCATTACCGGTAAGTTAGGTAAAGAAAGCTGAAGGGTTAAACATTTTTAGCTAAACTTCAGCCTTAAAGGGAAATGGAAACAGAATGAATGGAATGGCACAACTGACAGGCAATTAAGCTATGTTAAGCTCTATTCACATCTATGCATTTTGCTTTTCAGCGTTTTTGCAGTCCTTTTTACTGCGTTTTTACCGCAATTTGCATTTAATTTTTTTTTTTTGGGGGGGGAAATTTGGTTGCTATGCAGATTTAAAAAAGCAAATCGCGGTAAAAAACTAAGCTTTTCTTGAATGCCCATTTTAGTCTATTACATGCAAAACGCTGCATTTTGCGGGGAAAAAAGTTCCTGACCCTTTCCAAAAATGCAGTGGCACAAAAATGCATTGTTGTGAACATGTTCCATAGTAACCCGTAAAAAACAGGCATTTAAAAAATTCCCTGCATTTCTGCAAAATGCATCAAAAAAACACATTAATGCGAATGGAGCCTTACAGGGTAGACTCCGAAATCAAAAACTGCTGCGTTAGGGCTAGTGATAGACTATCATACATGCATTTTTTTATAGTTACACTTTTAAAGCACATTTGCTGATCAAATGCTTCTGTAGCCCCCTCTGTCTGTGGCAAGAATGAAACTAGATTTTTTTTTACATACTTACCAGCAAAATCAATTTCTTGGGGTACATCATGCGACACAGAGCAGGTTATAATCATAACTATGTGGGTTATGCGCCATCTATAGGTGCATGGACACTGGCAGATCAACCAAACAGGAAGTTCTCCCCTATATAATCCCTCCTATACAGGAAGTAACTCAGTTTTGTAGCAAGCAATGAATTCCCAGAAAGAGGGGGGGGGGGGAACCCGTGTCCCCTGATGCACTCCAAGAAATGGATTTAACAGGTAAGTATGTAAAGAAAATCAAGTTTTCTTTATCGTACATCACGGGACACAGAGCAGGTTATACATCATTACTATAACTATGTGCAATGTTCCATAGCAATAAAACCTGAGGGATGGGAGACACAACAATAACCACTGGCATCAATCCCAAAGGACATACTCTGCCGCTTACGCTGTGGCCAAAGGCAGTATCCTCCAGAGCTTTGACATTCAACTGGTAAAACCCTGTGAATGTATGAACCAAAGACCATGTAGCGTCCTTGCAAACCTGAGCCACGAATTCCTGATGGTGAATAACCCAAGCTACCCTCACACTCTTGGTAGAGTGTTCTGCCTAGAAAGCGTGGGACTTTGCCCTTTCAAACCATAGGCTTGAATGATTAACTGGTAGATCCAGTGAGAAATAGTTGATCTGGTTGCTGACTGCCCTTCCTGGGCTTTTCTGCCAGCAGAGACCAGGATTCCTGATCTGTGCCGACAAGTAAATCCTGACCGCCCTACCTACATCCAGAGTATGCAGTGATCTTTCCCCTGCCGACTGTGGACTAGGAAAAAAAGAAAGGCAAGACACTGTCCTGATTCAAGTGAAAATGAGAAACCATTCTAGGCAAGAAAGATGGATGAGGACACATCACCTTATGATGCAAGACCAAGAATGGCTCCTTACATGAGCCGCCAGCTTTGACACTCTTCTTGCTGAAGTGATCGTAACCAAAGAAACCACTTTCCGAGTCAAAGGACTAACGGAGTTTCTCAAATTGGTTCAAAAGGGGACTTCTGCAAGGACAGTCAAGACCAAGTTCAAGTCCCGAGGATACAAGGGCGGCTTGACAGGCGGGACTGTCTGCGTTACACCCTGCATGAAGTATGAATCAAAGAGTGAAAAACAACAGTCCCTGGGAAAAAAAATGGATAGAGGAAATCTGACCCTTAATGTTATTCAAGGCCAATTTCATTTCCCTTCCCGATTGGAGAAAGTAAACCTTCCACTCACACATTTATGCAGATGTCACTTCCTGGCTTCACCCCAGACATATAAGATTTCAATGCCTGTAATGGAAGTTCCCTGAAGCTGACCTCTTGGCGCTCAACAGTGCGGAGATAACAGGACCATAAGGTCTGTCCGGACTGGAAGTGTCCAAGGAGCATCTGCTGTCAGATTCACTATGTCGCTGTATCAAGCCCTCCTGGGCTAGGCTGGCTATCACTATTATCAGTGTTAGCACCTCCTGGGTCCTTTGAAAAAAAAGCAGCAGTAGTTAAATCGGGGGGAAGGCGCATATTAAGAACTGGTCCCTATGGTGTTACCAGTGAATCTCCCCTTATTGCCAGTGAGACACTCGTCCTGCACACAACCTGTCCAACTTGTAGAACCTGGAATCCAGTAGATCCACCTTCAGAGTTCCAATGCTGGCAGATTACTGAGAACGTCTCAGGATGCAGGGACCACTGTCCCGGTATTAGTCGCTGACGACTGGGAAACCCCACCCACACCGGTTTTCTTTACCTGGAATATGTACTGCTGACAGATGGCACATGCTCTTCTGGACCAGAAAGAATGTGCTTCACCTTTTCCTGACCCGCACGACTCCTGGTAACAACCTGGTGGTTGATATAGACCACTGCAGTGACATTGTTGGACTGAACCCCGACCACAAACCTGTGCAACTGGTTCGTCCAATAATTCAGAGCAAGGTGTACCACCCAAAGTTCCAAGATATTGATGGGCAGTATTCTCTCCTGAGGAGACCAAGTCCCCTAAACTGTAGCACCTCCAAACCAGCCCCTGCCATATCACTGGAAGAAAAATTTCCCATTTTCAAACAATCAACCACCAATTTGAACTCTACAATACCCCAGGGACAGAGCCCTCCGGCAATCCCATGTGTACACCTTCATGTTCCAGAGAGAGAATGTTCCTCTACAAAAGATCTGGAGTGAAATTGCATAAAGGGAACTTCAACGCAGACACCCTTTCCTCATGCAAAGATATATCAAGTATACCTTTTGCTTCTTATATTTCAGTTTAAACCTAGAACAGACTGCTCCTTGAGCAAAGATCTTTGTGGTATCCTGAGATTCACACCCCATGTGCCCAGGACTGGGGCTAGAAGCTTTCTGAACCCTCGGGGGGCTGTGGCTAGACTGAAGGGCAGTGCCACAAAACGAAAATGGCGACTTTTACTGCAAGCGCAGAAACCTCTGATGAGCCTGGAAAAACTGGCACTTGAAGATGTGTCATTGAGGACTATGGACACCCAAAAACTACCTCTTACAGAGAGGCCATCACTGATTGGACCGATCGCATCTGAAATAGGATTACGTTTAGAAATTTCTAGCCTAGTGCCTTGAGATCTAAGATAGACCTCATGTCCCCATTTGGTTTTGGGACCACTACGGTCAAGATTTTTACAATATGAGCCCATAACTTATGTTCCAAGAGCAAATGCAAGGCAAAAGGCTGATAACTCTGCCGCAGACCCAGAAGGTCCCAAAGGGGTGTACTTAACCTACCAGGTTTCTGCCGGAGTCACCCTAAAGACGGAGCGAACCATCTCAGAGACTGTCCTAACAGTCTCAGGCGCCTCACTCTGGAGGGGAAAAGCTTACAGCACCTGGTATTCCCAAGGCAGTCTTGCATCCAAGTACTAACCAGGCTTGATCCTGCTTAGGCTCTGAGATCAGGTGTGTTCAGGGTGATGCGGCTGCAGTCCATTGCAGCTGCCAATGCCGCTGCTAAATTCTCCGAATGACATTCTAACGTGTCAAGATTCGCTGCAATGCCAGACAAACACAGTGGTTCAGATGTAGAACAAGTAAATAATGTAGCAACTATATTGCCAAAACCTGACTATGCAGTCTTGCAGGGATACAGGTTCATAGCCATGTTGGATCTATAGCTATGCAATTATGCAAGAATGCACACACAGAGACGCAGTTTATGAAAGTATACAGCTATGCAGTTTATGCCATTATGCTTTCATGCCAGTATGCAAATATACGTTGGTATGTGAGTATGTGTTTATGTGAGTATGCATTTATGCAAGTATGCAGTCTGCTACTATGCCCTTATGCAGTTATACCCATACATAGCTATGTAGCCATGTAGATATGCAATTATGCCAGGATGCAGTTCTACAATTATGCAGGAATGCATGCAATAATGTAATACTAAACTGTACCTGCTATGCTTTCTAGAAGTGTATGGATATATCAAAGAAATATGACAAAATTAACCACACTTAGCCCCACACTAGTTCCATACGACTAGCCAAGCACATATGCAACAAAAGCACCCTGAATGCTGCCTCTATGCCGCTTCAGTGCAGTCTAAATGTAAGTTCCTACACATCAATGCAAGCTACTCTGGAGACGCATCACCTTTAAGGGTATGGATCCCAGTGCAGGGGTGTAACAGTTATACACCCCCACCCCAGGATTATGCAGACAAATGCAGTATATAATTGTGTCCTGTCTGGTCATTCAGCTTCCCACAGGTAGTACTCAATCATAATCCAGCCATAGATTCTCCATGTCACTGTTTCCCAGGAGTCGCACTAACCCTTCAGCCCACATGTGCCTTCAAGCACAAGAAAAATGGCTGCCCTTCTGACTCCTGCCTCCACTGCACAAGAGTAGGCTATACAGAGCGGCTCTGAGCCCTCTAGTGACTAGAGAACACTGCAGCTCCATACACCTTCTGAAACACACACAGCCTTGCCAGCCAGAACAAACAGCACATTGCCCCCAGTGGCCACCTGGAGAATAACCAGATAGTCCGATTTTTTTTTTTCAAAGCAACACTGCAAATGTAAAGGTACCATTCCTGCTGCAGGAGTACAACCTTCACCTATTACGGCGGGCTCTGTCATAAAAGACCTTCGAGGACTCTGCCCCCCTTAATCTTAGGTCCACTCCCCTGTACCTGTATAGCACCCTGCTGGAAAGCACATTGGTCAGAACAAACACTGCACAAGATTCCATTATGCAGGATCCTATTCTCCTATTCAACAAGGCTTGGGTGCTATTCATTTTAGCTAACCGTCCTTTGAATGGATAAAATTTCAGTCCTTGATGCAGAGAAGAACTGTTTTCAGACCTCCAGGTATGCTCCAACAGCACATCACTGACCATCACCTTATAGACACTGGCAAAAAAACTGATGTGCCTCCTGTATAGGAGTTATATAGGGGAAGACTTACTGTTTGATTGATCTGCCAGTGTCCATTCACCTATAGATGGAGCATAACCCACACGATTATAACCTGCTCTGTGTCCCGTGATGTACGATAAAGAAACACTGAATCAAATTTGAAATTTCATACCAACAAACAGTGGAATATTCCCCTGAACAAAAACAACTAAAACTGACATTGTGCACATAACCTGACCAAAGTGTGTCATGATGGGTCCATATTCCTTCCTTGTGTATCGTTTAGTCAGGTTCTACTGAGCACTTTGTGTCAATCCCAGTCATCTTCCAGTGATCTATGTCCAGGAGATAGCCCACTAATTTTTGTCAGTTTAAAATTTCTAATTTGACTCCTATCTACAAGGCATATCTTGTTACTTGCCTTAGTGTGAGGAACAACAATCTGCATTGAAAATACAAAGCTGCCAATAGCCTTTTTTGTCGTCAGCGGACATTCATAGCAGGGTGATCTCCAGACATGTGGCAGTGCCCACAGACGCTGTGGCTGCTGTGTGATCCAAAATCAATCAGCACATTTTGAATAAATCAACTGCTTTTGAAGGACTAGTGCCCTGGTGCCATGCTAAGCTTCTTGCTTCAATGCTATAAGTCATTGACCCAGAACAAGCATGCAGACCAGGAAAGCAAAAGAAAAATCTGCAAATATGTTCTGTGTCTTCTTGTATTGATAAGACTAAAACACATTGCCTTACCTCGTTTGCTTAATTTCCTTTTTGGTGACAAGTTTTCCAATATCCACTGAATCCCCTAGTTGCATTTCAGAGAGCTTTGCTGCCATAGATATAGCTGCTATTCTACAAAACAAAAGTTCATGGGCAATAAGTGAAATCCCTCAATATTCACTTCCCTTTTATTATAGCTTTTTAGACAACAGGTGTGTAATGTCAGTCATAACTTATGTATGTTAATTATAGCTTAGTATAGCCTTAAAGAGTGGAAATTAGCTCAGGGTGCAGACGATTAAATGGTGAGCCAATTGTCCTCCCAGCAATTGGCCAGGAAACAGTTGGGAAGGGAGAGGAGAGGAAGAGTAAAGCCGGCCGGATCACACAGGGAGGATCTCCTTATGTTTAACAGCTTGGCTCTGAAAATGTCAGCCATTGTCAAAGTCCCGCCTCCTGGACTGGCTTCTATGATGGACAGCACACTGGTCCAATGCCGGGAATTTGAAGAAGTGTTACGTCTACCATTGGAGCTGGTCAAGGAAGTGTGACGTAGCTTGACAGCGGCCGGCGTTTCAGAGCCAAGCTGTGTCACAGAAGGAGTTCCCCTCTCTGTGTGATCCGACTGGCTCTCCTCTTCCACGCCCTTCCCCACAGTTTTCTAGCCGATTGCAGGGAGAAGAATCGGCTCCCATGAGGCTGCGTGGACGGGCACTGATGGGGCTGCACTGACTGGCACTGATGGGTCTACACTGACAAAGTTAATATTTATTTTTGCATCTTTCCCCTTCTGGGCGTACGCTCAAATCCGATATTTATTTAGAAACTCCCAAACGTTGCCCGAATTCGTCTCGGCAACACACCCCTTTTGAAGCAACGTGTATGCGCAAAGAACCTCTGAGACACATAATTTCGGACATTTATTCCATTCTATTCACCAATCACAACCCCAAATCCCATGCAGCTTGCCAGAAATTGGAATGTGAGCTCTCTGTAGACCTCACGGAAGACTGGGATCACATTTTCACCAGTATCCATAAGGGATCTACAAACGTTTCAGCCCAGGAAAACGGCTATAACATTTTTCCCAGATTGTATAGGACACCCCTCTGACTAAACAAGATTGTTCCAACGCTTTCCACCCTATGTTGGCGTTGCTCACAAGAAGTGGGCTCCTTACTACACATTTGGTGGGACTGCTCATTGATCCAACCCTTCTGGAAAAAGGTTCACTGCCTAACTAATCACAACCTTCACAATTGACTTTTCTCCTGCCCAATTACTCTTGCGCCACTCATTTTCCCACAAGACGACTTACCATAAATCACTAGCTTTGCATTTAATAAATGCTGCCAAAAATTTTGTATTCCAGTATACTGGCGCTCATCCACCCCACCAACCAACATAGATTGGCTCATGCACATTAACAAGATTGCAGAGATGGAGGAACTTGTACATATATAGTTGTGCTCATAAGTTTACATACCCTGACAGAATTTATGATTTCTAGGCCATTTTTCAGAGAATATAAATGATAACACAAAAACTTTTCTTTCACTCATGGTTAGGGTTTGGCTGAAGCTATTTATTCTCAATCAAGTGTTTACTCTTTTTAAATCATAATGACAACAGAAACTACCCAAATGACCCTGATCAAATTTCCTTAATACCGTGTATTGTCCCTTTTAACAACCATGACAGCTTAAAGTCATTTGTGGTATTTGTGGATGAGGCTCTTTATCTTCTCAAATGGTAAAGCTGCCCATTCCTCTTGGCAAAAAGCCTCCAGTTCCTGGAAATTCTTGGGCTGTCTTGCATGAACTGCACGTTTGAGATCTCCTCAGAGTGGATCAATGATATTGAGGTCAGGAGACTGAGATAGCCACTCCAGAACCTTCACTTTATTCTGCTGTAGCCAATGACAGATCAACTTGGCCTTGTGTTTTGGATCATTGTCATGTCGGAATGTCCAAGTACGATGAATGCAAATGTTCCTCAAGTATTTTTTGATAACATTTTGATAACATACTGCATTCATCTTGTCATCAATTTTGATCAAATTTCCTGTGCCTTTGTAGCTCACACATCCTGAAAACATCAGCGATCCACCTCCGTGTTTCAAAGGCCTCGCTGACTCCTCTCCAAATATAGGGTTTATGGTTGTGGCCAAAAAGCTCAATTTTGGTCTCATCACTCCAAATGACTTTGTGCCAGAAGATTTGAGGCTTGTCTCTGTGCTGTTTGGCGTATTGTAAGTGGGATACTTTGTGGCATTTGCGTAGTACCATGCGGCCAATCTTTCTTCAAGTGCCTCCTTATTGCGCATTTTGAAACAGCCACACCACATGTTTTCAGAGAGCCCTGTATTTCACCTGACGTTATTTGTGGGTTTTTCTTTGCATCCCGAACAATTTACCTGGCAGTTGTGGCTGAAATTTTAGTTGATCTACCCGACCGTGGTTTGGTTTCAACAGAACCCCTCATTTTCCACT
The DNA here is from genome assembly GCA_018402905.1 of Glandirana rugosa. Lineage (NCBI taxonomy): Eukaryota > Metazoa > Chordata > Amphibia > Anura > Ranidae > Glandirana > Glandirana rugosa. The sequence continues at coordinate 800,067 of BLSH010215661.1, read as the reverse complement.
TCTTGATTAGAGTTTGAACACTGCTGATTGGCATTCTCAATTCCTTGGATATCTTTATATCCCTTTCCTGTTTTATACAGTTCAACTACCTTTTTCCGCAGATCATTTGACAATGCTTTTGCTTTCCCCATTACTCAGAATCCAGAAACGTCAGTGCAGCACTGGATAAAAGATGCAATGGTCTGTCAGGAGTCCAGAAACTCATTGACCTTTTATACACATACACTAATTACAAGCAAACAGATCACAGGTGAGAATGGTTACCATTAATAGCCATTCAAACCCCTTTGTGTAAACTTGTGTGCATGTTATCAGGCCAAAACTTTTGATCAGGGTCATTTGGGTAGTTTCTGTTGTCATTATGATTTAAAAAGAGTAAACACAGTAGATTAATAAATGGCTTAAGCTAAACGCTAACCATGAGTGAAAGAAATGTTTTTGTGTTCTCAAATTCTCTGAAAAACAGCCAAGAAATCATAAATTCTGCCAGGGTATGTAAAGCTATGAGCACCACTGTATCAAAAGTAGTCAACCTCTAAACCCATAAAAACTTGGTCATGTTGGCATCACTTCACAAATACAACCGATTACCTGCAGTTGATGAGGTAAACACAAGGACCAACAGCTAGTTCTACTGTCGGAGGAGGTTGAAGCCTCCTGTACCTCTATTTCACACCCCTTTGAGACCTTCCTCTGGACACTATTCACCCTCCATTCTCTCGGGGGGGGGGGGGGGGGGGGGGGGGGGGGGGGGGGGGGGGGGGGGGGGGGGGGGGGGGGGGGGGGGGGGGGGGGGGGGGGGGGGGGGG